>OY284488.1:51559686-51898916 GCA_958336395.1 Ctenicera cuprea
TTTCCTATCCGTATGTTGTGCATGTTAAAAGAAGTTTTTAACAAATCCTGTATCTTAGATCTAACCTTTCCGCCCTTGAACTTATACATGTCTCTAAATTAAGTTGTTTTTTATATGTAATCATGCAAATGTAGTCAAATAAGCACACCAAATTAAGTAGGCATCAATTTTATTGGGAAAATTACGTCACGTTAATTTGGAAATAAAGGAAATTTATGGGGTGGACGTAGACACGCAACTGTTATTCGCCTAAAAAGCTGACAAAACTTTGCTGGTGAAACCAAGCCTTATAAAGTAGAGTTATCAAGAGGTACCAAAAATAATTTAGAAGTGTGTCATTTGTGGGGCATAGCGTTCAGTAATGATTGGGGGAATTAAGGAATTTAGACGAAAATTAAATTTGACGAAGATAACCGAGTTTTAATTAATTGTGGGATTTTAGATTTATCATTAAATATAAATCATTATTGATTTCCCTTTGTATGATGCTTTCAAGCATCTATAAGATGCAAAAAAAATAAATGTCAAACTATGTAAATTCTAGGTACCTATTGGCAATTTGCATGTATTACATATATTGGGTTCAATCACCGTAAAACTGACATAAAAATACTTTCAACGTCATTGAATTTTGTTATTGGAACAGCGACGTGCGGAATGGACAAAGTTTCAGTAACGCACTCGAAATGTCGATGAGCACAACATAAATAGCGCAATTTATAAGCAAATGTGATAGCAACAATGAAAGTTCATAAAGTGTGAAGCACAATGGAGGATTATCAGGTGGGCCAGCGAGAAGTCGTTTGATTCGTCTTGCCAATTAAGATACACCCAAGCCAAGGCGGCGACAGGAAAGTTTATGGTCTCCGTATGGCAACCTACGGCGCCTAGCTAGGCCATGTGTTACTCGTTCCGTAAAATTCTCGCATGGTTATTATTCATTCTTTATTGCCGCTATAAAATAATCCTAGTTCCAACTATGCATATGGCTCTCATAGCGGCCGAACGCGAAGAACCGTTCGGCAAAAGCTTCTGAAAGTTTTGGGAAGAAAAATTGTCCAGGGAGCTTTTTACGTATTTATGACAAACTTCCTACTACCTACATACAGGGGAATTAGTAATTTCTTTTATAAGTTAGATAAAAGTGTACAATTCCCCTTGCGAATTCAATAAACTATGTTCCAATTCAAACATCAAAAAATCAGAAGCAGATCTAAATCCCATTTCCATCTCTACGGCACCGAATCAAAAACTGGCAGTAAGCCGTGAGTAAACGCGATTACTAAAGAACAGTAGCTATTTCCTGTCAATTTTCTCTCCAATCTAACCAATATTGTATTATCAACGTAATGACGAAACTATTGTTACCCTAAATTCCAACTTTCAACAGCTAATAAAGGTTGACGAATGGCCGAAGTAATCTGAAATACCAATTTTCGTTCCAAATGGTTTCTTTCCATTTAGAGCATTTAAAAAGGAAGATAAGTTCTTTATCGTTCGTTAAAGGAGAACAAAAAACAGTAAGCTGAGACCCCAACGACAGGTCGTTCATTAGCTTAGAAGGCTGATAACTCTTAGAAAATAATACAGATCCACAGATGTGCTGGAGAACTTGGGGCTGTAGAAGCAGACCCTAATAAATGGTCGGAACTACTTTTAAGTAGTTCTGCTGATAAGGTTTTACAGTGACACACTGAGTTAGAAAGAGACCACATTTTTATCTGTAACGAATCAACCACCGAAGACAATGATCTAATTTATTGCTTCTCGGTGGAGGCCGAACAGATTAAAATTAGAAGAAAAAATCTGGAAACATTGCGTTCAACAAAGTCAAATGAATTGAATTAAATTATGCACATCTAATTTTCCAGTACGCCAATATTTTTATGAAACATCTACTGCTGAAATAAAAAAAACATACAGTTTCAGTCTCAGTTGAAAATGGTTTTAAACACAAATTTTTTGATCTAAATGTTAAAAGCTATTTGAAGAGAAAAATGGGAAAAACACTTTTTTCTTAAAAAATCATTTTTAGGCGACCTTAACAAAAAATTGAATTTTTAGTACTCAAAAGCGGCCAAAAAGTAACCGCTTTTTGGCCGAGGACGAAAAAACTTTAGCAGTGGTGCACACAAATGTTTTTAGGCGACCTTCATTATAAAATTTACAAATTTGTTAGATTTTTATTTATAATTTATTGATATAATTATTTATAACAACTGAACAATTGTACATATTTGTGACTCCTTCAGAAACTTTTATATTTTCTTTATTTACACTCGAAGTAATTTCAGCATGTATAGCTTCATTATTCGTATGAACAATTTGTGGTCTTTTTGATGTTGCTGCAGCAGTAATTTTATCTTGATTATTTTAAGTAAAAATCTAACAAATTTGTAGAAAAATATAAACGTTTCTGAAGGAGTCACAAATATGTACAATTGTTCAGTTGTTATAAATAATTATATCAATAAATCATAAATAAAAATCTAACAAATTTGTAAATTTTATAATGAAGGTCGCCTAAAAACATTTGTGTGCACCACTGCCAAAAAGTGTTATTTCGTCCTCGTCTGCTTTCTGGCCTCGGCTTCGCCTCGGCCATTAAACTTAGACTCGGTCGAAAAAAATCCACTTTTTGGCCTTGGTACGCAAATAACTATTATGTAACGCTATAATATCCGGCGTGTTATTTTAAAACCAAAAGTTACACACCGTTTCTTCATATAGACCTAAACGTATACTATAACTTTTAATTTAAACATTCTTTTAAGAATTAAGAGCGGACAGTACAACTGAGACAATCATTCAGATTTGTTTCTATATGATTATAGTTGTTATTTATTACTAATACAACACCTATTATTTTTAATATTAAAAAGACAAGTCTTTTATGCCATTACAGACATTATTCACTAATAAAAGCCGCCGATAGAAACATTAACTGTTAGATTATTAACATATTACACTGTTAGAAAAACATTAAGAAAGAAAAATATACTGTCACAACATTTTACAATATAAACCTGCTTGAAAATATTTATTATATCATACACCATAAATTAGAATTTGTACGATTATGGTTACTAAATTTGTATTTAATCACATATCAACAATAATCTAAAAAACCATTATCGGCTTCCCACAAAAACATTAATTTCTTGGATTCCTAGTTAATTTATGCAACAAAAGACTAATAGAAAGCGAATTTAAATACGATACACTATTAATTAAGGAATAAGTATTATTAAATCTTTTTCTCTTTCAATTTGAAACAATTTAGTTGATTTGTCATTTAACAATGCAATTATTGTATTGATTTTATGGGAAAACGTTGTAATTAAAATGCATACAAAATACATGTATGTGGGTCATTGCTCAGAACTTTTTAACAGAAAATATATACACAAATAATAGATTACTCTAAGAACCCCTTAGGAATCAACTAGCCACTAATAGACGGTAACTTATAAATACCAAACTTGATACATGTACTTAGCAAACCTGTAACAGACTCGACTAAAACTTTACTTTTGCACATAGTTATGCATGCAGGTTCGTGATTCATACTATAAAAAATTTAAAAATCTACACAATCCTATTTATCAAATTTATTGAATTTGTCCTAGATAAACAATAAGCGCAGCACTTCGGCTGAACTTTCCTATACTTTAGAGAGTGTTACTTATATAATATTCAAAAGTATTTTTGTATTAACGTTTAAGGCGCCAACACAACATTGACTACAACGAAACCCCGCCATTTATACTACTATACTGACAGAACAGAGCATAGCTACATTATCTGAACAAACACTACATAAATAGTGATCTAAAATTGCGGAAAGTTATTATTGTTGCGATTACTTCCCAAATCTTCAAAATTTATGGAAACGAATTTTCGAATTTTGTTCTTCCAGCAGAGTTGATGTTATTTTTACACATACCTATACGAGTAAAAATTAAAAAATAAAAATCATTTTTAAATTAAAATTCTATTGGGCACTACTTATTATTATTATTGCACGTTAAAAATAGACGCATTAGAAGATATCTTACAGTCCAACGTTCGGCCCCTTAACAAATTTCTGGAAGATTTTAGAATTTTAATTGTTTTATGGACAATGCAAATATTTGTGCGAATATTCCCCAAGAATATTAGCACGAACTTTTCAATACAAGTTCGAATTTATCCCAATATTCGTTTTTTCTTAAGCAAAAATTTCCAAAACTTCGCGATTGATGGAAATATTCGCCACCTACATCACTAAGTATAGCTTTATGAAAATCTGTTTGTTTTAACTGGTAGCTGTAAACATAGAGTGCTTAAAGGGTACCTGAGTAATTCAGTCATGCGCCAACTATATGTTTCAGCGTAAGTCGTATCGCTAACAGGCTTCGGAGAGAGATGTGAATAAAACTGGTAGTGCCATGATGTTTTTCGTAGAAAATCCCCTCAATATTGTAAATCTTATTCTACTATCACTCATCAGCAATTCAAGATTAATTAGAAACATTATCGTTCCCACTGTCAAAAATTTCTATATATAAAATTAATAAAAAATCACGTGGCCAGTTTTTGAGCAATATTGTTTGCTTTCTAAAAATTTAAAAATATTTTTCACTTCACAGTTATCATACCTATCCTAAAAAATGTTGCATCTAGTTACTTTAGGGCTAGTATCTCTTTAAAGTTTATACCGATCTACCAACTCGTTTTTGAGTAATAAAACAACTTACATAAAGACCTACCAAAGGCCATTTTAAAGATAGAATATGGAGAAAAAAGCGTTGGATTTGCCCTAAGGCCTTCTATCAGATGATCCTTTCATATTTAGAAGAATTTCCAAAAAAGCTATTAACATATTCAGTATTCATTCGGCTGCCGGTTTAGAATTGTTTAGTTGCCGGTCCATCTGTTCCGGAGATATGGGGCGTCACATACAAACAGAAAATCACCCACAGGCAACCATTTAAAAAACTTTTCTGGGTTCCTGGACGTCCAAGGCATGAATTTCCGTCAAAATAACGAATTCGAACATTTTCATGAAATCAATACTTCCCCATACTTTTTTCCATTAGCCCTGAAAAGTCATTTAATATGCTAATAATACACTAGCTTAACCGTTGCTTCGTCGGTTACACTTGTGCGGTTTAGCAATCACCGTGCCGTGTCGTATGTGCTACACCTACAGGAACAAACATAATCCGGACCGTGCCGGATACTAATGTAATCGTTTGTAAATTTAAACCGGGAGGTGGCGAATAAAAATTCTAACCGTAAGTTGCCATTTTAGTTCAAGGTTGTGTCCGATATGTCCCAATGTTTATAACGCGCTTTCCCAAAAAAAAAACAGTTGCCAAAGGGCGATTTTCTCAAAAGTCTCCCTTGTATTTTTTCAAAACGCACTATAGTAAGTAGCAATTCGACAGAAGTTTGAAGAAACTATAAAATAAAAATTTTCTCAGACCAACCTTCATAATAACGACAGAAAAAAACTACAACTAAGGTTATTCCCTGCGCTTTGGGGGAAACGGGCAAATGGAAAAACGGATTTTTGGAAAATGAACTGTACGGGAATACGCCGTCCCAAAACACTTCGAGTCTAAGCTGTGCCGTACCGGACGAAACTTTCATCCAAACCAGGCCGTGCCGGATCGAATTTGTTTTAACTTTGCCGGCCTGGCCCTATATTACTGAGTGAAATTATAATGGCTAGTTGGACGTTTCTTTATCGGCAGAACAGTGGTTTAACTTTATTGTAAGGTTTCGCAACATATTTTATATCATTTACAATTAGTATTGGTCAGAATCGAAACGTCAATTCATCTATATATCCCCCGGTAGTTTATCCGCACAATGTGACCGATGCGGCGATAGCGTCGACAACTGAATGGAGTATAGTAGGGCTGATGGACGATAGGTGCAGGTAATGACAGATCTGGTCTCAATAGCCGTAAATTGCGGCTCGCATGCGACAGGTAACGTCCGTTCACACTGGTAATGGGGGCCGTGGGGTGTAAGTGCAGTCAGACCGCGTAGCGAGCACGACACAACATACAAAACGCATTAGGTACCTACCGGTGCGAGCACCTAACAAAGACCGACGCTAGTGCAAATGACTTGGAAAAGGAGGTCGTTAGAGTTAACGATACGATAAGGACTTAAAAAAGAATACGACAGTGGGCCGTGAAATATACCTAGTGCGAAGTTGAAACAGTAGTCGCGTTTCACAGATAAACAGTTCGAAATAACGAGAGATAGTAACGATGGAACAACGATAGGCGATGAAGATTTGATTTATGTAACAACCAGTTGAACTGGCGAGGTGATGCAACGGCGACCATGTAAGACGTGCTGTAATTGATGGTCCTTAATAGTCCGGTGCGTCGACAGACCACACATGGTCCGGGAATCCGCGCGTCCTCCGCCGTCATTTTGGAGGCAGTTAGTCCGCGATTCGGCGGCCAAAGCGGGTGGTCGGTCGGCGGTATCGCCGCGCGCATCGCATAGCGAACGATCACGGCCGATATTAATAAAATGTTAAAAATGTCACTTTATTACCCTGCTCTAATGAAGCCAACTTAATGAAGTATTTAAACGCGACCCTGACGTTGCGTATCTCCGAGCTGTCCGATCGGTTCACTGACTCAAAACGTGCCGGTTTTACTTAAACTTCAATTAGAAAATAATTAGACTACAGTAATCAAATTATTCGATGGCTCCGAGAAAATACTGCTTCGTAATTTAGCAATTTACTTTTTGCGTCACGATCGCCGGCACCATTATTTTAAGGCGAGTATCGCCGTCGCCATTACCATCACGGGCCGCCGCGCGCTTTCGACACAATTACATCCTCTTGTGCACTTCCGCTAATAGCGAATAGAAACCAGACACCTCCCAAATAAGCTACCTACAAAGATCTTTCTCGTCTAAATTGTTCGAATCAATCCGATACTTAACCCACGTACCTCCAGCGCCGGAATGAGCCATAAAAGGACCCACCCGGAATACGAAACAGTCCGAAATACCCCAAACGCCCTTTCTAACTAACCTACAATTCCTGAACTTGGCAGTCATGTTTCCAGGATCACTTTAAACAAAATTTATCTACCGTTTATACCTATTATTGTTCAAATTAATAACCTTGCAACATTTCTCTAAATTTAACGAAATTCACCTGCTAACAGCTAGCAAAAAAATATTTTAGTCTTTATTCCCCAAATTCTACAAAATTTATTTACCCCACTGAAGTGTTCATAAAAACCCCAAGGCTCATGAAAATTCGAGATCCTATAAAAATTCAAAAAGAGATGCAGTGGAAACAATTTCCAGGGAATTGTTTTGTCCACATTACTTTTTCATTTGCACTAACAATTTCTATCGCAAGGAATTTATTCTCTCCGTTTTTACTTTCCTTTAGTGATAGTATAAGGAAGTATTGATTTTATAAAAAAAATTTAGAATTGTAGATTTTGACGAAACTAATGTTTTGGGCCTTCGGGAACCCAAAACACTAGGCTCTAAAAATAGTCTGTCGGTGAGTGAGTGCGATGAGCGTATATATTGTGCGGATCTGTGTGGTGCATCAAAACTACCAAACGGGTGCAAAATTCAAAAACGCGGGCGGAAGTAGACATGTTTTTTTTTGGTAGCATTCTCTACCGAAAACAAATTTTTGCTATTTAAAAACGGAATCTGATAGAAGACAGAGCAAATTCAACATTTTTTCCAAACTCTCTAGCTTTAAAATGACGTACTACGGATTTTTTGAAAATTTTACTTTAACATTTTATAACTCAAAAACAAGTATTTGGTATTCATGTTGTTGCAGAGGAGTACAATGCTAATAAGTACGAAAAAGTTTTAAACGCACGAAAATATGAAGTAAATATTAATTAAAAAATTATTATTATAACAAATAATGTTTGAAAAATGAACATGCGAATTTTATTAATTTTGAATCCCAGCCCGCTAATTTCGCTGTGACGCCTTCTATGAATTTTTGATAATTTTGTTGACTATTTACTCAACAATGATTTATCAGATCGGGATGAAATTTGGCATCTAAAATTATCCAGCGTTATGCAATATTAATAACTGCGAGAATTTTTTGAACTACCTAAACTGTGATTTAAACAATTTTTTAAATTTTGACAAAAAATTCCTTTTTGCAAATACTAGGTACAACGGTTTCAAAAATTATGTTCATGAATTTTCTAAAAAAATCAAATATTTATGCCCCTTTATATTTACAAAAGAAGTACCTCAAATTTCTGTTAAAGTTGAATTGAATTGCTCATGTGCGGTAGTACAATCAGATTCATAACAATTTTTAGGTTGAACAAACATTGGGAGTTAATCCCCCCCGCCCCCCAATTTTGGCCACTGAATTTGTTTTCCCGTTTTTAGTTTTCTTTAATCTCAAAGAAACTTTCTATACAGATCAAAAGATTCGTTTTTTAAACATAAAATTGTTTCGGTTTTTACATACGATAAAATATGCCAATAGATAGCTCGCGCTAACCTGAAGCTTTCGTGGTTATCAATGAGGGCTTAACTGTCTTGACTGCACGTCATATCATTATGTTTTTTTATTGCACGACCGGTATCTTGCGGTACCTGTAAGACGTGTTGCATTTGCCCTTTGGAGAGCAATATCAATGTGTGTTTGTTTTGTACCGCTACTGCTGTGGGGCTACAACGTTGTAGGTAAATACTTTTGAACATGAGAAAAGTACAGGTTTCTCAAGCATATAGGACAGTTTAGGCAAAGTGCTTCGCTCTTTTGTTTTTCTGATCTTTTGTACGCATAAATTTATGTTAAATTACAATTAATTAAAAGATGAATTATTAAAACAATATCAATAACGTCCTTCATAGAACTGCGTGGATATTCTAAAAACAAAAATTGAATTATCAATTCTGATGGCTTCCTTCCGCATTCCGGGTTGCCAAAATTACTCACTATAACAATCTCCACAATCTTCCTTTCGTGGACAATTGAATTTATCCTATTTTTTTTATTCAACCTGCTGCATGAAAACCGCTAGCTTTTTCAAGAACTTCCGCAAACATAAAGAAACTTTTGCCCAACGGATCTGTCTACAAAGATCAACAATTCGATTATTCTAGGCAGACACGCAATGCCAATCAAGACTTCACGAGGATAAGAAACTGTTTAACTTATAGAATCTGGATACTTCTTTTGTACCATAAATTTAAATGTTTATTTTATTTTAATCACATAGAATACCATACCTATTTTTTTAACAAAAATCTATGCGATAACATAGTTTAATTTATTAGAAGAAAAGGTGTGGTTTAGTGGTTACACATGAACTACTTGGACGTAAACCTGTGCTACTAACTAATGTAGGTACAAATCAAATTAAGATAGTCCACCAGTAGTAGATACCACTGCAAATTAATTTAATGCAACATGTATGTACGTATCTACAACAATACAATATCAAAGCTCAACTCGCTAATAACAGTCTTAACAGCGCCAACAGCAAACGTTTGCTTACTAGCTACTACAGTTAGATACTTCATACAATACACGTGCAAACGTTTTCGATAAATATAAATCCTACCTCCAAAAGCACATAGTAAACAACTCCCACAGCTGTTCTGTTTATTATTCTTCCCTTTTCCATGATTTGGTCAGCGAACTCTGTAGGGTGTATAAATTACAGGAAAACGACAAAATCAATACAAAAACAACTTTCCCGAACGACAACATTAAAGCTCTACTTAAAGGTAAACTTCGTGTCCCAAAAAAACTTATGAATAAAACCTAATTATAATTTTTTCAACAAAACCGTTTTGGGCCTGGTTACCATTGATTAACGTTCAGAACAAAAGGGTAAACATGGGAATTATCCGGAATTCCGGTGGGTCAATTCGAGGCTGTGTATCCGAAAGGGAAAACTCAAAGTTAGCATGCACGAAGCGATGAGACCGCTTGTACAGAATGATAAACGTGCTTAGTTTTCCCAGCTCTACATTGGATAAATCACCTATTACAAATACGTTTTCCCATAAACTAATAGTCCGATACAGCTGCAATAATACGTTGCTGTTTTGCGCTTATCTGTACTGCAAGTGAATACATTAAAACCAGCCGATAACGCTAATAGCAACGTCTTTATAAAACGAATTGCATTCGCACCAAATGCTTGCACAACAAGAGTTTCCCTAATTTGTAAGCAGAAAATAAAATCAGAAACCTCAAAGGTCTATGTAGGCTTAACGCACTCTACATAACCAGTTGCGTTGGAATAAAAACAAGAACAGCAACTTTTACTGTACAGACATTTACGCCATCATTAAACGAAGATAAGTATAATTACCCTTCCAATGATCGGGTTGAGACATTTGGAAGCCACTTAATGTAAATGCCGACCGCAGGAGTTAAAATAATAACAAAGCACGCAAATTGTAAAAGGCTAAATTTCAGACGAGCGCACTTTCTGGCCCCGATATTACCCCAATATAACTTTTCAGGCTGCAACTGCAACTCCGCTTAAGTGCATTATCTAGTAATACAACTTGCTACCATCGATAATAAGTCCATCGACTTGCTTGACAACCTTAGCGGTTTTTGCTTTATATGATGCAGAATTGCACAGATAACCCATTATACACTATACGAGCATACTACCCATATAATTTTCATCTATTATTAACACAGGAATAGGAAACACAAGTAATGCAATATAATGACCACAATTTATTGCAAGCAACATCATGGTTGCGGCATACACGTACTGCATTACAAGTAGCACTGCAAATTTTCCCTATATTGCCCCACAATTGCATATTCCAAAATTTTAAGCATGACAGCTCAATTTACCAACTCACGGGGCTAATTAATGGCTATAAAATAAGCCCACTTTGTTTTTAATTTTTAAAATTACCTCATTGTAATTTAAATTAAGTCCTAGCTTTTCTAACATGGGCTGAATTTAATCTTCACTATAATTTCCACAGAAACAGTTGTGTTAACAAACGCTGCTAGGGAAAATGTGATCGTTAAATTTAACTACAAATAGCAAGACCGGCCCTTAAGGTTTGGTTGTACCCTCACGCTTTGTGCTCCATAGACTTGAATTGCAAATGCCGTTGGCAATACTATTCTATTATGGCTATGTGAAATGTAAAAATTTTTTCCCCACTTCCTCATACTTGAATTCGTTTTATTATTTGGTGGAATACCAAAATTGGCATATGTTACAATGGTTCATATTTTAACTAAAAATCATTATTTTGCAACGTTACCTTTACGAAATCCTTTTCCCTTACTGCGGTCTATTAAAATATAGGCACCTCGTATTGTAAAATCATTGGAGACGTTAGCTTACCTGAAAAAAAAAATAAAAATTACTAGTAGTGTATCAACTGAAACTTAAGTATTAGTTTTCAACTCCTTTACAATAGTTCCACTAAATTCTACAGTTTGATTTACCATTTTAAATTCTAAAATATTAATCACATTTTATTGAACCACCCTGTACACGGTGCACATTTCCATATACATAACACAATATTTACGTTTAATTAAAATAAATGCTTCTCCAGATTTGTTCATATTAAGTCCGACCAGTTCCAAGTGAGATAATTATTATAAATCCAATTTAAATAGTCTCGTCAACCACAGAGTAACCAGTTAATTGAAGCTGAGCGCAATTGTTCATAAGTAATGACTCATAATATTTACACGATAATATATGTTTTGGAATAATAAAGCGCCTACTACTACGCTATTATCTTCTTATCTCATTGTTTGGTTTGTTATATAAAAATAAATAGCTCATATGATAATTCATCCCACTCTTTTAAGTTAGAAACAAAGGTAAATAAAATGATTATAAAGTTATGCGCTCTTTAGTACAACAAATCCTCTTTGGTGGTTTTCCACAGCAGCATTTTGTATAATTTAAAACCGTTATTAAAAACAAACTTTAAATATAAGAAACTATTGAAAGAAAACAGAGAAGACAACGGGGGTTAAGGGAGCTGACAAAGAGAGTAGGGAGGGAGAAAAATGAAGAAGGCAGAAGAGATAGAAACTATGGAAAAACTAGAAAGTGGGAAACAGAAGAAAAACGGGGTCGACGGAAATGACAAGAGAGAAGGGAGGGGAGAGAAAAAAGCACAAAAGGTAAAAACGATAAAAAAACACTAGAAAGTGGGGGAGGTGGAGAAAAGAGAGATAGAGGTGCGCTAGAAGAGGGGAGAGGGTGCAGGAGATAAGAGGCAGATATGAGATGAGAAAACAAACATGACCTAAAAGAAATAAAGAACAAAAAGGAGAGAATAAAAAAGCACGCTTTGTATTTTCGCATACTTTCTCTGTATAGGGAAGAAGTGATTTTATGAAAATTTTCGAAATCGAGATTTTGGCAGAAATACAAGTTTTAAACCCCAGGAAACCAAAAAAGTGGGTTTTAAAAATGTTTGTCTGTGGGTGGGTATGTATGTTTGTGGATGTTTAAGTATGTGCAACTGATACATCCCGATGTTGATGCGCTTTTTTGAAACGTAAATCTGAAAACGGTATCTGATATAACATCTTAGAACAAATTAAACGCATTATTCCGCATTTTCTAGCTTGAAAATGGCGAACCATGCAATTTTTTGAAAATTATGACTTAAACGACTTCGCAATCAGCCTCTTCTCTGCCACATACTCTCTCTTAGCGCTAAGGTGAAGTACGAGGGACCTACAGTTTAACGTAGAATCCGAACGACTAATACCAGAGAAGGTTTTAGGTTTTAAGACCCCACGACTGCTTAAACCAGACTGGAGACTTTGAGTGGTGGGTTGCAGCCAAGATGTTTATTGCTGCATCTGACTACGGCGAGAAGTCGAACCCCTAGACTTTTAGCGTTAGAGGCGAGCATTCAATGATTAAGCTACCGCCACTCATTTAAATTATTACTCAAAATTAGGTGGCAGATCGAGAATTTTTAAAAGCATAAAATAAATACTATTTTCAAAAAAAAATATTTTAAAAACTGGCAATACGTTCTTTTATTTTTAAATTTTGTAGGCTCATAGAGCTAGAGATAATACCAAGAAATCTGTTTTCTAAACTCAAATATTTCGGTATTTTTCTCGTATAAATTTTTGTCTTCTAAACCAAGATGATAAATAACTCCGACGGGGCCACCTACAAATGCGATCGGACGACTATAACAGCTTGTCTGAATCATCCGTCGCCTACGGAGGTACCTACCATTGTACCGCATAAAAGCTGTTGCGTGGTTACGCCTGTGTCTTTAGATGCTATAGAATTTTGCGTCCCTTACTGCTAGAACATTTTGGGTGTGATTCCACACTACTGTATCATTATTGCCATTGTATTTACTGCAACTAATATGGTATAATATATTATTCCATTTCTTGTTTTATTTTTTGTTAACTGTAAAGACGTATTCATAAAAGTATAAAATGTAAAAGCTTTTAAGTATAGAAAACTCCAAAAGTGCTTGGCTGATTTATTACTTTAACTGCATCCAAAAATTCTACAGTTTAATGTAATCTTGAGAACTGGTAGGTATTATTGTTCAACATCTATGCATTTAAAATATCCGTTAATAGCTTTGCCTTAATGCAAGAGAACGGCCTTGAAAATTAATTTCGGAGAGGGTGCATAGATTAAATTCCTGTGCTAATCGATGAACTTTAAAAAACCGATCAGATTATCAGTCGATTTATCTAAGGATCAAATTTACAGTGACACTGCAAAAATTGTAAGAAGTTCGGCTATAGTAATTTGATTTAAAAAAATCGCCCAACAAATCAAATTGGAATTAAATAATTACTACAAACAACCCTCAATTCTAGAACGCATACGAAATAAAGTTTTTGAGTATGGTCAACACAAACCGCACATTAACCTAGTTTCCTGCTGCTGAAGCGATAGCTCGTATTTTCCGAACGTAGTTATTAAACTGCACTTGTATTTAAACTAACTAGCGTACACGTGTTACCAACTTTGCATATTCGACCCGAGCCGAGATGTAAGATAAAATTCACCCTTCTATTCAGCGGTTTTCAGCGGAATAACCGATGCGCCCCCAGCGAGCAAAATTCAAGTTTTCCAAGGTGTGTAATATAGATATTTCCGACCTCACGCGGAATTTATTAATCAAACAGAAAGGAAAACACAACACAATCAAACCTTCGATACTTGATTAAACAAAAGGACAGATGCGTGTAGGAATAACATATGCGGACGCGGTCTCGCCACAAAGAAATGCAATGTGATGCGGCAGTTTTCTAAATTTATTTATACCGAACTTTAATACCAAATCCGGTTAATAAATATTAAATTCAATCAGCAACTAATACCTGTTTAATCCTCGATTTATTTATATTGCCGTAATCCGCTTTGATTTATCTGGTTTTGAAATTCAAATAACGATTCTGATTTTTGTTATCGAGCCAGAAATTGCATAATGTTAATATTAAATCCTGATATATGTAACAAGGGAGTACTTGAACCGGTCTATAAAAATCTCAACATGCCAATATACACTCGCTAACAGTGGCTTAAATTATGATAGAAAAATTAAGCCTGTGTTCTCCTGCTGCAGAACCCGCACATTTTACGTCTGTATATCACAAACAAAAAGTAAAAAGCGTTTGTTAAAATTGCCATAACTTAGCTTTAAGCTGTACATATAAGGAGAGTCTGTGGAATTGATTAACCAAGCCATTAATTAAACATATGTTTTTAGAATTATAAATTATAGATGATGGATCTGCTTGGATACCAGTTTTATTAGAGAAAAAAAACATGATCTAGACATAAAAATAGAGACACCATGCGCAATAGCAAGTATTTACGATTTAATAGAAGTGAAAACTACATGCAAGTTCTTGGTTAATATGTTAAAGTTAACCTTAATTCTGACGTTTACATAACTTTACACTCTATCACATATAAAGCTGCGTTTCGCATTGCCGATTTGCGTTGGATAAGGAACTTTTTAAAAACATCCCGATAATAAATTCACACACACACATACACACACGGCCGGGCAATCTCACTCGGCAAGCAAAGACTTATAAAGCATTAACCCGGATTTTTACGAGAATCGATTCGAATTTGTAGCAGAACAGGTATTTCTGTCATTCGGAATCGATTACAGAAACAAGATGTGAGAAATAGCCGATTTTATCTCGCGAATATATAAAATTTTATCATTTTATTCACGTTGCTAAAAGCAGGTTTACTTTACAAGCAACAAACTCCGACATCTCGAGGGGGTCTAAAGAATAAATAGCTTACGACGACGTTAGTCTAGCGCTCGCTACGTAAATATATTACGTATTTTTCTTATGAAGTTTGGCAATTACGCAACGTAACATGCAATTTCTGTCCCCGCTTTAATATAGTGAGGGGGTGTTGCAGCCCTGCTAGAAGATAAGGCACCCGGCAAGGGGATTCACTGCGAATTCGAAATTAATTTAGCAGAAGACCGAACGTTTAAATGTGAACGCCTCTAGAAAATCTTAATACGAGTAACGCAATTTGCCTCTTTGAGCAACACAATTTTATTCAAAAAGAGCCTCGACAATCATGAACTTCCCGGCAACTTCCATTACAGAACGGAGAGTACTACAAGCGAACACATGAATAATAAGACACATATTTGAATATAAGCTACAGAATATACAAATTTACAGCGTGCCCTGCACATAAAGAATTTTTAATGAAAATACTTAATTGCAAAGCATACGTAATTGCATACATTATGACACATGCGAATATTCAAATTTTTGTGCACGGCATACATTTGCATGCTAAGGCAAACGGGCTGGAGGAAGCCATTAAAAATCTAACCCGCCTAAACAAGATATCAACACATGCAATTAAAAAAGATAATAAAATTCAAATCCGCCACGAAACACCTCATTAATATCACTCGCAAACGTAAAGCGGAATGATTATGTAAAAATCTGTTTATTCGTTTATAGTAGAAGCCAACGGAGATGTATTATCACCTTATAAAAATCATGATTAACAGGCAAATATAAAAATTGAAAATTTGCCAACGCATTAAACAGATGGAATATAACAGTACCTCGAACAACTGTATTAGTTTTTATTTGAAAAAAAAACTCCATAATATGGAGAAGGGTTCATTAAAATTCCATGAAACTTGGTATCATATCTAAGTGGTATCTTGAATTCTTCAAAGTTCCCCGTATTTCGACCTTAACGTCTAGATTTAAAATCTTTACATTCGTAAAAATGACACCGAGAACGCTTGAAATTGCAACTATTTCAGTATTTGATTTTCAAAAAACTTTCTGCCTTTTGATAATAAATTCCAGAAAGTTAAGAGGCATTTGAAGATATTTTATATAAAAAGCATTTGTAATGCTAAGATTTAAAATTTCCATTTATTTTCAATCGCAAATATATAAATACATTTCTCTTCTTCGATTAATTAATGTGTTCAGGTTTCTTATTCAATTAGATTTCGCAAAACTCGATGCTTGCAATGTTCTGAAATTTGATTTAAAAAATGCTATTATGATCCTTCCGTTTCCCAGAATTAAGACAACATTGCCTCCTTCGGTTTATTTTATGTTTACTGCAAAATCCTGTACGTCACTGCATTAGCCAGCATGTTCACTTCTAAAATAAACTTGCATTGATTTAAATTAATTGGTAATCATTGCAAAAATAAATAGGATTTAGATAGTTTACGGTACGGGAAATGAACACTTCGAAAAACTTTTTTAAAAGTGCTGCACTATTGAAATGTAACTGCACCGTATACTTTTACTACTAGCACAACCCGTGAGCTACGCCCCCAATTCTTTTATAACTTCATACCCGGCGCTTGCCGCTTTGAATGTTTTCTACGCTAAAGTGGTTTAAATAGGAGCGGCTCCCGAAAATAAAATCCGTAAAAAATCGAAAAAAAGTCCGAAAACAGACCCACAAAAACCGTACGAAGAGTCCGGAAAAGCAGACTCGTAATAAAACATTTGCATATAAATCCAAAATGAAATTTGCCCTTATCCATATAAGTCAGAGCTTAATGAGCCCAAGGGCACCCTACGTGATTCATACGTAAATATCAAAACCCGCAAACATAATAAATAAGTAAGCTGTTTCGACATGCGTGATGCATTGTCACTAAAAGTGGAGTTTAGTAATAAGCGGAACCTAGTCGAGCTCGCAATATATATGTCGATGCAAGGTAAAATTCGTCTGGAATATATTAGTTTGTTGTCGGCGCGATTCATACACATTTCTGACCTGCTAGAATAAAAGTAAGCCATAAATAACGTAAATATACCAACAGAAGTGACAGCAACAAAAACTTTCGCTGAAAACAGTCAATAAACTGAACCATTATGGGGCCCGCCGTTGTGTTATAGTGATGAATCTTCTCGAGATGCTAAATGCAAGTCGTGTTGTTATGGTGAGACAGTTAGGTATTTCGTATATAGATAGTAAATATTATTAGAAAATCTGCATTTTTCGCTCTAACGTTTCATAACATAAAATTTTCAATTGCAACCCTATATACAGCTCTTTCTTATAGCATTATACACAAACAATGTTTATTACTGCTTTGAAATGTTATGCGATTTTTGAACAATTTGTAAGCGGCTCGTACTACTTAGTCGTCTAGAATTTTAATAATTTTCTTACAGCAGACAGTACATACAATTGTCACAAAATTTTAGAGAGTTGTAGCTACCCAATTTAAGAAACATTTAGCCATATTACTTATTCCTACGCGCTTAAACTAGGCAAATTTTAGTTTTATGTCTATAAAACAGAACAAGTATAACCTAGGATAACCAAATGCACATTCTGGTTAAGGTGGATTAGATACATTGAAAACTAAATGTAACTGCTTATACATGCAGCGCTTTTCTGGCATCGATGGTAACGGCCAGTTCTTGCTTGTTTACTCTTTTACCATCGTGCTGGATTTTAACACCCAAACCTTATAAAATTACAAACAACTAAGCAACAGCCATTTTCAATAGTTGTACCACAAGTAAATAATAAAATATTTGGGCTAAAAATTACGAAAACTTGCTGCTACACAAGAAATTTCGAGTTTCGACTGCTTACAATGTCGCGATTTTATCACGTCACTTGCTCTCGTCAACAGTGTTGCCAAGTTGGGCGATTAATTCCAAAATGGACTACTAAATACTGAGTTATCCGTTTATAATTCGGATTTTGCGATTTGCGATTAAATGGTGATATTTTAATAAATTTTAAAAAATTTAATAAATGTTATTTCAGGGTGGCCACTTAAAACTGCTTTTCAAATTCCCTGACTTTTCCCTGACTTCACTGACTGATAAACTTCAGTTTTCCCTGACTCATTTTATTGGTACCAAAACTGTTTTCAATTTGAACTGCTTTTTTTAAACAAAATTGTAACCCAACATAAAAATTAGCAAAGTAAACTTAAATTACTTTGTAGCAAATGGAAATTTTTCAACAAGCGTAACAAAATACAACATCTAAACTTTAAAGAAAAACCAAATGAAACAAATATAAATTTTATAAACATATACCAGGTAACAAAATTTTCGTTTTGCAGACAAAAATTAAAATATTAAAATAATTGCATTTTACAAAATTTTCCCTGACCATTTCGTGAAATTCCCTGACTTTACGTTGAAATTGGTAAAATTCCCTGATTTCCCTGACCAAAATAAAAAAAATCTAAATTCCCTGACTTTTCCCTGACTTCCCCGACTGATAAACTTCAGTTTTCCCTGACTCATTTTATTGGTACAAAAACTGTTTTCAATTTCAACTGCTTTTTTTAACAAACTTGTAACCCAACATAAAAATTAGCAAAGTAAATTTAATTTACTTTATAGAAAATGGAAGTTTTTCAACAAGCGTAACAAAATACAACATCTAAACTTTAAAGAAAAACCAAATGAAACAAATATAAATTTTATAAACATATACCAGGTAACAAAATTTTCGTTTTGCAGACAAAAATTAAAATATTAAAATAATTGCATTTTACAAAATTTTCCCTGACCATTTCGTGAAATTCCCTGACTTTACGTTGAAATTGGTAAAATTCCCTGATTTCCCTGACCAAAATAAAAAAAATCTAAATTCCCTGACTTTTCCCGGTTTTCCATGTTTTCCAGAAAAGTGGCCACCCTGTATTTTGGAATTAGTCTATAAGCGAAGTGCGATCGATGGTGTACGAAATGCTTTTGATTTATTTGAACTATGTAGATACAGATAATATTATTGTGTATGATTTTTGTCCGCATATGAGGTAAGTAATGATTGATGGGTATATTATAACTGAAAAAATACATTTTCAAGCGATATGACTAGGATTTTTAAGCTGTCAGAAATGTTGATGTCCCAAAAACTTTACAAATTTCGATGTTTTGCAACTCATTCTTAAAATTTCCCACGTACAAGTGAAAGTCATTAAAATTTTCTCTTGCTTAACACTGTTGGTGGTCCAATTATCTCTAGTTCTATGGCAAATCGAAATCAAAAATCCAATTTTATTAGGACATGATCAAAATAGAGATACTTTCCCATGCGGTCTCTCTAAATTGGTGGCGATATTCCCATAATAATCATTGGCTATTAGAGATATTACCATTCCCATTACGTGCCCAAATTCAAATCCTAATTACAGAACAGTTTTTTCTGAACTACTTTAAGTTTCTCCAAGGAGTACCACTACGCACTTGCACTTGAAATTACAATTTAATTAGCACTTATGTGCAGAGAATGCTCTACTTCTTCAAGAAATGCACTTGTACGTTTATAATTTATTTTTACAGCACACCAAGATTAGTGTGCAAACGCACGAGTAATTGCTGGCGCGACTTTACACGTGGTTTGTTTACAAAGTTAAAGTTACTTGTAATTTCTTCTACACGGTTTTAATCACAAATGCAAATGCAAACACACATGCAGAAATTGCACTATCGTGTTACTCCTTGGAGAGCAGGGACTCTGCAATCTTATTTATGATAAATAATTGGCGCACAAGCACGAAACCGAGCGCCAAGCACTACCAATTATACACAGCCTTTGAGTTATTAATTAAACAATTCTCAGCGAACCACATCTACCCGCTACACTAATTTCTAGGTACATGTTTTTAGAAAATGTTATAATTGCCGGAATCTGGCGTTGACATACGGAATTGTTTCACGATAAAGCCTTACCAAGAAAACTAAATTAGGGTGCTGCACAGCCAGACCGCAATTTTGGACAATTAGTGATAATATACGAAAAACGAGGGTTTCCGACACGAAGAGTCGCAAAATAACGAAATCGTGAAAGAAGCATGTGAAAGATTAGAAGCCAGATTGTAAATGTTTAAAGCTCTTCTAAATCTTTTAAAATTTTACGGGCCAATGTTTCAATCAATACGACATTGAAGTAAGTAGATAAAATCTGGAGCCGTTTTCTTTCCTTTTATTTTTAATCTACTGACCTCTGGCTGTAGCCAAGTTTACAGCATTTGGTCTGGACTTGGGCAGCTCGGGGCGGTTTTACAGCGGTTACTACTTCATGGATTTTAGTGACCGTCTACCTGTGGAAGAAAGCTGGGAATGTTGCTCTAGTCAACTCACTCGCACAATTTGCTGCCTCAGTCTGATTGCATTATAAGTGAACAAGTGCTTTTAGTTTATTATAGCCAAGATAATTTTAGAATTATATCATGGGTTGATGCGATTATAGTGATTAAGGGTCAAGCTCCATAAAAACAAGAGATACGTACAAAATCAGACAGAGATAGCCACATTAATCGAACACAATAAATAACACACGTTCAGGATTCTGCATGTTGTAATTTAGAATCAATTGATAAATGAATTATTGATCTTAAATAAATGCCGAGTCTTCCTATATTTTTTTCCACTTGATATTAGAGCTAATGGTATCGTATAAAAATAGAAATTTGTAGCTATTAGATCAGGCATACACATAATTAAGACAGAAAGGGTGGAATTATAGTTAAATGATCAATTCAAAACTACAAACGTGTCAAAATTACGAAAATTGATTACCAAAGATTTCGGTTTATCGGATCCCATGCAACCTGCAATTTGATCCACCTCGTGTAATTAAATTAACATATTTTTTGCTACGTTATGCTGGTATACGGAGCTCACTAAAACCATAATTATACATAATTTCCATCAGCCATAGTTCCTCGCACACAAATTTGCACGGATCATAACGTTCAGCTCGGTCTGCTATTTAATAAAACACTTGTCTATGAAACCAATTTAGCTAATTCGTGGGTAGACGTGAACTTAAATTAAAATTACAGCAATTTTATTTCATTATTTACAGTTCAGTTTTTAAAGTAAAGAGATATTACCAATTAAGCACTGCTTTCGGCTACGTTTCTGTATTATATCAAGTTTCTTAGCAATGCTAATTTTTATGAAAATATGATGATGAAATTTAAGAAACTTTCAATATTACCATAAAATATTACACTAATTAAATTTAAAGCTAACCAATTTGATAATTCCTTGTGGTTCTAATAAACGTTTGCAGATTTTTTCCCGAATACCTAGCTTAAAATTTATTTTTACCTTCCTCGCTATATTCAGTATAGCTATAAAGGAAGGTATTGCGATCGTCATCTTCGATTTAGAGCAAATGCGTTCATTCAGCGAAGTGTTTTTCGCTTTGGGTCTACTCGGCGATATAAGAGTTATGCCTAAAATGGTGCTTTCATGCCAAACACTTTTAACCTAAACATTTTGACTAATAAGTAGGTTTAAGAGCCTTAGGAGACCGATAAAGCGGACGCTGCAAAGGTGTCTGTGTGTCTAGAGTATAGACTGTACTCGCTTTTCCGTTCAGACGCATTAACGCAGAAACCCCCAATTTAGCTCAAAGATTGTTAATTACTATAGAATGACCCGGCGTGAAAATAAGGTTGGTTCGCTAAAAAAGGGGAGGGAGGGGCTCTCCACTTTAAAATAGACGCGCTCGAAAAAGAATCTTAGATTCGTATTCTACGCATGTCGACTAATCGATCTGCGTAAACGCGATCTTCCTATCACCCCCTATTTGCCCCCCCCCCCTTGATCGGTAAGACTGTAAGAGCCGGTTAAATTATAATGGAAACAATTGTCCACTGAAAAAATATCACTGAGAGGTTTCCTTTTGGTCGTTTACCTGAACAGTTTAATTGAGTGATTGAAAAAATACGAATATAGAACGCGAAAAATCGATTTTTAAGGTTTTATTGGATAAACATTAGTTGCAACTAGAAAACACAAAATGCCATAAAAGCGACTGCTTTAAAAAATGGGAGGAGGGGAAGAAGTGCTCTACTTCAATATAGATGCGCTCAGAAAAAATTTAGATTAATATCCTACACATGTCGAAAGATCCGATCTGCCCAAACGCGATTCTCCCCCCCCCCCCCGCCAACAACTTCTTGTTTTCACGAGTTTCAGCTTCAGCTAAATTGGTATGTTAAATGACAAACAAAAGGATCAATTTTCCATTGGGAAAACCTGAACAGTTTAATTAAGTAATCGCCAAAAATACGGCCAGTCAAAGGTCTATATGCTGATCACCAAATTATGAATTCGATTTTGAGATTTCAAGGGATAAACATCAGTTGCCACTAGAAAACGCAAAATATCTTAAAACCACTCAATGAGGGGCGGGGGGAGGGGGTTACCTACTTCAAAATAGATGCGCTCGGAAAAGAACCTTAGATTTGTATTCTGCGCATGTCGAATACGATCTACGCAAGCCTGAATTTCCTACTACCCCCCAGTCTCCCACCAACTAATTTTTGATATTAAAAAAATTACGGATTTCGCTTTAAAATCGGTATGAGCTTGTTAAATGACAATAGGAACAATCTTCCATTGAGAAAGCACCTCTGGGAGGTTTCCTTTTGGTCGTTAACCTGGACAGTTTAATTGGATAATCGACACAAATTTCAAAAAATTCTAAATTACTTTAAATTTTCAAAATTTCAAATTATTTCAAAAATTACTGAACTTCAATACTTTCAAAACATCTCCATTTCTAAAATTTTCAAAATATTATAAAATTATCAATCCAAATTTTCAATTTACACTTTCTCGCGCAAAATATTAAACATTTTCAAAAACTTTTATAAATTCCAAAAACCTTCAGAATTTCAAAACTTTACAAAACTGAAAGTTAAATATTAACAATTTTTGATTTTATAATTTCAAAACAATTTTCTTAGTTTTACAAAAATTATGAAAACCGTAAAATTTTAAATTTCTTTAAAAACATCCATAATATTTATATATTCGAAATTATTTTGAACATTTTCATAAAATTGTTATCCATAAATGCGAAGAAACGGTTGTATTTTGAATTACGTACCGATTTGAATTAGTAATAATATTTATTAAAAAAAATAAAATAATTTTTGAATAATTCGTTTACTTTTCAATTTCCAAAACAAGTAGCCTTTTTAAGCCTCCCCTAAATTCCGTTCCAGAGCATACAATTTAATTTCACCATTTCACCCTTACAAACAGGAAATGATATTTAACTATCAAGATAAAATATAATAATAACCTAATAATAGTGCATATCTTGATTAAACATCAAATAATAACACTATTTCAAACAGACTTACATTGGCCTCATTTGTTTTAATGACATAATATACGAACAGATTAATTTTCTAGATTATTTTTGGAAGAATAGTTCCAATTGTAAATCCAGGCCGATTTAATACGATTCTGTTTTGGGCAACCACAAAATTCACTAAAAAATTTAAAAGTGCCAAAATGGAACAACAATGACGTATACCTGCGGAATTAATTAATCCCATCCCTATCCTCTGCCATCACATCTTACGCCTTTGCCAGGGAAACATCAAGCGGGATGAGCCTAATTAATTCGGTAATAACTTATGTTTCCTTGGGAGGCAGAAATTCAGAAACTTGGCTGGAAACGTACACAAACTAATACAAACTTGCACGTTTCGAGTGTGATAAATCCAATTTAAAGTAACACCGTGACCTGAAATGTTTTGCTCGTGTGTGCGAGTGTGTGGGGGAGAGAAACTAGAATTTAAATTTAATGCTGAGATAAATTGCTGAATTAGTCAAGAAAAACAAATATTCCACAGAATAAAATTTTGCAGAAGTATATACACGCATATTAACTTTGGAAATGTATAAATTTTTCTATTTTCTATACTTCAAATTAACAAAGTTATTATTTGCTACTTTTGGTTACAGAGCAGACATCCATCACACAAGTAGAACAAAAAGTAATATACGGAAAATTGAATACTAACACTAACACATATCTAGGAATATAATGTGAAAACGAAGAGTGACATATGTATTTTAGTTTAACTGAAAATAGAGAATTATACTTAGAATTAACAGTATTTGTTTATAACTAACTCCATTTCGAGCAAAAAAAATTGGAAACAATAACATAACCATACATACACAATGTCTCTACTTTACTAGGAACATAGGCAAGTAATGAGCGTGATGGGCAACTAATGTGCGGTAAGAAAGGGAAATAATGGACGGGTAAAGTAAGGATTCACGTATCCATGGATAATTTTAAAGTTAAAATTAATGTGAATTTTTTTACCTATGTTTCTAAAACTTAAATACATGAATCTCTAACATTAATCTTCCTTCCTTGTCACTCTCGTTAGTGGGACAGTCGTATACATGGTGTACATTAAGATTAGAGACATAGGACGTTACCATGTAAAATTAAACTATTGTAAATAATGGCTTTGTTAGAATTTTCGTGTAATTTTTTAAACGGTTTTACTGATTTTTAAGGGAAATGGTCGTATTGTTTGAAACATAAAATCAGGCTTTAAATGCATGCATTTTTTAATACCGAATAAATTATCCTTTGACTATTTTGCTCTAAATTAAATAGGGGAGCCAATATTTGTAATAGTTTTTCTACATGGTGAAGTGTCTCAAATCTAAATCAACACCGTTTATCTTCCTTGTCAAGCTCATCAGATACCGCCTCCAGTAAAACAGCGATGCAATTTAAATAAACTAAACATATTTTTAATAAATACAACTAAAATAAGAAAAATTGAATAATTTCTTTATGTAAATCCCCACATGCATCCAGAAAACTGTACCACAATATTTCAAATGCGCATATGGGATGGTAATTTTAAACTATGTCTTTACTTCAGTTTTAAACTATTGGTGTACAGAACAGGTTAATCATAAATGACAAGGAAACTCTCAAAATACTTAGAGGTGAATTTAAAATTTTTGGTTTGGGAGCGTATTTAAAATTTTTGATTTCTGGGAAAAATTCAACGTTTGTTCATTTAAGCAAAAATTTCACTACCCTATTACAGGTTTAGCTACTTTTAGATACGGTTTGAGAAATTAGAATTTTTTAGATAAAATAGCTAGCTGTTTTGGGGCCTGACATCTGGCCATATATCAGCTAATCCTCAAAGTCGATTTTTTAAAGATCAAATAAACTTGTTTTCATAAACATTAGGTTTTACCTATAGTCTCGCTGGCTAGGTTAGAAATTACTTGACATTGTCTCGTTTCGCAAATTCACGATGTAACCTTGATACAACGCCCATTGGTCACAACGACCACCATTTCTTATATTTTTATATTGTTTTGGATCTATGTCGCCAACCAGAGAGAGAACGTACACTTTGCACACTGCCCCTCGTGCCCACAACGACCACCGCTAAAGGTGGCCAAAACATAACGTCTGTAATAACTACACCCACCCATGACTAGTTATCAGCACAATGGGTTCGCGTCTC
This sequence comes from Ctenicera cuprea, assembly GCA_958336395.1. Lineage (NCBI taxonomy): Eukaryota > Metazoa > Arthropoda > Insecta > Coleoptera > Elateridae > Ctenicera > Ctenicera cuprea. The sequence continues at coordinate 51,585,508 of OY284488.1, forward strand.
CTAACTGTCCTTCGCAACTCGTTTTGCCAGGCGACACTTACGAAGACCCGAACTGGCAGGCGTTATGTGCAGGGTGAACGTGATGACCACTTTCAGTGGTAGCCCTTCAAAGTAGACGGTGGGCGTTGTGACCAATTGGTGTTGAGTCCTATATCCTCTATATGTCTATAACTCTGCTACTAAGAGTCTAATAAAACAAGAAATATCTCAAACTTGTATCCTCTCGAAAATTCACGACTAGAGGGTATTTTTCCCGTTCCTAACATTAGAAACAAAGGAAAGTTGGCCACTTCGTAACGAGACTCGCACCAATTCAGCGCCACTTTGATGAGAAATAAGTAGATCTCGTCTTGTATCAAAAGATACAATTTTTGCTTGTCTAGAATTTCCAAGACCAGACGAAAGTTGGTCATTTGCCGGGATTTGTTGAATGATAAGATCAAATATATTTTCGATCTCATCTGACAATTTAAATTTTGCTAAATGGCTTAAATCTAAACCAGAATATATTTATTTATTTATGATTGATTACATAAAAAATCGGAGAAGTGTTTGATATTTTCAGCATTCGAGCACTTTAATCTGATTTTTGGATAGGATAAAAGTCGAAAGTTAGACATATTCCGAAACAATGCAAAATGAAATCGAAACATTTCAATTATAAGTGGAATTTCTGTGAGTATTTTTGTAACGCGTAAATAAAATTCCCGACCGAGGATTCTCCAATGGAAAGAGAAAATTTTACGCTTTAGAGTAATGGATTTCAGTGATTGCGAACATAAAAAGTGTTATTGGTGGCGGCCACATAATTAGGGTAGGCAAAAACAGTTTTGTTGCGCTTGAGAAGTAACAAGTCATCGCCTGTGACGGATTCAACAAAAACAATGTATAACTCGGATAACAAAAACAATTATCTAAAGGTGGCAAAAACGGCAAGTCAGAGACGCATGACCAATGCATAGGCGTGGACCAAATTGTTTTACCAACAGTTCCGACCCTAACAAGACTCATATTCAACCACTAAAAGAGAAAAACGGCCGAGTCATCACCAATATATATTCAAATTTAAATCCCCTTCAAATGTCCCCCTAGAATGCGTTGCTGTGCACGGAATTCGAAGATCAATCAAAAGTGCGCGGTGCCATTTCAAACGTGCACGCACTTTATGAGCGCAAATGCTTTTAACTCCAAGTATCTAAAGTATTTCGTTACATTTACCGTGCATTTTTATTAATTCGACGCGCATTTTCACTGAAGAGATATTTTTGTTGCGGCGATACAAACACTATCAGACATAGTTTACCGGTGAATTTTACCTGATGTCTGGCTAAATTGCTGTTAGCCGCAACTGCCTCTGGGCCATACGATTACGGACCCAACGATTAAGTCAATTTCGAACGAACTTCCACAAAAAAAAACTGAATCCAATTTCGTACTCCCCGCGAGAAACTACCTTAAAAATTGGACCTCCTCTCTAGCTTCTGCTAACACACAAATACAAAAGCGTTTGGATTTTTTTCAATAACAACACACCTGCACTCTTCCAATCTATTCCATTACACAACGTTTTTTAAAGCCAATCTACCTATATAAAGTTAGTTTTTTTTTCTACCTTTCTAGTCATGAAATTGCTACCAGAAAATCCAAACAAAGAGAAATATTTGTACCAAAAATTGTAACATTAAGCCACCTTTATGACGCCCAGGCGAATGGTTAATGTTACTCACGTTCAAAGAGTGTAATTAAATTAATAACACACAATGACATATTTGCCTTCAAAAATTTACCCGAATTCCATATTATACTTACCTTGGTTCATATTTTTCAGGGCTAACATTACAGATCATTAAATATAAATCTCAATTACATTAGTAGTACTGCAAAATCTCCAGGCAAATTAAGAATTTATTACAGACCTGAAATAACACACTTTAGTCTAAATAATACACAAAGGTGACTTGGGCTTTTAGGCAAAGAACACCTGCAGTTGTACAATTTATTACAATTACTCACTTGGAGATAAACCACGTTTAAGCAAAGTCTAGGTCATACATTCATATGTAGGTACTTACAAATCAGGAAAATATGCCTAGAATGCTAATAAAATTCAATGTTTTGTCCTTATGCTACAATTTTAGGCCTAGTGACAATATTCAGAAATTTACGAGCATATTGGGATTTTATTTTAAATTTATGAGAACATTAGGAAACGCAATAAAATCTATTAGGCACATTCTTTTGCTCTTTATTAAATCCATTACGTCAAGCTCTTGTAGAACAGATGTCAATTCAAGATTCAAATAAAGGGAAATTAAAACTAAAACGAAATTAAATTTAAAAAAAATTCCATAGAATGTTTCGGTTGAAAAAAAAAAACAGAACACCGCAGTTCAAAAAAATATACAAATATCCCCAACTAAAGAAAGGTCATAATAGAGCATCTTAGATACGACATTGACTTTCTTAAAATTATCATCATCATAATCTTTCACCTTTTATACCCGAGTAGTCAAGTAATAAGAATATACTACATGATAATAAAATATTGTAAATACCATTCGATCTAAAAATAATATCATGAACTTTTTAAGACTCTTTCATTTGTTACAATTATTGTTCAGTATAAACAGAGACAGTCTCACTGTAACAGTAGCCATTTTGTGTAATTTAGTCGTGCCGTTAGACTGTATGCTTCGGTCTACGGAATATCTTTCACGAGCTTCAGAGAGATGTCAAGTAATCCGGCAATTTCGCATCTATAAGACAAAGCAAAGATTCTTTGAAATTAAAACAACCAGAGGCTATAGACTACATCCGAAAGCCAAAAAAGTGAGGAGAAACAACAAGCCCCCAAGTATTGCTGTACCTAAAAATTAAATAGACTGCTGTCACTCATGAGTAACTCAGCTTATACAGGAACTGTTTTATCACCTTTCATTAAATAACTAGTATGAAGAAAAAAGTCACACTATTCCTTACATTACGTTATGGTGACACCATTCCCTTCACAGAATTAATTTTAAGTTTCAAAAATTCATAGAAGGCGCCACAAAAAATTAGCGGTTTGAAACGTCAACCAAATTGTTCGTTATCCAACTTTAAGAGCCAATAAAATTTAAAGAATAAATCCCTTTTTTAACAGTTTCCGGTATTCATTTTTTAAACTATAAATTTTATGTTCCTTAGGGCTATTATAGTAGCTAAATTTCATTTCGATATGGCAACTCGGTGTTGAGTAATAAGACGTAAATCTAAAAAAAATTTAAAATTCGTAGCGGCTGCGAATTTGAAGCTAGAAAGTTCGTGAAAAAAACGTTGGATCTGCCCTAAGGCCTTGTATCGTATCTAATTCCGTTTCGAGATTAGAGAGATTCTGTTTTTGAACATGTCTAACATCCGCTTTCGGTTTGCGATTTTTTCAAAAGCCTATTTTGTCGATGAATTTTGGATATATTCTATATATGCCAAAGCGCATTGAAATCGGCCCCTTAGTTTGAGAAAATTGGTGAAGTTTATATTTGCCTAAACGACTAAAATGTATCCTAGTGATGGATATTGTGATGGCAATCAAATATAATTTAGTTCTATTGATTGCAATTTTGTCGAACATATTCTGCTCGTTGATCACGACGATCGTTGCTGAGCTCGCTTCGGGTGACCTCTAGTTCTGTTTAAATGTTGTTAGATAGTCGTTCTGCAGCATGGATATCCATTACTCACATGACTTGTTTTACTACCGGGCAAATACACCTCTATATTTTCGTTGTTACCGATTTATTTTGGTTTATTGTCTTTCATTTTCGTTCTATTGCCGTGATTTCCCAGCTATTGTCGTCATTTCCGAGTGTTGCTGCCATTGCCGAGTTATTGCCTACTTATTGCCGTGATTGCCTACTTATTGCCGTGATAGTCTACTTATTGCAGTGATAGCCTACTTATTGCAGTGATTTCCTACTTATTGCAGTGATTTCCTGCTTTGCCGTGAATGTCTGCTTATTGCAGTGATTTCCTACTTATTGCCGTGATGACCTACTTATTGCGTGATTGCCTACTTATTGGCGTGATTGCGAAGTGTTTTTTCAACTATTGCCGTAAATTTCTACACCTATTGCCGCTAGTGAAGACACCCTTCGTTTCATACAAAATCAGTAAAAAGTTAAACAAAACTAGTTGCTAGAATTTACCAGTTAAAAATTTCATGGCTTTAATCTAAAAAAATTACTTTCGCTTAATTGAAAAAACTCTAACGGTTTTACATAATAACTGTAAACAAAATGACACTACAATTTTTATTTATGTTAGGTAAACACTCGTGCAATTGTTTCCAGAAAAACTAACAATATTTCATCAAAAAATTATATTTCAGTAGCTTTTTTTTTCTGAAAATTTAACTTTAGTATTCGCATCACGTTTGTAAAAGTTTGCTTCAAGCTGTAAAATAAAGCAAAATCGTTATTCAGAAGAGTACGTTTGATGTTGCCAGTCATTAAGATTACTACTCTTTAACCAATAGAAGAAAAAAATCCATTCCTCCAACCAATTACCACATTCTAGCAGCTGAACATGACATATAATAAAATTTATGTTATTGTAGCGTGACACCCATTATAAAATATTTTTAAATAATTACTTTGATATGCACTACTGCACTATAACGCGATGAAATGATTTAAAACTTGGCTGGCCTCGACTTGTGCTTTGTTTGAAAAAAAGGAGAATTCAACATAAATAAACATGGACAAAAGAAATGAAGACAATATTGACAGACACAAAAATACCTGTGGTTATACTTGACTTGACAAAGTCATTTCGTCGCTGTAAATGAAGGTAATATTTGCTGTTTGGATTATTTACCTTTTTTCAATATTTAATGTTGACTTTTTCTTAATGTCAAACACGCAGCGGACGGACTGATTATTATAAAGGGCTGCACGTAGTAAGTTAATATGGCAAAAATTAAATATGCAACTTTATACTTACAAATTACCATGATGGCTGTGTTATTAGTCAACAGCAGCTGAAAAACCTGTCCAATTATCAAGAATTTTTTTGAAATTTTTGGAATTGCTTATTAAGTTTGAAGTGTCATTAGTGCTGGGCTCCACGCCAAAGTAATCTTCAAAAACTCGTATAAACGCCAACGAACAAAAAACTTCGACAAGTTGCGGATTTATTATATCAAAATTAAACTATTAATTGGTTTTCTTAACTAATTGATGCAAATTTTCTCCGTCGTTTATTGATGCTTAAAAATGTCAACTATAATCTCTCAAATTTATTTCCCAGGTGCTTTCCAATAACTAAGCAATTTATTATTAATCAGCAAGTTTAGGTAAGTGGGCCTTGTGTACGGTAAATTTTTTTGACCAAACTCCTCGTTTGCGACTTTAATTACTTCACATGCATAACGCAGCAAAACTATAACCTACTTTCTTCATGTTTTGTATTATTTATATCTAGAAGATGACTCTGGCAATTTTCTGATGCAAGTTTTTAATATTTATGCAGGAAGCCTCCACAATAAAATAACCTCGATCTTCGTAAAAATGTCGCAACGGATCTGATTTGATGTCATCGTAAAATTCTTAGACAAAGATAAAAGTGTTTCGAGCATTTTTACATTTCTGCTTTTTAAAGCAGTTAAATTTGTTTTATCTTGTTGATCATGCACGAATGAGATGATGAGATCAGTTCAAGAATAGGTATCATCCATGAAGTTCTTCGTGATGTTGCAGCTTAATATTTGCTGAATCATAGTGTACAAAGCAGGTGCATTCATTCTTAAGCTCCTTTTACTCTTTGTCTCCAGCCTTTATATTTGTAACACTTCATTGTATATCGTTAAGGTTACTGTTTCAATATCCATTGTGATTTGAACCTGTTTCAATAAAAAAGGCGTTGTAGTTAAATTGTTAAATGCGGACGACTTCATATACCTCGTAAATGCACAATACATTTACAGGTGGCACTTCGATCTAAAGACATTACTTTCTTATTGCCTGATTTGCAACAGAACAAATAAAGCAAAAATTATTATTACACGTGAAAAAGAACTGTGCTTATTCAGTTACAAAAATATTGCAACTCTGTGATATTCACGCAAAAAGTTCGAACTAGCAGTTTTATTTCGCTACTTCGTGTTTGTATAGGAAAATTTCACGTGCAGTACTATATACATGCAAATTGCAAAAGTTGCATACGAATTTTTGCACTGAAGTGTTCTGGAAACTTTCGTGCTCAAGATCAAACTATGTTCAGTAAAAACTGTAGTTTTCCAGAATACGTGAAGAGTTTGACGCACTTCAGAATTGCATGCACATTCGAAAGATAAACAGGAGCGAAAAATTAAAGCTTAGACTTTATCTAACAATAAAAATAATACAAATAATAAATTGTGCATAGAATAGGGTCGTGAATTCTCACGATTTTTGTCGTTTTCATGAAGTGAAATAATGAAAACTATTATAAGTACATTAGTGCTACCAAGGTAAAAAGAAACATGTTATCATTAATTTCATCACCAATTTTCTGGACAACACAAGTGTATCGTTATTTGTAAATAAACTGTAGATTATTCAAACTTCTAATAAGGCAAAGCAAATTCGATAAATAAAATGGCGTACTTCAAATTTACTAATTAGAAATTCAAGATCTCTGGTTGTAACGAAACAAAAATCGCAGTTACTTTAGCGCTTGTACTTGGAGCAAAAATTTGTATTACATTATTGGTAGTTTCGATCAACATTCATATACTTCCGTTGGATTTCTGGTCAGGTTTCAATTAGTGTACTTCTAATAGTTAGATTAAGCAACTTCTGTAGCAACTCTGAACAGCCCCACACCCCTGAAAAAGTAACCCAACTTCCTCTACACAAACTTACTTATACAAAGTCGCTTATTACGAACACATACATAACGAACCACCGCCAGCTATCACGAACCGAGTGCTTCAGCTTACTTCGGGCCGAGACGCGACAATAAATACTAGTGATGGGATATTTCGAACGAAAACAATCGAGCCATTCGATTATCGAATTATCTGGAGCGGTTAGAGACAAACAACCACTTGAATGATTTTACGATTTTAAAATTTTCGGGTTTGTCCATTTCGGAAGTGGGCGTTGAAGCAATACCCCTTATAGTAGGCAAATGCCCAATGCAGATACACGATACCACCAGTCGTGGTATTATAATGCGAAATGCGAATACACAAATCTCTGATATGCGATTGCATAAAGACGACCTCAACCGCGTCTTTAACGCGCTGCACAACAAAGATAACAATTTTTGAACATTACTATTTATTAGAAACAGCAAACAGCAGTTTTATTTGCACTGATTTGTTTCTGGTGGTCATTTCAACGCAGGGTCGTATTTATTAATTATTGTTTCTTAATTTTTATTTGTTTTTTATTGCCGCTTTGTTGTTGCGTTACTCGACGAGTTGGACTAGGGGGTTACCACGAAGGAAAGCTGATGTACATGGCATACAGAATCTCTGGGAAATCTTGGAGAAATCCAAGAAATTACAGTGAAAACGAAGAAAACAATTCGAAATCGTAAATGAAACTTAAAACATGTTTCTTTGGTAGCATTTTTTTTAAACTTGCTTTTTAAAATTATGAAATTTTCTGAAATTATAGCCGGAATGTGTCCGTAGAGAAAATCCAACCCGTTTTTTCACAAAAACATCCAGTTCCTAGCGGTAGGTTCACAATTCCCAGTAATGTCTTCGGCACAACCGGTTTGTATTACCTTCTCCCTCTCTGAAGCTCGTGAAAGATATTCCGTAGACCGAAGCATACAGTCTAACGGGACATGTTTGAATTATACAGAACAAGCTACTGTGAAAACAAGACGTAATTTGCTTCTGTACTTTGCATGTTCACAGCCTGTAGTTTAAACAAAAGATATTTTTCCAAGAAAGCTTTTTATAGTATTTACACTCACGTTGTGTGTCATGTTTAGTGTGTTTTAGATGACGGTACGAACCCGAAGCGATTTTCCAACGATGGTAATGATGAGGTATCGATACTTAGGCAAGCGAGTTGTAAATTAAACAAAGGGTGGCTGATCACAAACAATAATTTATTTAGTATCGACTGCATTCTTCATGGACTAGTAAATAAACGATTTAGCGCCCGGAGTAGGTGAATAAACAAGCTAACTCGTTAACGTTGCAGTTTTATGTTTTTGTTATTTTTGCACTATTATTTTTAATTGGTAACTTTTTTGTCATTTTGAGATCCGCGTGGCTTATAGCCAAAAAACACTGGCACCTTGGCGCCCCCGTGCCGTGGCACCTCAGGCAGTCGCCGGTCCTAAACTAGTCCTATTAAACTTACCATCAGAATAAATAGTTACTATCATACCTTAAAATGGCCCTGTATGGAGGCAATAAACATAAGCAAATTTTGCCTTGAGAAGGGTGAGATTTGCTTTTTAACGTAGCAGTTACCTTCCATAGTAACGTCTTAACATTTCTTGGAAACATTAAAACAAAAGAAAGGGTTTATCCTGGCTTAACAAAGCTCAACCCCGTTTTTCTTGAAACAAGCTTTACCTTGCAAGTGCATATTTAAGTAAATTCCACATTATACCATTCAAAATGATTATCTCTGGTATATGTGTATTTGTACTTTTTCTTAGGACCCATAATTCCACCTCCTGCTGATAAATAAATCTTACCTAATTCCACTCACCAGCAGCACTTTAAAAAATAAAACTCTTAAAATAAGCTTAAATAAAGCAGAAGAGCCCGATTATTTCACTGAAAAAACAAATGCCTGAAGCTTTTAAATTCCACTTTAAAAATTGCAAGCAATTCGTAACCAAGCAGGCACATTGTGAATCCTCTGCTTTTAAATTTGACCTTAAGCTTGCCTGGGCTTATCTCAGATCTCCTTCTTCAAGCCAACCTAGAACTATCATGATAAGAAAGTTTGTCAAGGGACACATTAAAATTTAGTACGTGCTTTTTTGTGTTTCAGGTAAATCGGGTCGTCCCAAGGGGTTTTCTCACAATACAAACAGCAATGAACAAATGGACTCAGAATGTTGGTGAGTTTAGATTTTTTTACATTGATTTGGATGCGCTAAATGCTTTATTTAACCCGTACTAATTTGCCAATACAAGTCACAAATGAGAAGACAAATTTCGCTTTATATGCCAACCTAACAAACCGAATAAATAATGTGGTTTCGTACAGTTCAACCTGAATTACGTCCAACTATATGATTGATGACAGTTTTTAATCATTAATAGCTCGGATAACTATCGCTGATTGCTGCGATTTATTCTTCAGATATGTAGCTATATAATGGCAGCACTAGAAGTTCTTGGTGGCTACTACATTTAACAGTAGAAATTCACACCTTAGGCTTAATTTTTTTTATGGAATTTCGATGCTTAAGCTTACTTTTTTTAAGACCTTCTGTGTGGGACTGAGTACTTAGATAATAATTAATATTTTGTATTATTACTTTGCCTACACTTGTGAAGCACCAAATGTTGTTTATATGGCTCCCAAAGGGCGCCCCTGCAGGGAAACGAACCCGGCACGTTTGGTAGAACTGCCCTAGCACCCGCCCCAATGCGAAATTATTATCTCCAACCGAACTGGTAGAACATCAATAAAAAAAATTTTATGTGCAAGCTGAGTTGAATACAGTATTTTTTACACAAAATCTCGGGAACAAAAATTACTCAAAAAAAGGAACCTACAACCTAATAGTTTTCCGACCACAATTTTGATAAAAAAACCTAATAATAATTTTGCAGCGTTGCGGTTACCTGATCGAACCACAACTGCTACCATGCCAAAACAAAGTTTTAATTTCTTCAAGTATCTAAACTACAGAATTTTCATAAAATATTCAGAACTTTATAAAATTACGAACTTTAACACGTCTGCTACATACTTAAAGGCAACAACAAACTGGACACACATTTATGGGTTAGTGGGACGTCTTATGGGTAAAACTGGTTTTTTAAGCTATAAAAAAATCAAGCAAATACCCATTAAACTGTCACAAAAATAGGCCTAAAATAGGTAAACAAAATCAAACGTAATCACCTCGACCACCACCATTGTTTTTTTTTTCATTAAATATGATAGGTATTTTAAAGATTAGTTCCGAAATTTTGTAAAAGACAATCAAGCAAACAGGCTACAATTTTCTGCGGAACAACTATTACCTATTTTAGCTCTAAATTAAAAATAACTTTTCTGAAATTCTGCCTTCATGGTGTTTTCTTTCAATTTCAACTCATTGATGTTAACTTAATTATTAAAATATATTTTATAAAATTTGTAGTCCAAATAGCAGCAAATGCGAGCATTTTCACGAATTTACAACGAAATATTGTTCTCAAGCGTCCACACGTTATGCAACCCGCAATACTGATTTCTAACCTCAAGAAATACCACAGACCGCGAGTTGGCCAAGAGATGCCATTTCCTACAAACGTCGACGTTTTAAAATAAAGAATCTAAATTTATGACTTGAATGCCATTTTATAAACGAGAATTCAAAATATAGAGGAAAAAAATCTGAAAAAGAGTAGGAAAAGGCAATTTTCGATCCGTTTGATATTTATGAGACGATCTTTTCCGATGAGCACCAAAAACTTGTTATATTTTTTGTTCGCCTTCTGGTTGAATAATTTTCTCAAAAGTTGCAGCGTGAAACGAGTAACATGCAAAAATAAAAACTGTAAGAGTTTGGGTTGAAATTCTAAAACACAGAAACGAGTTTTTGACTAATTTTAAACTTGGATACGACCACTACTTCAGAATCACGATCAAATAATGCTTCCCAGCACACAACCTAAAGCTTACTTGAGGGAATTTCTCTTCAGAGCAACCAGACAAATTGAGACAAAAAAGCAGATCTTATGCTCCCCAGTGTTTCCAAGATAAATTTTCAGCCTCAAAACTTCAGGCTGCGCGAAATTTTCAACGAACAACGGGGCCCCACTTCAAAATTAAGCATGAAACAAAGAACCGAAGAGGCGAAGACAGAATCTTAACAGGACTTTTAGAAACCATGCTCACGAACTCGTTGTTAAACCGACAAATATTTCCTAACTCGCTGAAATGTGAAAACACTGGCGTGAAATCCCAATTTAAAATCTAATACCAACCAACCGCAGCTTCTGTCGCACGCATTTCTATTTTAACAAAACGTGTTGATTTAAACCGTCTCCTCTAATTTTACTTTTGACATGATTTAGGGTTGGAGTAATATGGGAGGAAGATACGAACGAACAAATAATCTGTCTGTTAATTCCTTACGCACAATCTTGTACAAACACTGGTATCACTTGGTATATACATGACTGTATAACTTATCTCTTGTGGAAACGAACTTTATCGCAAAGCTGCAGGTTCCTCATTCTTGTTTGTGTTTGTTATCAGAATATATTCGCAATTATTCAAATATAATTAGAAAGTTTCGGGCGTTTCCCTTAAATTTTTCCGGTTCGACGAAAAATTTGCTCATTTCCTTTAGATGATTGTGTTATATTTTTCGGGGGCCGATTTGGATACGTCTTGGAAATGCAATCAAATTTCAGAAAACTGAATTTTTGGCTTGGTTTTTCGGTTAGGTAGTAAAAACTTAACAAATTTGGCCATAAGAAATGGTAGGGACTTACCCTTTCTAGACAAGTAGCTCGACATTGGGCAACTCGCAGGGGACTTCCTACATCCTGCTCGCCGCCGATAAAAATCGCCATAGACGAAGAGATGGTCGCTAAACAAATCACTGACCGCCAAAAAACCGCCATGTTATAATTAAAAAAAAATAAACACAAATTCGTCTTTTTACAGACTTGGTAGGATCCGTCGCACAACAAAAATAAAACACATGCACCAAAACACAAACACAAAAAAATAAATAAAAATAACTATAATCCTCGGTTTCTAAATCCTAAATTGGAAGCGCATACGGCTTCCGCGGGATCTATGCGAAAATAAAGCGGATACGGATACGAATGGGGTTGACATCCGTTCGAAAGAAGCGGTGCGCGTTTGACGACAGTGCAACCAACCTTCCCACACCGCGTTCGAAACTGAACTGGCGCAGAGGCAAAATCCGGATCTCCTCTTCCATCACCAACGCAGACGGATACGGATAACTGAGTTGAGTTCGAGTTGAAATCGGCTGCCGGCTCGGCTGGAAACGCTTTCTCTAGGGGGGATTGCAAGGGGTTGCACTCGGGTTACACATTACAATACCTCCCTTGTATTACTTCCCCTCCAGAATGACTGCGGGTATTTGCAAAAATTGCATGCTAAATAGTGGTGGAGGTGCTTTATAGTTCGTGTTTTTTGCCTATTTTTTGTTTCTCTAAAAAAACGCTTCAAAGTTTAACCCTTAAACTGGAAACACGCAGATTGCCTAAACATTAATCTTCTATTTTTTTACTGTCGACTTTCACAGTGTCATGGCCGTTTCTGCCCACTATTCCAAATTTTTTCATATGATTCTCTTTTCCCAGAGAAAAACTAAAATTATTAAGCTCCAAATTTTCCAAGCATAACGAAAACTTCAGAAAATCCAACTACCATCAAATCAATTTTTTAGGATTCTTTATGACCAAATTTAATTTTTCATTTCTTCGCAAAATCAACTTAAAGAAGATAACGTTACGAGTTCGCTCTAATTATGGAAAACGCAAAAGGCGGTCATTGTCGATGTCTACATTAAAGGTTCTTTATTTTTTAACCTAAAAATGCTTTTCAACCTCTACCTCTTCGTAGCATAAATATGATGTTTTTACTTTGTGCCCCAGTGCAGTTCTAATTTAAAATGGATTTAAAAGCGGAATGTAAGTAAATGAAGCCGTGTCCATAATTCTGCGAGTATAATCGCCTCGTTAACATTAAACCTAAAAAATATGACAAATTTTGTGCGAAATACCCCATGGGTTACCACTAATATTTCTTTTTCATAATTCCTGATACTACAGCATACAAAATAATATTATTAATAATAATTTTACCAAAATGGATAAATTATTGTGCGAGTACTTTACATAATTTAACCTTTATGCGGAATATATATACAGGGTGCCGCAAAAAAGTATCAAAGCGATCCATCGCGCTGCACTTTAATGAAAATTGTATTAAAAACCATTGCATTAAATTTCCTCCGAAGTTTCGGTTTCCCTCCGGTAACATGCTTCTACAAAAATTAATTTGAAGAGTTCGTATTTAGCAAAACTATGGCAACTGCTGCAATCACTGCAACAATTAGCAAATTTCTAGTCTTTGACATTTGTTGTAGATAATAACTTTTTACTTTTTTTTCTTGTGTCCTGCGCGTAGACCAAGAATCGGGGGAGAATTTCTTCAATATAGTTTTAAATTCAATTTTCATCATAGTAAAGCGTTAACGGATTGCTTTTAGGTCAATTTTGGGAACACTTTGTATGTACGTGAAATTTACTGGCTACAAAATTAGTTATCATATTTGAACGTATTTTGTATGAGCGTTTTACGCGTCAACAGGAAGTATAAGATCGCATGACTCCTAACACCGTAGTTGTGCCGCAGCTGCATAGTAGTTATATTACGTGAGCATATTACATGAAGTTAAAATAGTGTAAAAACTACAGAAAGCTTTCTTGCAAATAGAATAATACAAACTTTTTCAGAATCTTTCTACTGTTTCAACTGCTGATGATAAACAGAGAAAGCGCTGAAGCGTCTCGTTTAACAAACTCTAAAGAGATATTTAATAAACTGGTTGTGTCTAAACGATACCGAAATTTTCGGCGTCCAAAGTTAGAAAATGAAAATTTTTCTAATTTTGTGTAAAAATAAAAATGCTTTTTCATTTTGTTTTGCTAAGATTCCTTAAGATTAAAGAAAACCAGTAACCAAAAAGAAAATTAGTCTACCAAAAATTGAAATAAAATAAATCTCTAAATATTGCTTCGAATCTGAACAAAAATTCTAATTTTTAGCGAAAATCAAAAGGCTCTATTTTTAGAAAAGTTTTTTTGAGATTAAACAAAACCAGTAACTAAGGAGAAAATTAGTCAAAAAAATTGAGTGGGATGGAAAAAATACCACCTCCCATAAGCTAAAAATATTTTCTAAATTGTTGTGAGAATGGAAAAGACTTTCTATTTTTTGGAAATGATTCCTTGAGGTTAAAGAAAATTGGCAACCAAAGAAAAAAATAGTCAATTAAAAACCGAGTGGAAGGAAACATTTAACAAACCCTAAATATTGCTCCACCTAATAATTTCAGTTATTAAACTTATTCATGAGCAATTTAGCTGAAACGGAAATACTTGATCGTCCCCCGTTTAATAAATTAAAGTGGTGTAAATTTTCAAAAATTCATAGATTGTGTCACACAGAAATTAGCAGACTAACGAAACTATAGCTCATCCTTAGCTCTATTAGCCTAAAACACAGCGTGGTCAGTTTTTGAACATTATATTTTGATAATATCGAAAATTTTGAAAACGTTTTATATTTTAAAGTAATTATTTATCACTTTTAAAAAACTTTCCTAAATTTACATCGTGTTCTCTCACTTTAGAAATTATATTAGCCCTTACTATTATATTTTTTTTTAAATTAAGCCGTTGAAGCAACTAGCTGTTAAATACTAAAGGGTTAAAACAAAATTTTCAGAAAAAGTAAGGCAAAAAAGTGTTCGATTTACCTCAAGGTCTTCTAACAGATTTCTCTTATAAACACACAAATATTTATTTCTGATTATAAAAAATGCTAGGAAAAAACTAGTTTAACTTCAGATTTTTAGAAAACTCATTGTCTTGATAAAATTCGGGAGTTAAGAGGCGCATACACCTTCACACCCGCTTGTAAATTAATAGATGCTTATACTGTAAGAAAAAGACTTTGTTTGCACATTTATGAGAATTTAAAATTCAATATTTTTGTACTTTTCGGTTGTTTATTGAATCGTCATTTAAGTTTGTATTGTTTAATTATTGGCTCTTTAAGAGCAGAATTTTCGTCATTCAAAAGTTTGTGTTGTAAAATATAACAATTTCTAAAAACTATTATTTAGTGATAGAGTTTAGAAAGACTTGTTAATGATGGCTGCATCTGGAGGGAGTTATACTGTTCTCTGTTAATCAAAGGGAAGGGCAAATAATGGCTAAAATTTGACTTAAACGTGCACAATTAATAATTTATATCAGATAACCTGCTGTTCACAAATAATAGTTAGTATAAAACTCAGTTTAGCCAAGCGTAATTTTAGCGGTCCGTCGCATCGCTGTTTTAGAAATCAATCAACCGACTTTAAAATAATGCCATTTCATAGCTCTTCAAGTATAGAATTCGTACGTTACAAAGTATGAAATTAATATAAGTCGCAAATTACATCTTCCGTGTTTTTACAACCTTGAATACTGCTTGAAATATTGTACGAAATAGTGCTCGAGTTATATTGCAGCGCCCTCTATACACTCAAAATGCAACAACTTTTAACTTGAGTTCGAAATAGCTTTTAATCTACTTATGTGATAATGTACTCGAACTTTATGTTGATTATATTGAAGAATAATTAATGCAGGTGGTGCAATTATATAAAGAACAGAAATATGAAAACATGCAAGGAAGAAACTTATTCGCAAATTAAATGTTTGAAGTGGCAAAATTTCCGATTACTTATATTAAATTATTATTTATTATCGAAATTTAGTTCTCCTAAAAAATCTTGTATTATCAGTTTTGGATAAGAGTTATTTTAGCCGTCGGCAATATATACGCTTACAGAAAAAAAAATATTATTTGTATATGTTGCTGCTTTAACAAAAACGCCAATAAATTATTCTAATATTTTGTAAATACCTTTATTTCATACTGTCCACCGTACACTACTTTACGTCATTAATTTGAGTCCGGGAAATGACACATTACAGTACTAGGCCGGGAAGTGTTCCCTCGCTACCTTTCGCCAATCACAAAACAAGAAAAATTTTGGTTGCTATCCTTACTTTAAATAAGGCAACTAGATTATTCTTAATAATTTGCTTGATTAAAATATTATCCTTTATTTAAAAATTTAAAAAAGCGATACAGTATGAAATAAGATGTTGTACGTCGCACGGCCGTGAGATGATCTTACAATATTCGTCTCGAAATTCCATATTCGGCTCCTTCGTCGCCTCATCCGGAAACATCTCGACTCGTTACTGTAATAAGTCATCTCTCAGCCTTATAACGTAAATAACATTTTTTTATACTGCCTTATTGCAGTTAGATCGAGCTTTTGCTTTTACAATTTCTTTCTTTTCATGAAACACAAACACGTTTTACTTCAACCACAGTCCCTGGCCGATGGCTATGAATTTTATTCACGTATTTTTTATTTCAACTGAACTTTGTATTGTACTTATTACATTAGCCTTTGTTGTTAAATAACTAAAATACATTTATGTTGTATTTTGTAATGCAAACTAAATCATTAAACAATGGGTTGTTATTTTATACTAACTATCGTTATCTGCGAACGCAGATCGTCTTATATAAATTATTAATTGTGAACATTTAATTCAAATTTTTGCCATTATTTTTCCTCCCCCTTGATGAATGGATAACACTAAAACTCCCTCCAGCTACAGAAACGACAACTTAGCAAATGACATACTTAAAAAGTGTAGTTATCTTGCGGCGGATTCTTCTGTGTAGTGTCGGGTTTCAGTACGGTAATTATTTTAAATTGGATGCAAAATTGAATATCTTAATTAGCTGTACATAAGATATATAACAATAATAATTCATGCCGCTATGTATTATTGCGTTTATATTTATCAAGTCTTCGCGTCGGGGATGCTTTTTACGAGTACATAAAATGCGGTAGGAAATTATCGCACAACAAGTTAAAGTGAGCAAAAAGTAACCGATATAACAGAAATTAATGGCTGTATAGTCATTGATGGTATCACGAAATTCCGCAGCTTTTCAACCGAATGCATTTTATTTTGACTTGTGATTATTTTTAAGTTAAGTGCTTTCAACGCCTAATTATAACTTAAATAAAATATCGCCAAATATTTGGAAATTCAATTCATTTTTAACCCTTCACAAATAATTTAAGTTCCATTATAAATAGTCCAATTATGTGTCACTCTGTGAAGGCTGTCATAATAACTTTTACATCGCAGCCACCCTTTCGTAAAATTTCTGTGTGAAATAAAATTTAAAGGGGGACAATCGTGACCGACAGGAAGATTACGCTTGCAACCCTTTAGTGGTTGTCTGGTTGGTTTATTTTTTGTTGTATTGTGTATGTGTGGAACAAGTCAGAACATACTTCGAAATTGTCAACAGAGAAGCTTATTTAGCAGATTTTGCGTATTTGATTCACCAGCAGCGAATAAAAGCAGGAATTCAATAAACGAATTAATAGTATGTGTTTAAAAATAATATTAAGAGTTTATACAGTATTATTTATGCACTGTATTTTGTTGAAAACTTAAATTTATCATTTTTACCATTTTGTTATTTTTAAATAAAGGGTGGTTCATAACATGTGGGACGCACTTTGTTTAGAATCTGAAAATAATGAAAAAAGTTCCTGTAAATATGGATCGAAAACGCCTCGTTACGGAGCTACAGTCACCTAAAAATAGACCTACCTAATCACATTTTTCTCGATAACTTTTCTTAATAGTTGCACCATAATTTTGATATTTTATATGTGACCATTACTAAATTTTTTTACAGGGTGGTCCAAAGTCAAGCTACAGCTCATTTACCTGTATTTTTAGCTTATAAAAGGACTTTGAACTGACAAAAAATTTACAATATGTATGGCAAGTTTGTAATATTTTTTAATTTTATTTATTTAATTAAGGAGATTGGTTGTCACTCATTTTGTATCATAAAATTGAGAAGATTCATACATTCCATGGGAAATAAAAAAAAAGAATTTTGCTATGAAATTAAATTTGCTATAGTGTTGCTCTGGGCCTCGGGTGCTTAAAAATGCTATCCTGATATAGTCATTTAACAAGGTGAGTGTTGCCAATCTGTTAATACAAAGTCAATGACACAACAGTATTTTACCTCCACCTTTTTGAATTTCATTTTCATTATGAGATTATGAGAGTCAGCAGGAACGCGTACCGAAAACGTAAGCGAAAACCGAAAACCCAAAAAAAAACCCAAAATTTTCCCAACCGTACCGAAACGCAAACCGCAATTAAAAATTTCTTGAACCTAAACCGTAACCGTAATTATTTTAGGAATATACCGGTATTTTTTCGTTCCCACAAATGTAGGACCGACATTTGTTTATTGCAAAGCAATTTAATCTTCGCATTCAGCATGTTCAGACCGTTTGGCCGACTGTTGAGGTTGTAGCCAAAACATGATTAGAATTATTAAGGTTTGCCACTGATGCAAACGCAAATGTATGCTTAAGCTTATTGTTGTGCTTGCGGCTGCCACTATCCCTAAACGTTCAAGAAAATATAAACAGTAGCATGTCACCGTGTACACAACAAAAAAACGCTTGTACCCTATTTTCAAAAACTCGTGTAATTAAAATTTAAAAAATGCACGGGATTCGAACTCTTGACCAAACTATGCCTCACAACGCTGTACGCGCATTTTAGCACTGAGTTTGTTGATAGTCGATGCCAAAATATAGAACACATACATAAACAACACGTCCTCCGCCGGCCAAATTTATATTGCTGGTAAACTATGATGTATGTGATCCGATGACGGTATACCGGCAAAATATTCCTAGGCGGCACCGGCCGGCTAGTCACGGTGATATATCGTAGGCAGATAGTGTAATTCGGCATTTTATGAAAAGCCCGGTCATGTTCTCAGTCATATAGACTAATTTACGTTTATCACTGTTTTAAACAATGTTGTGATGTTGCCAGGGTTTCTAGGTTATTGCAGAAAGAGGTTTTATTTAAACAATTCAAAAAAGTTTATTTCGTTTCATGATCTGTCTGAACATTTCGTGAAAACGAATGTTACCAAAAGAATACAAATATGCGGTCTGCTGTTATGAAAAGAGACAAACAAAGACCGTAGCTACTTTATTTTTGATTTAACCTCCAGCAGCAGGTTTGTCTACAATTTGACAAAGACAAACTTTTTTTTAGCACCGCCGCTTTTTTTGTGATAGTTTCTACATTTTTTGTATAGCATGGCATAATTTTTTCCACTAAATGTTGTCGAGAATCTTCTATGCTCTTCACCACGAAAAAACAAAAAAAATATATGTAACCGTAACCGAAACCGAAAGTATTAGAAACAGTAAACCATAACCGAAACGTAAGCGAAATTTAAAAATGTTTGTACCGTAACTGAAATGTTATTTTTTTCGGTTCACGTTCAGGAACTACAAAACATCTTGAGTATGAATTGATTAAGCTATACTTTCGAATAAAATATAACTTTCAAATATGTCTTCATTGCGTCTATCTGTTATACTCGTAGAAAATAAATGCATCTAATTTCTGTTTTGGACATTTTGAAAACTAGTATCTTCTAAACGACTATAAATTTCCATAAATATGTATTTACCTAAAATTTTAGTCGGTTTTTTAACGATTATAATCCTTTTTCGTGTTAAACTATGGGCAAATGAAAATGTATATTTTGTTGTTATATCTACTAAACAAAATACAAAAAAGTCAAATGAAATATTGATACATCAAAAGAAGAACTAATGATAATTTATTTAATCCTTTCCGGTGCAATTTAAATTACTTAAAATAAGCAATAAAATTTAAAGTTTTATCTACACAAAACGCTGACGTGTTTATCCAAATAGAAACTTAACGAATTGCTGCTATAAAATTACTTCTACAAAATTCACAAATGGTAACCTGTGTCTGAATAAATTTTAATAAAATTAAGGTTCCATTCTGAAAACATTACAAGAAAATGTTCACATCGAAAATTAAATATGTAGCAGTTTATTTTCTATTTAAATTATAAAACACCAACGTATATGTGATTTGTTCATAAACAAAAAAAAATTTAACATGGCCGAATTTCCTTAAACAATTCGGTTGTTGGTTGGTTGGACATGCTTAATTATTTATACAAAATTTTTGGATGATTATTTTAGTAGTAACATTAATTTAGTAATCAGAATTAAAATTGTAAAGTAATTATTTAGAATCATTTCAAAGTTTTAAGAATTCAAATGGATATTTTTAGTTAGATAATTTTCTCTTAAAGTAAATATAAGCTAATAAAGGACGAAAGTTATCATAAAAATTAAAAGCTATAAAAAGCTCTAATTTACCGCAAATGATTTATAGGATAATGAAAATAAAAAATGCTTTTCACCAATGGGGAAGAAAAACAAAAATAACCTTTTTCAAGGTTTTTATTTTTCTCCAGGTTGCTATCATTTCCGTTTTGTTAATTACGTGGCCGTACACATGGAAATTCAATGAAACCAAGTTAAGTTAATGCTTTCGAAATTTATAGCACAATCTTGCGTTGTCCAGTATCTGTAGTTCGAATGGTCCTCGTTTTTACGAGCGGCTATCTTATCACAAATGCAAAGTGGACACGAACTTTAGCTACCAACTCCAGCAAGCAGCTACCAGCAACGTGTGATGAATGCAGCGTAATAAAGAACGGACAGTTTTACTTTTGGTATTGTGATAGTAATGCGAATTTCGTGTCAGACTTTAATATAAATGTTACTTAACTATATCTAGATTATTTTGAAATGTATAAACTAGTTTTCGGACTGGGCGGCTTTAGTTGGAATTTTAAATTAGCGGTTGAATTTTAATTTTGGGATATTTTTAGTTTACACTATTCGTATAGGAACGAATTTCTTTTATATCTACGATTAATCACTAATTAAGTATACATGAATTATTTATTTTATCAGAAACGACCATTCTAAATTAATGATATTTGACTTAAATTGGGCATTTTTATGGAAGTGAATACCATCAGATCTTGCCCAACACTCGTCTCTAATTTAGGTTATTCCCTACAAGGCCCGCTTAATTTTAGATAACTATATTCCGCTATCGTAAATTCAAAAGCCCAGCGACATTTCCATATGTTATGATAAGCAATCTGTGACAAATTATTGTTGAAAATTCTATCCGGTTGAATGCGTATCGTTTGAAATCAGGTATTGACGGCTCTTGTAAATATTCCTTCATTTGCATATCTCTTCAATTAGCGAGTACAGTTAGTTCAGAGGTTTCTTGCTGGACCTGTGCACACACAACATTATATTAACAGACGATTTGATGGTTTGGATTTCATTTCTAAAACAACATTTTTCCCAACAGACATAATTTTTTAATAAACTGTTACTTTATTGGACTGCCACGAACGTATCAATGACGATGTTTACATAAATTTTCAATAAGTGGTTAACAGCTTTTCGTCTGGTGCTGTTTAGTCCGTAAAATAACCTGTTTCACTCATCCGATCATTGTCCTAAGAACGTGAAAGGACAGTTCAGGCAACGCTCCCTGATTTATTCTAAAACGGAGATTGTGGATTGTACATTAGTGCCCACCCTTAACGGCCTTAACCCCTTTAAAGCCTTCAGGGAATTTAAATGTACATAGTGCTTAATTTCTGAATGTTGTGAAAGTACTAAAACGCAAAACTTCTCAAACTCTATTCATGTGTTTGCATTTGCTTAGCCAGAGTTCAAACGAATCAAATGAAAAAAAATATTTAATTTTAAATAACGTATCACGTATAAGGTTATAATAAATACTTAAAGTTGACGTTAATAATTATTTTTATAATATTTTAATTAACATGCAAAAGTTTGTGCTTTTAACATTCATGCAATTCATAAATAAAACAATTCAATTACATAAATCTATCCTTTCGTTCTATGAAACTTACGCCAAAAGGATAAAGAAGCATGTTGTATGATATTATGACTTTCTTAGGTTAATTTTACGCCAACTTCACATTGAGACACAAAATGTTTTCTAAGTCTCCAAATAGGCATTACCATGACTAGAGCGCGGATCTCAAGCATTTTGCTTATGCACTGTTATTGTAAGCAAATGAACATATTTTTGTATCTCCACGATTCATGAAAAACGTAATCATTTGGCAACACTTTTATTTTGCTTGTTTGCTTATTTTTTATATTTTGCTTTATTTTGCTCTTTAAGCCGCTTATATGCGCTTATTTCAGCTTTTATACAGCTAGTGGGTGTTTTTCTTTTATAAAGAATTTTACAATTGCAATATTTAATTTAAATAATTTAATGTTAAAATATTAAGTAATTTACTATTTTTCGGTTTAAACGACTCGGCGAATAATTTATCGAACCTATACACCACATTGTACAAATCCCCTGCTAGACCAAACAAACATTCCTCAGAGACATAAATAGTGCGCTCGGGGAATCACCAAGCTCTGTGTTCTATCGAAAGCCACACACAATAGTCTATCCCGTTTATTTTCAAAAAAGCTAAAAACATTGTTTTGTCTTTTGTCAACGTCAGCAATCCGGATGTGTGTGATGTGATGTTTTGTGAATAATTTTAATTTGAAATTATAAAATGCCCAAAGCGCATGATGAAATCCGTACCGTAAGTTACGCCTTTGTAGTATATCATATTTTTAAAAGCTAATTTAAAAAACTTTTGTAGTTTTGCCATAATATGATTCAGTTAAATTTTTAAGAAAATCATCGTTTGAACGGCAGTGAAATTTATATAAAAGTATATTTTTATTTTTTGTTAATTACATTTTCTAATTTTTATTTTGTATTCAAATATTTGTAACAATACCTTATTCTTATGCAAAACAAATAAAAATTTTGGAGTTTCTTTATTTTACTTATTTTGTGATTTTTATGCGTTTTTTCTGATTTATCGAGCTTATTATAAGCGCTTATTTTCAAAAATAAATGCTTATAAATCCGCGCTCTGACCATGACATATTTTAAAACGACTTTTGCGTGTTTCAAGGTCATCTCAAAGTTAAGTACCAATGACTTCGTATTGGTACATAATAATGTTTTTCATCTCAATAATATTATATGTGGACACCCCTCAAGACCGCTATTTATTGGATTAGTGCATTTGTCAAGGAATTTTAATCATTTCGTCCAAACTTCGCTCCAGGTTTAATATTTTTGTAAGTAGTACAATTTTATTACACTTGCCATCCCTTCTTCTTTGTGTCGGCCTAACTGTCAAAGAATTAATATCCGTGAAACTGAGTAGATGTTCCATCCGCCTAAAAATGTGTCAAACGCTTAATTGGCTTAAACGTTGGTTTCAACGAGATTTTCTATTTTTATTATTATGCACGGTTAGGTACCGCAAAGCATTTTTCTCGAAAACGGTACAACAGCCTATGTCTAATAGAGGTTTATTAGTTTTTGAGGTAAAATTAAATTCTACATCTAAATCTTGTATTAAAAATTACAAATCATTGATAACAAAATAGTTATAGGCAAAAATCAGGAAGGAGGATGCTATCACCAGCGCCCTTTGGGCACCACCGTAAAACATATCATATCGACAATATTTTGTACAATAAATCCTAAACTGTCTTAGCTTTATGCGACGGTGGGCCCTCTCTCGAAATCAGATCTGTATCCGCAGCAATCTCTGACCACCTCTCATTACCAAACTAAACCGCGCTGGCTGCAGCTGCATGAGGCGTAGCCTACGGTTTCAGCTAGTTTAAATTTATTTTCCGAACCTCTGCACCAAATTAGAAGGAAATGAACCAAAGATTTCAAATTTATCATCTATAAACGAATTTCAGCAAGCCCCATTTGGGGGCCAGTAGCAAAACAGAAAAAAATGGAAAGACACTTCATTTCCTGTTGGCCATTTATTAAATAACAAACCATTAAATTTATATTTTATAGAGAGCGCCAAGAAGTTTAAAGAGTTTGGTAAAAAAACCAAATGTCAGTCCATCCCTAGGTCTATTATCCAATAAAATTTAAAAAATCTTTTAGTTAGTTTTTCAGAAATAAACCTTCGGAAGTTCCAAACATTTTGAAAATCTTCATTTTGACTGTTTCTGTAGTTTCAAAAAAATTTTTATTATACCAATATTGGCCTTTCCTAGGATCATTGCTATGAAGAACTTTATATTGAGCATGCAACGGATTTTTAATTAAGCATGGGTTAAACTAAAAGTTTTCAAAAAATCGTTAAAACCGCAAGTTTAAAGCTAGAGAGTTCGGTAGTGACGAAAATCGATTATCTTGATGTACTTACATTTCTAAAATTCACATTTATAACAAAATGATATCCATAAAAAATTAATCTAACTTTTATTTTAGATTCCGGATCTTTTTAAAAACCTTTTGCTCTTGGTGAACTTAAGATATGCTTGGGTATTTGAAACATCATTAAAATCAACATGGAACCTGACATTTCGATTGTCACACGCATACAAACCGAAACATTTTCTAAAACCAGTTTTTTGAGTTCTCAAATCTCTGGTTTGATTCGCATAGATTCAATATGACAAAATCTTCAATATCATTCTTTTCTGTATAACAATACATTCCCATATTGGAAATATTTGCATATGGAAATATAAATTCCAAAAAATTAAATTTAATGTTGTAATCTCATGTTCAAATGTTTAAATTCTGCTACCTGCTATGTTCCTCCCCAAAAGGATTGAAATAATTCGTTTGTTTTAATTTTCACATATATGCGAAGCTAATGCAAGTTTAAACAAGAACGTGAGCGTTAATTACAGCGAAGAGCTGTAATTTAGCTAAAATAAATAACGGTTATGCCCAAATCGGTAAATACGGCTATCATTAAAAAATTAGTCACAAGCGCGGTGATCCGAACAAAAACAATGCCGGGTTAACTGTAAAAACGATTACTGCCCAAATTTGATTAACTTTGAGCCATTGTTATAGAGAAACTGCCACACAATTACAGCAAAAACTGGTAAAAATTGCTTCGAGTTAATACGGTCATTTCGTTAATTCTCTTAATTACTGATTAGGCATAGATAGATGTAGGCATTCTGTAATTTGTGCGAATTTATTACACTCTAGAAGGTAACCTTGACTTCTTGCAGCAGGGTGTTTACGACATGCTAATAAATGAGTAAATTTCAGGAACTGTTATGGAGTTTGAAACCGAGATTTATTCCTAGCTATAAAACTTGTGCAGTTAAGTGTTTGTAAGAAAATCAAGAAAGTGTAAAAACAATTCTTATATATTTTCAAGTACCGATTGCGTCAATATAGAAAGTGTAAAACAATTCTTATATATTTTCAAGTACCGATTGCGTCAATATTATTCACGTACCCATATTAATATTTCAGTTAAAAACTGATTTAATTTTAAGGTTTTGTAAGTACTAAATTTAGTAATAAAACTTTTCATACACGCAACGAAGAACTCGAGAAAATGAAGCGTGTATTGGATGAAATAAAATATACAACGAAATGTATGCTTATTTGAATGCTTTATACTTACTTATACATTGTGAGTAAAATTCTAAAGATTTGTAAGCAGTTTTTAGGTTTACTGTATATTATCTCCAGAATTCCATGAATAGATTTTTTTCCAAACAGCTGTTGTCTGTATTATTGTGCCTGAGCCACTTTGACGTGTCAGAAGAATTTCTACTATTGTGAAGAGAGATTTAACCCTTTGTAGTTTTCCAAACATTATCCCTAATTAGGAGTTTGTGTAGTTTTTACAATAAAGACTATGTAATTATTTATGTTGTCTTCCATAATATTATTAGTCTCAGTTTAGTCTGAATTTTCTGTACTGACCCTAATTTTCCTACAAATAAGTTAATTCGCAAAAACCGAAAATTAACAACGTTCATGAAAAAGATAAAACTTTCAAGTTCAGAGGTTTTGCACAAGAACAGTTGTCATTTAACCATTCTAATTATACAGGGTGTTAGGGAAGTCGACCGAAAAATTTCTAGGGGTGAATCGGGGTGCAAAATGAAGTCGAATATTCCTTTGCCATTTTTGGCTTAGATGGATGGTTTCCTCATAAATCACTGTTAAAATTGGTGCCAAAAATTTTTAAGACTGCTGAAATTAAACTTTGATAATGCACGGTTTTTAATCTAGCATGTGAAAAGGGATGTGAAAAAATGGACCGATATGTTTTTTTGTTGCTAGATTCGCTATCAATTCCCATTAACACCACATGTAAAACTATCATCAATGTTTGAAAACTTTATTTTTTAAGAACATGTAAAAAAATAAACAGTAAATAAAAAATTAATTAATACAAAAATGACCATTAAAGAAATTGCTCAAAATTTTCTGGCGGACTTCATGTGGATTTTCATCCGCCCAGATATGGGTGTTATGAAAATTGAGTATTCCATACCTGGTAAAACAACACTCGTCTGTCATAAGCAGTTTGGAAAGAAATTCTGGATTTTGTGCAGTCTGCTGCAAAATCCACCTGCATAAACTAATCCTAGGGGCATAGTCATATTCCTCTAAGCTTTAAACCCGTTGAACGTGGTATGGATAAAGAAGGTTCTCATGTAAAGTTCTCCAGACGGTCCAATGGCTTACACCTACTTCTCGCGCTATATTTCGCGTGTGCTAACTGACGCATCATTTTCAACACAGTTGAGAATCTCTACTTCCGCATCCAAGACACGCACCTGTCTTTCTCTCCCTGCTTCGCGTGGTCTAGGAAAGACAGATCCTGTCTCTCTAACCCTTTGTGCCACCGCTGTGAATGATTCTCGATGAGGTATTCGACGTTGTGGAAAGCGCTCTGTATAACACCGAACTGCAGCAATTGCATTGCCACCACATTCCCCATACACAAAAAGCATATCGCCATATTCTGCAGATGTAAATTCTACCATTTCCGTTGAATAAATACACCGAAAAATGATTGACAGGTTATTCTACTGATAACGTCAAATTTTTAACAAAAACTGACATATTAAAAAAGTATTGCAAGTAACATGCTAGATTTCAAAAAACAATGCCTTATAGAGATTTATTCAACAGTTCCAAAAATATGCGGCACCAATTTTAACACGGATTTAGGGGAAAACTATGCATCTGGGCCAAAACTGGCAAAGGAATATTCGACTTCATTTTGCGCCCTGATTCACCCCTAGAAAGTTTTCGGTCGACTTCCCTAACACCCTGTATTTATCCGTTTCTTATGAGAGCGAACAATGCAAAATCTCAACCTTTCTTAAACGGTTTTAAATTGCGCAAGTAAAATAATTTATTTATAACAGTGAGAAATGTTCTTTTGAAAGCACATGTTCATCTGCAAGAACATGACGCAAAATTGCCGTTCATTTTAGTCGTTCTTTTAGAAAAAGTCTGCATTAATGCTTCTTGTCATACTACTGCTATTAAGGCAAGTGCACTTAACGCGGTTTTCGCCTGCCGTGTACTGTATAAATAATTATTTAAGCAACGTAATGTCAAGGCAGACTTAACTGTGCATATCACACCATTGTTGGCTATTATGTATTAAAGCTTTAGAAATTGCACCTTCATTTGCTTATACCTAACAAGGTATTCTAAAATACATTTAACAAGGTTTGATGCAATCCATTTTGGTTTGTTATCATAAATTATTATAAAAAAATATGTTGTACCCAGGGTGTCTCAGACATCACTCCTCGAGCGAAATGTATCTATAGGAAAATCGACAAAATTTTATGTAGCACAACTTTTTTTAAACAGCAGCAGTCAGTGGTGGGTTATGAGGTTGTGAGGTCCTAAGGCAGGGGCATAAGGGAGGGCTTATCAATAATAATATGAAAAGCAATTATACAGTACAGCAGCTTAGCGAAAACCCTGGAAAATGAAACATGAATGTGAAGGGGGAACGTATAGGTCACATTAAAATATAAATTTCTTGCGGTAACCATGTTTGGAAACGTTATAAGTAGGGATACACCGAGTATTGGGTGGGCCGAATATTCGACTATTTGTTGCCGAATATTCAGGTATGTTGAACATTTTTTCGAATCGAGCCTATACTCGACATTTTGTGCACTAACTAAAAACAACACTAAATTGCAGATATTTTAAAAATGTCAATGGTATAAATAAGATTAAAATACATTGAAGTAGCAAGTTCGTAGCCAATCGGAACGCTATCCGATTAATTAAAGCATTTCACCCACGCATTTATCACCAGTTTAATTTGGCACATGACCGAATAATTGGCTCGCGGTAGCTAATATTCGGGACTTTGCCTAATAATGGGTACCTATTAATTGGCCTAATATTCTGTACTTGTACGAATATAAGACCGATTATTCGGCACTTTGGCCGAATACTTAGTTGATTATTTTGTCGAATAGTTGGGCGACTGAGCTAGTATTGGGTATTCGGTCAGTGACTAAAATTACTAGTCGGTATATCCGTAGTAACGAGCCCTTGAAAATCTCTATACTTGGACAGATAAATTAACCCTATCGTAGATATAAACATGCGCGGATGTGACGTTGCAGCTACAACGACGTGATGGTGTACCTGACAGTACAGGACCGACTCCAGCCGAAATCCTGTGCGTGTTACAAAGAAAGAGTTGTCCAATCGGCCATCACTCCTGCATTCTCCAACCGCATTGCGGAGGTTGTAAGCATGTGACCGTCACGATATCAAATAATATTTATGCGCCATTTAAGAAAAAGAATTTACAATACCTTGTGGATGCGTATATCGCTGTCCAGCTCATGGCCTACGGTGAAAGGGTAATCTGTTTTCATCGCTCCATCTGATACACGCATGTTAATTGTTTCATAACATT
Organism: Ctenicera cuprea; assembly: GCA_958336395.1. NCBI lineage: Eukaryota > Metazoa > Arthropoda > Insecta > Coleoptera > Elateridae > Ctenicera > Ctenicera cuprea. The sequence continues at coordinate 51,614,259 of OY284488.1, forward strand.
TCGTGATAATCAGTGATTGTCACTGGAGGCAATTTTCAAGTGGTGATAATTGTGACGAACATGTTTTTCACATCGAATATATTTTTTGAAGTAAAACTTATTTGCCGGCGGGTGCAAGATGCGATCGTGGGATCAGGCACTATAACGGATGTAATGTAACAGATGCACAAGTTCGTTTATCTTTCTCGGCAAGCTTGTAGCATCGGCCCGTTAGCGTCAATACGCAGATAATTGCGAAGTAGGTTGCGCGCGTTAACGCAGGCCAAAGAAGGAATGAAGGATACTTTGTCGGTAGCACTCTCAAAGCTCTAGGTTGATAATTAAAAGACCTACCGTCTTGAACTTTTTTTAAACATGTAGCTCATTGATTGCTTTTTATTTTGGTATGTAATATAGTTCGCTGGGCGTTGGAAGGGTAAAAATTGTACCTATAGTGTTATCATCTTGCTGTGACATGAAATATTCACGTAGTGCGAATATTTGTTTAAGAAACGTAATCGTGCATAACAGCGTTTATTTAATATTGCAGTAAACATTCTGCTGTAAAAAATACTAAAAATTCTACAAAATAAAATAATGTTAGTTAAGAACTATAAAATTCAAATTTGAATGTTTTGAAGGAAGCGAGGGAGGGGTGGGAAGTAGCAAGGGCGGGGGGAAAAGGAAGGGGAGGATAAAGAGAGGCGAGGAAAATGTTCTTGTTATTCTAAATATTTAGGTGGAAAATGCTTGTCATAAATTAACCTACCTTTCTTTTAGGCAAATAAATAGTGACGAGTGAGAAAACTTTAAAGAAAAAAAATCAAAGTTAGATCACGACCTTGAAAATCATCACATTACCTCTTCTAGCTATACTCCGTATACAGGGTGTCTCAGACATGACTCCCCAGGCCTATAACTTTGTTATTTTTAAAAATAACTATAATAAACTATATATATTCGTAAATGGGAGCAAATTCTCTATAAGATGGGGAAAGAAAATTTTAGAAAATCTGTACTCATATTATGGCAGCGATATTCAACTTTTTTTTTTCAAATTGCACACTATGATTTTTTTCGGTCATTCTGATAGTACTCTTTATTCTCCTTACAACCATGTAAACCAATATGGGTCTTACATAAGAAAATTCTCGACAAAAATACGATTGAAAGTTGAAGTCTAGGTTTGCCATGGAAACAACTGATTTTTGTAATTTGTACTCATCGGCGATGAAAACAATAGCGTAGTGTAAAAAAAATACAAATTCATTATTTTTATACAATATTACCTTTATTAACTAAATGCTAATAACAAGTTAATTATAATTACAAAAATTGTTCAAAATTCTCTCCGTTTTCAGTTGCGCAACATTCAAGTCTATGCAGAAATTCTCTACTTGTAACTTTTATTAATAATTCTGGAGGAATATTACTGCAGACTGTAGTAAGGTATTTTTTTTAATGTTTTCATCGCCGATGAGTACAAATTACAAAAATCAGTTGTTTCCATGGCAAACCTAGACTTCAACTTTCAATCGTATTTTTGTCGAGAATTTTCTTATGTAAGACCCATATTGGTTTACATGGTTGTAAGGAGAATAAAGAGTACTATCAGAATGACCGAAAAAAATCATAGTGTGCAATTTGAAAAAAAAAAGTTGAATATCGCTGCCATAATATGAGTACAGATTTTCTAAAATTTTCTTTGCCCATCTTATAGAGAATTTGCTCCCATTTACGAATATATATAGTTTAGTATAGTTATTTTTAAAAATAACAAAGTTATAGGCCTGGGGAGTCATGTCTGAGACACCCTGTATAGAGGAAAGGAAGATAAAAGTTAAAAGGTGTTAATGTCTAGAAGTAAGTTTTGTTTGCAGACTCTGTTAGTTGCTCAAATAACGTAGATCACTTCAAAGGCTTTCCAGTTCGATGGATAGTTTTAGCATGATCTTATATATTTTTACAAGGTTTCTCAAACTTATTTCTTGGACAGTACTTTAAAATGATGGTTTTCTAATGTCCAAATTCTGAGTTTTAAGTATGTCTGTTTAAAGTTATTGGAACTATTGTATTGCTTGTTCTATGTTACCCTATGTCAATTTTCGTCAGACTTGCAAATAATATATTGAACTTGGAATGCGTTTAAAAAAATGCAAATTAGCGTTTTCATTGGATTATCAATGTTATTACTTATTCTAGATCAACTATATTACATTATTTTAATTTATTTTAACTTTTCACAATTACTCGCATTACTTTTATAGTTTCAAATGATTTGTTTCCCACTTTAAAAATGTTGTTAAAAAGAGAACTATTACTAGCACCTACATTATTTGTTAGTGGCTATTTTCCGGTACTTTAAATTCACTCAAAAGTCATTGTACGACTGTACGTACACTCTTGTTCTTTGTTCCGTTTGAACATTATTGTCAACTTTGGACTTTGGTTAATTGTTTAACTGCAAATACATTTTAATCCTATTGAAAAAGTGGCTAGGAATAGGAACAACAAAGAATGCATAAATTGAAGTAAGTTAGGTGCCTTTGTAGTTATTATTTTGTTAAGTAATCCCCTTCAAAAAGCGTGCGTATAATTCTTCCCTAATCCTTTCAGAACTAAAAGAAACTTTAAATACATTAAGAAAACTGGTGTAAGAGAAACCATAATCCTTAAACGTCATGAAATTTTCCTCATCAATCGATTAACAACTTAAAGTAGCACTTGGTACTGTTTCGCGAGAGTCTTGCATTTGTCTTGTTCTTGTCTTGCTCTTGCACAAAATGCAAGACAAGAGCTATCATCAGAGTTGCAAGACAAGACAAGAAATTTGTTTGCAAGAAAAGTGCAAGAATGACAAGATTTCTCGCATTTTCTTGCATTTCTGGCATTCTTGCACTGCTGTTATAATTCAGGTATTCAAAAAGCGATCAAGATATTAAACTATTGATTAACAGACTTTTTCGGTGTGGATATGGACTGAATAATATGGTTTATTTACCTATTTAAAAGAAAAAGGAAAACGCCTTTTAGCTTGATATAATAGGAACTTTATGCATATACAGGCTGATTATAAATTCAGGACCAGTTGATTTGCTCATTTATTATCGGCGGTAGAAAAAAAAAACTATTTAAATGAAAGTTATACAGTTCATCGCGACGAGTATTTTGGACATACACAACAAAATCACCGACTTCTGGTTTAAGCGTGAGCGACTATACCTTTATTTTCTTAAATGGAACATTCCGCATTTTTTTAGACTACTTCCGTAATTAAATTTTATGATAACTTCTGTTTGAGAAACTATAACACAAATGTGGGCCTAAAGTTAATAACAAGTGAGATATTTTGATTTCAAGTAACGTATGTAACCAATGGTAATGATTGCAATTGATCATAGGAAGCTGTTAAGATAATAATAATGAAAGCGATAAAGAAACGCACAGCATCTGTCACATTAAAGGTTTTGGATAAACTAAGCCACTTTTCTTTTAATTCGCTAATAAAGGCGCCTTTAGCTGTCAACCTAGGTCACCTGACGTAACTCCTATGGACTTTTTATTTGGAGATTCGTAAAATATAATGAACACCTCATGTCTAACGAACGTGAATTGCACATTTGTTCATTGCTTTTTTCATTTTCTTACTAACACCCTTTTAAAATCACTTGATTTATAATCATTAACATTGGTTACGTACATTGCTATAAATTAAAATATGTAACGAATTATTAGCTTAAGTTTACAGTTGTAATATAGTTTTTTAAAGAGAATTTATAGTACAATCGAGTTAGCCTAAAAATACAAGGTGTTCTATTTAAAAACTAAAGATATGGTCACTTCCGCATAAACCGGAAGTCGACCATTTTGTTTTGTATTTCCAAAATACTCGTCGCCGTAAACTGTATAACATTTGTATTTACATTTTTTCTATCGCCAATAATAAATAAGCTAGTCAACTGGCCCTGCATTTATAATCAACCTGTGTAAGCGAGTGTCGTTGCAGTATACCTAATTATCAGAGTTTAGGTTTTTGGAAAAATGACTGATTTCATGCATTAGAAATGATTTCACTGCTATTCATCACGCGCTGCAAAGTACACTCTGATTCCCGTGACAGTATAACAGTCCGGGTGCCAAACAGGTGAATCCCCGAGTTGCAAGAGTGCAAGAGTCTTTCAAGAAACGGGGAAGTCCCGACATATTTTAACAGAAAACAAGCGAGACTAGAAAATGCAAGAGTCTTGCTAGCAAGACAAGATTTTGGTGTTGCAAGACTGGAGTAAAACAAGAATTATTTAAGTTTCTTTTCTTGTTTTGCAAGACAAGACAAAAAGTAATCGTGCAAGAAAAGAAATCTTGTCTTGTGAAACACTAGCACTCGAGACGAAATTATTTTTGATGTATTTAAAGAAACAACCTAAAATGATATTGTTCAAGTAAGCGTAAACATTACCTAAACCTCTAAAGCCATTCAACTTTTTAAATCTTTACTGACATTTTTGTAGGATTAGTTTTCCAGCACTCTAATATATGGGGAGATAAGACCCTATAACAAGTTTTAATTTAGAATTTAAATCTGGAGCCGAATACCAGTTTGAAAATGATACACTATCGAAAAGCACGCTTTAAATCGTGTTAATCCTACTATGAAATCACAAAATCCCTTACAGCCCGGCCCATGTTATGCTCGTCAGAAGGGGTTCGAAGAAGGTTGTGGACCTACTACTTGTCTTAAGAGAGCTCTGCAACTCACTATAACTGCATTTAATGCAGCTAATAGAATAAAATTAACAATGCCATTAGAGGTGCTAAAGAGAAACAATGAAGTTGTGTTACCTTTAAAACCTGATTAATAATGCGAAATGTCACGTACTGCGAGTGTAAACCTGCAAATACAGCATAAATAGAAATGTGTTTAGTACTTCGTAGAGTAACATTCAATTGTGTTAGAATCAATGAAATGCAGAATTACACACTTCGTCGTTTAATTAGCGATCTAGCGATACGTCAATTGAAAACAGTGATTCGTAATACTTGCAACAAAACAGGACCGTATTGAAGTAATTTTTATATAAAAAATTATGCTTATTATACGTAAAATAAGATTCTTTTGTGAAGCTACCTAATTAAGTATTATCAAGCTAATTTTCTTCCATTTTTATGTCCATCAGGGTATGTAATATCGTGAGGATGGTGGCCTTTGTGCAAGCATAAAATGTCAGAGAATGTTAAACGGTACCTCGATCGTGTGTAGGTTGACGCTGAATGCTTACCTACTGTGATTAAATATTGTTACACTAATTACTAGATACTCGCAATTTGCCCTATCCGCTTGATTTATGATTACAATAAAAGCGGTACTAAGTGGCAAATTTGTTTTCCTGGCAATGCCGCTCTTTCCAACTTTAGCAAATGATGTTCGTTTAATAGTTACATAATTTTAAAATAATCTTGAGAGTACATAATTAAAATCCTTCTCTCTAGCACCGGCGCGGCATAACAGTATACCGTAAATAAGTAATTAAGGGATTTCATGTACTCCATTCCGGAAGTCAACGCTGACTTCCTGCAGGGTGCCCACCGGCGAGGTAGACCTGCTTGATAAGGGAAAGAGCTTTTAAATCGACCACTGCTACCAACGAAGCGTCTAACTAGATCACAAGCCGGCTTCGACCGCGGATTAATTTATGCCTAATCACATGAGACCGGAGAGTGCTCCATTATTAATTAAATAAGACTTGCATAATTACAAACGCTTGTTGCTCGAACATCTCTGCATAATTGTACTACTAATATCCATGCAAAAAGCGACGGTGACATTCAAGCGTATGCACAAACAACGTTTTGCTAGTGGCACCGGGATTAGTAAAAAATTAGCAGAGTAGGATTAGGAAGTTCTTTTGAGTTTGTAATACGATCCCTAAACGCCGTTATTTTATTAATAACAAGACCCACTGGACATAAGAAGGAAGGTAATTACAACTGTTAAAAATTATAAAAACGTTTATATTTAAAAGATCAGATTTCTATTTGAGGTTAACTAATTTCTAAGCGCTCCTCGGCAATATTTAAATGTGAGAAGAAAATTATTAAATTAAAAATATATCGTCACACATTCGCAAAATGAAAAAAATATTATTTTTATTACTTTTCATACTTTATTATTTATAGTACCAAAAATAGTTCAATATTTGTTAAGAGGAGAAAACATGTTGCTCGGATCAGTAACACCGCTGGAATATGGATAATCAAAAGTATTAGATATTTTGAAAAAATTGGAAATTACGTATTCTGCTCTAAACTGATTCCGATGGAAACATTTGAACGGAAGTCTTGCCAACGATTTTTTTGCTGTGAATAAGGAAGCTTCTATTTTGAAATTCGCTTAACATAACATGTACTTGGAAAATAACACATTATTAAAAAGGTTTCAAACCATATTAGTATCAAGATAAGCTTGAGTCGTAGTGATAATTAGAAAAACTGTCTGCATATTCTAGTGATGCAAAGCACTCGCTTGTCCTCATAGTTAGGGTAACCGTTTTAATTTTGCGGGAAACGATTTAAGTAAAAATACAAACTTGGGCATTTATCTGCAAACGACAGACGTATTTTTCCCTGCTTATAAAACGGCACGGATTCATTTTTGTTGGTTTGTATGAAAGTTTAAATTTAAATGTGCAACACAAAAAATCTACAGAATGGAGCTTTCCGCCGATAAAATCAGAATTATAGTGATAATTTGCACTGGTGCAAATTATCGACAAGTGAATAAAAACTGTTCAATGATTCTGTCGCTTTATTAACGACATATTTGCAGCCGCTACATTTCCCGCGACATTTTTGCCGGAAACATTATTGACCGGCGACATTATTGATGGGCGCTATTTTGGCCTACGATATTTTTGACTGGCAACATTTTACAAGGTGGTATTTTTACCTAGCGACATTTTTCCCTTCGCCATTATTACCGGCTACATTTTTGACCAGCGACGATATTACAGGCACCACTTGGGCCGACGTAATTATTGCCTGGTGACCTTTTTTTCTTCACTATTTTTACCGGCGGTATTTTTGCTGGCGACGTTATTGCCTGGCAACATTTTAACTTCGCTGATTTTACAGCGACATTTTGGCTAGTGGCTTTTTTGCAGACGCTATTTTTGCCACTGACAGTTATTTGTTTTTCCGACGGCATTGCTGCTTAGCAGCATTTTTACTTGCGACATTTTTGCAGTCTTTATTTTCGCCGGTGACTTTATTGCCTGGCAACATTTTTACTTTCGCTATTTTTCTGACGACGTTTTTGACTGGCGCTACTTTTGGTGGCGTTATTATTGAGGCGTATGTATACCGAGTAATGTTGCATCATAGCTGTAATTTTTTATTTAATACGTTCCTATAGTAATTGACCATGACTGCTGTTATTGTTCTGTAGATAATGTGCAATGCCTGGAAGTTCTTTGCAAAAGCAACAAAATATCCTTCTTGCTTACAATTTTTCAAGATTATTTTGACTATAGGTTCAACACTCATGCTTGTTGCTCTTAGAAAAGTGCGATGCGGCAAGTATACGATCCGAATGTAGTCAAAATGATAGGTAAAATTTCTAAGCACCACAGATAACAATTACATGATCAAAGTTGACATTTTGTACTGATAAAGGCAATTTATCTGCCCAAACTCATAGAAATTCGATATATTGTACCTACATTAACATTAGACATACATAAGTGACTCGATATTTGCCAAGAGAGAACACTTCCTCAAACACTTGCTGATTGATTGTTATCACGTTATCAGCAATATAGGTAGTCTATGAATATTATTTGTTTTGGATGCACGCATTATGACATGACGTATAGGTAAGCAGTTTTATTACGTTATTTCTTTCATCATGTATTTACATATAAAGAAATCTTTTTTTTTAATTTTCTTACGTAAGTTTAGAAACACAGTTTTAAATAAATTAGGATTGTTATAGATGTTCATATGATTTGCACAGAAACAAACTTGCTCTTGGTGGCAGAAACACTCCTTTAAGCATAACTAGAGCAGCAACTGCACTAATTGCATGCCTGCAGGCAACATATTATAGTTTTAATAGGTTCAATATTAGTCAACTGGCAACAACTGCTTGATTAATTTTCCTTATAGTCCATGTTTAATGCCAAAAAATATACCTAACCGTTGTAGTAAATTACATTATAAGTTGTAAATAATGGCATTTTAAGATAAGCCTAGCGTTCTGTAAAGAGTTTAGTTAAAGGTTTAGGCACAGTTTGTACCATTATAAGTATGCCTTAAATATAAAGATAACAAATTCACCTGCTACAATAAACGAGGAAAGTTTGTGGATAAATATATTGGAACCGTGTGAACGGACATAGAATAAACTACTTTCTTCCTGTTTGTAATTAAAATACGCTTTAGCTATGAGTAAATTGTTTTAAAGATTGACATTTATGTGGTTTGTGCTTCTGTTCGGATGTTAATAGTAATTATTTTGATTTCCTTTATTGTCGGAAAACTACCCAGAAACGGAGGCAAAAGAAAGATAATAGTAATAATAATAGCATTTTCAATTAGGTGAATGTCGGAAAAAGATCTACAAACAGTGTATTTATATTTAACGTTTTTAAAAAATCTTTGAAATAAGGAGACAATATCGCATAATTTCGGGGACATTGCTTCAAAAACCCTTGAAAAATATTTATCAAAATTGTATGCAGAAAGAGCACAAAAAAAACTCTTGTGCAACCGCAATTTTTCATAAATTTCAAAACTTTCAAAATTCTCAAGGATTTTAAAAATTATGAAAATTTAAAAATAAGTAAATTTTTTAAAATAAGTAATGGAGTCATTGCAATTCACAACTCTGATTAATTAAATATTTAATCTGAATTAGAAAAAATAGTAAAAGTAAATTTGGCGCAGAACGGAATTTGAACCGCTGCACTTTTGGTAACACTGTTGTGTTGGGAGCGTGCAATGCTTATTTATTAACTGCCCTATGAAGATACGCATGCGGGGAAGCGCATTTTTAGAGTTATAAGCCGAACTTGTTTATTGCAGCCGTAATTAATTAATTAAAACCGTAATTAAACCCGAACCTTACCAATATTTCTATTGAGTAATGCAAAAATATACGTTCTTTATTGTTATGACGTTTAATACCATAAGAGATTTTCAGTTTCAGCCTATGTTCGACTGTGTCTGTCTTGGAACACATTTTATATCATTCATGATAATAAAAAACATTTTGAGTAAATTACTCGAACTTCCTGCACAGCAAATCGCGTTTGTTTTGCTTAAGAAAAATTTGCAAGCAAAACTGCCACTCGTTGCTACGCAACAAGTTTTCCTTATTTAATCCGATTATTTGTCAATTCGTTCGTGGTATAACCGTTAAAAGAATGTGATGCGTTTCCTAGTTTTAGAAAAATTTTGATGAGTTTTCCCTTTTATAGACACATCACATTTGTTATGGAACTTAAATTTTGCAATTTATGCCAGAAAAGTATACTTGAAAGTTTTATTGGTTTCCATCCTAATAAACAGTTTGCAAACATACAATTATTTAATATTATTTCAATTGTAAAATGAATATTTCTTTTCTGTAACAAACTGAGTAATTGCTCATTTAGGAAAGGGGTGTGAGCTTTGTGAGTCAAAGGAAACAATCGTTGTTTATGTTTCCTTTTCACAATACTAATTCTTGATGATTGCACACTGCTAATTAACAGGGTTAGGGTCTGTTTTCTCATTTACATTATTTTTGTGCGATAAAAGATGTTTTACGATACTACATAATAAATTATACTAAAGAGCTCCAGCTCGTTATCTTTTATTTTATTTTAGTGGATGATACCATTGCACACTATTTGAGGGAATATAAGCTCCATATAAATAAAATCATTAAAGTGGCATAGTTGATTGCTTTTTTATTCTATGTTTTACAACTTAATTATGTACCATTCTACCATTCAACACGTGTGTAATTTTTTCCAGCAAATTAAGGAGGATGCAATAAATTTTTGAACGTCAAGGAGTCATTATCCTTACAATGGTATTTTATGCAAAGCAGCGTACTTAATAAAAAAGTACCCTGTAATATAACAATTTTAGAATCTGTCATATGCAAATGCGAATTCAATTAAGTGGTATGTATAAAGTACATAAAATAAAGAAGAATTTATAGCGCCCGCAGTACAAAGCAATGTATTTTTAGTAATAAATTATATTTTGTCTTCTTGATTCTACAATATTTACGATTTTGCTTTGAAAACAAGTCGCATTTATGATGCACTATTAATAACTTATTTCAGACTTAATAGAGTAACGATAATTTCACAGGCAACACACCTATAAAATTTACATCATAAAATATAAACTACTGGTTTATTACTAGGTAAGAGATGGCATTATGTTATTAACCGCATTTCTTACAAAATGAACCATTGCATTTCAGTACAGTTGCTATATTATTTGTTGTATAATAAATTCTACACAAGCAACAGCTTTGAAAAATTCAGATCATGTAAAATGTACCAAATCCCTTTAACATCCTTAAAACTTTCTTGTTAAATTTTACGTAATCCTCTAAAGGATTCTTGAATTTAATCCCATAAAGTTTCCTTTCAATCTCAAATCCTTATAACCTCAAAGACATTCTAAAATTGCAGAATGCTCAGAATTTTTTAAACATATCCTGTTATTATTCTTATTTTCCGAACAGTTAAGCATAAACGCGGCTCATTACTTTGTTAATTTTCTTATCTGAATCTTATTTAAAAAAAGTTCTTAAAAAGATTACAGTGTACCCACCTTCCGCTGCTTACTGTATTATTTACTTGGTGAACCGCTCTAAGCTTGGCTTATTCTTCCCGTCATTGTGGGTGGTGCAGGTCGAGACTTTTTTGTTAGGCATACAAAAAGTTTTGCTGGAATAAAGAATAGTCTTTGACATAAGGAGGTAATTAGCAGTCTGAGTTCCTGTCAAGTAGCTCAGCTCTTTCAAAACGGAGCTTGTTTTGTCGGGAGAAACAAAAGGTAAAGCTGCCTAAAAACTCTCTTACATGTTGATTTCAAGATATGGGATGTATTAGGTGGTTAATGAACATTGCTGCTTATTGAACGACTCCGTAGTTTTGTTTTAAAAATAAAACAGGTGTGCAGCAACCAAGCATTTAGTGGAGTTGGGCAAGTTTTTACTTGTTCACTGACTAGAATTGAATCATTTTCAGTAGCATTAATATTTTTTACGAGCGGAACCAGTAGGCTACGCTTCCCGAATATTTTGGTAGTTTCGTCGCTCCGAATGTATTCTCCATTGAGCCGGTATCGAGAATGAGAGCTACTCCCAGAAAACACCGAAAAAAACTCGAAACAAAACTGATACAAAATCCTGGAAAAAAGTTTAAGAAAGAAAAATTCGTATCGTAGCCCCAGAAATAATTTCTTTTTAAAGCGGGAAAAAATTAGTTAAACTTATCACTTTTCCTCATTTCCAGGGTAGTGCCCTAACGGAGATTTTCAACCTGTTTTTGGAACTTATAAATACTCACTAAAGCAATCATGATAGACATATGCATATATTTACCAAATGAAATACGCTCATATGCACATAAGTGGATCAGCTAGAAAAGAAAAAACTCGTATCTATTTCAGGGAAAGTACTTTCCTAATTATGTAGTGATCAACCACCAAGAAAATACACGTGCTTTTGTGTGGGGAATGTTTTTTTTGTGATTATATTCCGCGGGAAATTATTTTTCCGGGTTTATTTGTTCCGGGGAATGTTTTTACTGAAGCATGTCAGCCGATGTTTGTCGGCGGATGCCTTTTCCATGAATGTTTTTCCCACCGAATTTGTGCTCGGATTTTTTCCAGGAAAGTTTTCACAGTAAACCGGAACCCCTATGAACAAACGATTTTTTTCCGTCGTATGTTATTAGTGTAACCGCATTTCGGAAAAAGTAACGCCGACGTGCCATCTCGGACTGCGACAGCCTGGCGGACCTTGAGAGGATTTAGCATTCTTTAGTGTTACAAAGTATTGTGAATTGCAATAAATCTTGGATAATAAGGTTCTTGTCATTAGTGAAAAATTGTTATTATATTAAAGTCACTGCGCGCAGATACTTACCTTTAACGTCAAATCTTTGCAATTATTTTAAAATCAAGTTCTGCTTGCGCTTCGGCATTTTAAATAAACAGACGGAAGCTGCATGCTCCGTCCTCTGTGTTTCAGTTCGAAATGACAGCAGCAGAGTCGGGGTCAAGAAGTGCTCCTTCGTTCTCCGCGTCTCTCTCAGCAATGAGGTATCAACAGATTATGTTACAGTATCGCAACTGAATACTACACACTATAGAATTTTGTTTCTGTGGTATAACATAGCGGCAAATTTGTGCTTTCTGTAATCAGCGCCTAAATCTGTAGATTTTGGTGGCAGGGGTCTTCCAGCACTAAAAGTTAAGTCAGACGGAATGGATCCGGATTTAATATATAGGTTCTGTGCTGTATGAAAATGAGCGAAATTGGAGTAACGGGAATAATGCATTTAGTTTTATTTTTAATAACTTAATATATAGCAAGTGATTCATTTAATTCAAATTATACAATTTTAGGTCCTCTAAGATGCTATAATATAGTTTGATTTTAGTTAATTCTGAACTTTACGTTTAACAAGTTTAATTAGTAACGACGAGTTTTGAACATGTCTAAAATTGACGTAACAGTAGCTTCATTTAGTCTCTGAAAACATTAATCTATATAACATCACATATCAAACGTTTACAAACTGTTTCAAGCTAATCTGATTTAAACAGAAATTAATTAAACATTCTGCTTTGTAAAATGCACTAAAAATAGTAAATATTGTGGTGAAAGCTAAAAATTAAACGCTCAGATATATTTTATTATAATAGTTTTATGGAGCTTTGACAAAGTTGGAAACAGATTAAATTAATTTGAAATTAATGGCATTGTTCTGAAACGTTGTATTGCAGGGTGATTCAGAATTATAGTGCAAAATGACACATTTTAGGCGCCAAAATAAGTAACAAAGTTTCCATAAATATGTCTGATTATTATTTGTCGATAACTTTCGCAGTAGTTGAGCTAAAATTTTGAAATATAAACAAATATCAAATCAATATATTTTTCCAATTGTGAAAAACCGAAAAAGTGTACATAAACATATTTAACAAAAACAGAAATTTTAACAAGTAATGTATAAGTTTAGAAAAGTATACAAAATAGTTGAGAATAAAGCACTTCTGCTTATTGTTAAAACGATTGTTAAAATTTGAAGAAATGTTTGTTGTTGATAGTCGAAAAGTGTGTTCTAAATGAGTTCTAGTGTCAGTGATTCTTGATCTTCTGTTTTTTGATTTAACATGACCAGCATTGTAATGTTGTCCCGTGCGCAGTTATGCCCTCGGCACTTTGAACTGCTACTGTCATTTTTATTCGTATTTTTCAAGTAAATGCTTACCAATCAAAATAAAAATTATCTCGGTGTCACGTCGTGCGTATTTTTCTCAGAAAATAAATAAATAATTTGTTACTGTCATTGTTTGTTATTTGTATCAGTTTAAAATATTAATTGGTCTCGCGGACGGGATTGGTTGTTGAATGAAACATGTGCGGTGGTCTATAGTTTCTTATTCGCCCTATAATTTAATGTTTTCGCAAAATCGAGTTGCAATGAAGATCCAAATAATGTCCACAAAGTTTGAAGCTAAGTTCTGCAAATCAACAATGTAAAATGGTTTTAGAAACGCTTCGCTAGGAAGTTGTCGAAAAAAAATTAATTAGACTTTTCCAACTTCAGGAGGCTGTAGCTCCGTAACGAAGCGCTTTCGGACTCTTGTATGTTTGAACTTAGAACTCTAAATCACCCTATGGCTCATGATACTAAAGAAAAGTGAAAATGGTCTTAGGCACAAAGGTACAAAACGATAAAGAATTAAATCAGGTTCGTATTTAATAAAATAAATTGAACTTAAAAGTTTCTAAAATATAAAAAATGTCACAGTCAAACAGTTTCAGAAAACCATTACGTATATATCGCCTTAAGTTGTATACATACTATATAATATAAATTTTAAACGACCAAAGCCAGAGCCCAGCTCCACGAAATTTCACTTATTCAATTTGACAGTAATTTGCCACAAATTTCTTGTTACTATTCATAGCAACATTATAATATTGAGTGCTCAATAGTAGTTCGGTTACTTAAATGCGTGGCACTGAGCGCTTAGTCTACGGTTAGATTCCATGATGAAGGTTCATGCCGTTTTACTAAACCTATAGATAGTGTATATTCATCTGTAAATTAAAGGTGCAACAGTAAAGGGAGTGCTGTTGTATTTAAAGCTCACAAGTTTGAAGGAAGCAGATATCTATAAAGGATAAAATTTGTGTTTTTCACTTTATTTGAAGACTCTAATATTTGCCTTAAACACCTTTAGCGTTGATTGACTTTATTAAACACAAAAACGTTTTTCGTAATTCTAGCTTTGTTCAAACTCGTATATTGCAAACCATAAGAAGGTCAATTGACGCTATTAGTTCATATCTTTCTTTTGCCAGGTAAGAGATATTTCTTCATAACAATTTTTTTTTTCAATTGCTTTTTCAGAGCAAAAAATAAATGTCAAAAATTAAAAAAGAAACATATTAGCGATCACAATACAGATAAAAATTATTAGAATCAGAAGATAATTATACAGACCAAGTTTTGTGAAAATATGGCCATTTTGAAATTTTTGTGTTGTTTCAAAACTGACGATTTATTTCTTAAATATTAAACAAGGCTGTTTTAAATACAGAATTAACGTAGATAATCTGCCGTGAATCATAGCAAACTGTTTACATCAATTGTTATGGACTCTTATTTGTCTTTGACTTAGTAATTTATTGGCATAGTAATCTTGAGATAATCAATACGCTATAAATTGTTTGTTCTTGGGCTTTGATTCTAAACAGCTTTTCTTGATATTTTTCTCTGTTTTGATCGCTACTGTGAGTTCTTAATTTTTGACATTTATTTTGATTGCAGTAGGCTTGTCTTATATAACTGAAAAACATTTTACCATAGAAAGATATCTCTTGTAAAGGTATACAAAAGAAAAGAAAGGAAATTGATTAAAAATGAGAAAAATATTTGTCTGCATGTAAAGTGCAACACACTGTATATCCGTATATTTCAACATGTAAATTTACATGTATACTATTCTGCTTTACATGGTTATAAAATATTACAGATCAGTTTCAAAGTTTACAAATGCTATTGTGGGTGGCAACGATGGATTAGGAGTTGGTAATTGGTTGGATTTGCAGATCTAATAGTAATACCATCATTTTGATGATCGCAAGAACAAAATTTCTATAAAAACGAAAACATTCAGGGTTTTTCATACTCAAAAACCAAAGTTTAAATTCTTAGATGAAAACTATGATGATTTACCAACAAATGTTGTAACCGAAAAACGCTTGCCCGAAGAGTTGCAGAAGAAAAACAGAAAAACAGAAATTTCTTCAGAACGGTTTAAGTTAGAATGATCAAACTTGACAGGGGTTATTAGAACTACTTATCTAGATAGTTTAAGTAAATATGAATAAACAATTGAAATGTTCTTCTCTATGCTGTAACTACTTCAACTAAAAACTCTTGGAAATTTTGATCGCTCTAACTTAAACCCTTCTGAAGTAATTGCGAGTTTTCTGTTTTTTTTTTCTGCAACTTACGGACGAATTTTTTGATAAAAACATTTTTGTCATGATTTTCACCCAACAGTTCACACCATATTTTTTAATCTGAAGTATTAAACACCCTATATGTGTATCGCCATGAGTATGAGAATAATAAATAATGTTACTTCATTATGAAAGGCCGGACTTTTAGTCCCAAAACAGCAAAACATTTCGTTAAAATTCAATAAATAAACAAAAAGAATGGGCGCACTCAAATCCATTCAGTTATACGTGAAACATGTTGCACGATTTTGCAAGGTTTGTACAACTGCAGTATTTGAGATACATCGTTTTGTTTAGTGTTACTTAATTGTTGAGCTAAGTCAGAGGTTCTGCACTCAAAAATATTTTTGCAAAGTTTCATAAAATTCTTTCGTGTATTAATTTCAAAACCTTTGGCCATGTATATTCTACGCTTATCATCTTCGTTACAAAATAGCTCGAGATAATAAACCAGCTGACCAGATGAGTAATACTTATCTAAACAAGCTCCCTAGAACGTATACATGTGGGCATGTTGCTATTTTAAGCCTGTAAATAATTCGTTTAAAATTGAATATATGCGCTAACTATATATTTAAAAGAATGATGCAGGAATTTATTATTTAATGATGGCCCCTAAATTTAAATAGTGTAGAAATCCATATAAAAATGTAGCCGTGTAAGGCGATCTTTACGTTTTTTTTTACAAAATCTAACAAGAGCTTTAGTTGCAACTAAAATGAAGTAGAGGTCATTTCAATTATTACATGCATTACAAGATCGTTAACAAGTACACAGTTACTAATGATTTGTTTGTTTTATGCTTTTACTAATAAAAATATAACTTGCCAGCAACATATTGCAGAAATAAAAATTTGCAGGCAGCGTAAGTTTTTTATTACAAAAGTTATCTAATTTGGTGCAAGCTGTCGGCGTGGTGTGTTGCAAAATCCTTTCCAAATAACTTAAAGTTTATGCCTAATTTTATTTTAAACTTGTGTTTTATGCAAGGACTTCAAATAAGATTTAAGTGTCATAAATTTTAGTATTGCTTTTAATAGTAATTTATTACATGCAAGAAGTAATACATAAGTTTAAATTAAAACTTTTAATGGGAAAGGTTTATTGTTGTTCCGTAACTTTCTACGGGCTACTAATAAACTATAATCAACTAAACGAACATCTAACTTCAATAAAAGTCTTAAGCTATAAAAATAATAATGCAAAACCGTAGCTATTACGCGAACTAGTAACTTGCGAGGTATATTCAAAACTAACTTTTTTAATTGTCGGCTCCTTTAAAGTTTAAGTATTTTTAGGGATGTTTTTTTCTCTTAAATCATATCATTAGAGCGAAAAAAGCAGAAGGTCGGCGGTAAATTGTCCTACCTTTTGTAATTATAGACGTTATGCTACACTAACCTCGAGCTGATAGACCAGATTACCTTTGTTCTTGATTATCTCTTCTGTTACATTTGTTCCATCAAAACACGCCATCATAAAATCAAACCTGCATTCTTAAATCTAAATATTATTAATTGCAAAACTATGGCACGATTTTTTTATGGCCGTTTTTTAATTAGACGACATTTTTGAAACCTAGATTGTAATTGATGATGTAAGTGGGGTATAATTTACATACAAATTAAAATTGTTTTATTATTCTTGTATGTAGAAGTCATACATAAAAGCTTATTTTTGTGCAATTCTATGTAAGTGAAACGAGTGTCTACAGAAATTCAAAACATATTTCATTGCGTTTAATTTTTATTCAGTAGAAAACAATTACAACCTTGCCTTAAGCGAATTTTTAATAGCATAATGGAGCTGAAAATACAAAGATAATAGAGTAAGTTTAAAAATTCAAAGCATGTGTGCTTGTTCAATTTAAATGAATTTTAATACCCCAAAGGTCCAGAAATTGTTTAATTAGAGTCGTCTAGACGTATGATAAAATATCGTTTTTTGATCGTACAAAATAGCATAATAACTTACATTTTCGTTCATACCTGTAATTTTATATGCATAATTTCATTTTGCATAACTTATTAGGCATTTTTTCGAACAAACATACACAATTTATTCAAATTATATGTAATAAGTAGAACTGTTTGCCTGTATTATTCAGTTTAAATAATTTTCGCATTATTATACTTTAAGGCGTCTCGCCGACACAGTCTTAGAAATTTGTAAACAGAATTTTAATGCGCTATTAAAAGATTTAATTTTAAAATTCACATAAAACCAACGCTTACTACCTACGAAAGTTGTGCTTTTTACGACAATGTATACAATTTATTTTAAACAATCGTAAAGGTTATCAAGCTTTCTACAAAGCTGTTTGTGAAATAGGCAAACTACAACAACTTAATTATTTTTTTAATTTCCAAGCGAAGACAAAATGTTATATGTTAATTTTTAAAGTAACCATGCTCATAAATTAATAGAATCTGTAGCACCCTGCATGGGCACCATCAGGGCAGGACGTAAAACTATTACAAATAATAAAAGGCCTATAATGATGTCTTCAGGGTATGGGCAAGGTGCACAGGTAGATTTCTATTTCCTTCGATCCTTCGAACATAAAACACGTTCATAGACGTCGGGATATTGGTTTTTCCTAATGCTTGCATCTTAGAAAGCCGATCAAGGGCACGCCACTGAATCCAATTATAAAATTTTGATCATCTGTCAAATAATTATCATAATTGGGATAAATGCGTACCCTTTGCTCTATAATTTACCATTTTGTTTCTTTTGTGCCGACGGTAATGCACGGCAATTTTAATTAAATTGGAAATTTTTGAAATTTGTTTGAGAAGAAACACTTAAGTTTATTGTCTTAAAAGTAATGGAATTTACTAAATTAGTATACAAATACGTAATTTGAGCTAAGTTGGTATTAGATAAAATTAATATATACAGTTTCTATTTTAAGATGCCTACTGGTCATTTATATTCGCATTTTAAATACCTATCTTATGAAATAAAATATCATATAATAATTTATAAATTTAATAATCACTAACATTCAAGCTACTTAAAAAAACACTGTCCTTAATTAAGTTGACTTTTGAGAAGCTTATAAATGCAACACTTAAAACAAAAATTCGTGTATAAATATTAATTAACGTAATGTGTTGTTCAATTTGTAAGAACTTTTACTGCTATAAAAAAAAATGTTTTGACAATATACATAATGGATCAAACGGCCAATGATAAAGAGCAAAGAAATATAATTAAGTACTACCTAGAACTAAACTTTTTGTGTTCTTTCCATTTTAGATTTTATATGAGGTTCTTAATTTATAATTTGGATATAAAATAGCAACGATCTGGTTTTGCTCCTCCTACTTTTATTACATACAGCGTGTCTCACTATAAAATGTCCATAGCAAAAATACGTATTTTTGAGTTCATTCTGGTTTGAAATATTTATATAAACGTCATTTCCAAAGTAAACCGTTTCAGATTTATATGCAAATCAAAATGTACAGGTAGTTTGAATTAACACGGTTTATTATTATTTAACTTTAATACACATTAATAATTACTTTTTTGTTGCAAATGCGATTCAAAATAACCATCCTGGTTATCAATGCGCAGTTCGGTCCTGAGTACAGTAGGAAGGTTGCATGTGCAGGCGCTGTAATCGAAATTGGGTATTTTATGTTATTATGCTGTTCCCTACTTTCGGCAACAGATAGCGCTGCAATCAAGGTTACCAAGAACTGCCTTCCTCTCTTTATTTGTAACTCCGCTACAGCGCCGTGTTTAAGTTTTTCTTTGGAAGGTGTTTTAGATTTTACAAAACTACGTTATGCTAATACGGTAAACGGTAAAGTAATCCAATGAAGAAATCAGAGCAAAAATTGTCCGCGCAAATAAATACACAATATGAATTGCAGTTGTTTATTTCTATTATTTATTCTATATATTTTAAGTTAGTTTGAATGTATGACAAATAGCGTTTAATAATAAACAAAATATTTTGTAATAAACTATGCCGATTTTCTTTAAAATCGATGATTCTACAAATGAAAAAGGAATTAATATGTTAGGGCACATCTCTGGTCGGCCACAAAATGGCACGCAAGCGGCTGCAATGCAAATGTATTAGAACTTACACCAAAATAGTCGGCAGCCTTGTCACCGACTTGTATGACTAAATATTAGAGTTGATCTTCAGTTTCAACAAGATGGGACTCCGACTTATAATTTTCATATAATCATTCACATACCATTTTTAAACGCAGTTTGGTAACCCCTACAATGCCAATCAAGGCGCTGTTAGGTGGCCGTCTAGGTCACCTGACCTATGATTTTTGTTTGTTTGATAGTTCTTAAAAGATATCGTATACGCAGCACCAGAAATGTATAGAATACTATTAAAAATGCTGTAAATCAAATCACACCCGAAATGCCGCTGCAAGATGTGTAAAAAACCTATTACTACAACATGCTTTTTTGGTATACAAGAAAATAGTGGACACTTCTAACACCTACTAAACTTAGTTTTGTTTTTTTAGTGTAACGATTTCTTATAGTATTTAATTTACTACACAAGAACGAATTTTTGTTACGTTTTCTTTTGTTAGTCACCTAATCTTAAGAACTGTAATGTTTCTAATTAGCGTAAATTACACAATTGTTTATTGACTTTATCATTTTCCTAACAACAAACGTCGGAGATCAGTTGCAATCTGTTTGGATTCATTACCACAGGTTACATGCGTTGCTTTAAATCAAAATATCTCGCTCATTGTTAAGACCTACTATCGAATTACAGTTTTTCATACAATTTATCATACAATCGAAATAGCATGAAAAGGCAAAATGTTGCCTTTAAAAAATAAAGTTAAAAATCTGTTTGACTTAAACCGGCAATCGGCCATTTTGTTGTGTCTACTGAAATGCTCGTCCACAAAAATTATATTACTTTTGCTTATACCTATTTTGTCTATAGCTTTTAATAAATGAGCAAATCAACTTGACCTGCATTTATAGACAACCTTGTTCTTGGCAGTCACGTATTATCATGTCTTTATAAAGCAGATTAGACAGATGAAGCCCGAAAAGGATAAGCTAAAAATAAAGCATAGATTGAAGCAAGAATAAGTAGAAATAAATAATTAAAACGAATTGGAGGACGAGATCTGTAATCTATAAGATGATGAAAAGAATTGTCTCGTACATTCAGTTCGGCTTAAACAAAGTTACAGTGTATTTCCCTTAATGTTAAATAAAAATTCCCAACTTTAAGCAAATAAAAATTGCAGAAGCAAAACACAAAGTAAAATTACCTCGAGCTCCTCGTTTTAACGACATGTCGGCATTTCTTGTTCGTTGCATTATACCCCTGCAGGTTATAAATGAGCAATGAAACCCGCAGAACAAAAAACCGTGTAATAATATAAAACTATATGTCTTCTGGTAATCCGTAAATATAGGGGAACAGAGGTATTAGCATTTTATGGCATCATAGCGCCACACTTTAACGGAAACGTCTCGGAACGCCCAAAACTCGGCGGCTTGTCTCAAAAACGGTAAATTGCCCCTTGTAAAACCATAAGGATTTGTATTGTTGATTGGGCCCACTAATTGTTTCCCTTGTTGGTCCTCTTTTACAAACTCGCTTATTAATCAACCAATGCCGACTTTAACACGGTGGTCATCAACTAGAACGTTTTCTTAGCGAAAAATTTTAAATAAATAATTTAATTTTTTTTAACACTCTGTATAGAATTCGACACTAAAGCACGTGTCAAAAAGCTATTGATCCAATGTTCCGCCGCAATCTGAGTCTATTTCAAGCATACGTAGACAATATGGTCCCCAGAGAGCCCTTGTAGATGATTGCGGTGCGGTCCTACCAACGTGGTCGAAAGAAAATTGTTGTTTCCAAACCAGCCAGTTCCGGTATTTACCTTTGATGCAACTCTGCTAGCATTGTTGGGGTTTATTTTTTGTTGAACATAAAGCTCGGTTTCCTTTGTTGAAACTGGACATTTACGTGGTAATATTATCTGCTCACTGAGTGTTACAAAAAATATGCTTACGATTCAGTCCCTTTGCATTTATGTTTCCACGAAAGCTACAATTATAAGACAACTAAAATTATACGCTTCTATTACGTATTGAATGCGAACTAATTTTTATTTTTTCGTACTTCCAGTTTGGAAATGTGTGACTTTGAAGCGCCGCTTGTGCCAATTAAAGGATTAAAAATATTACTATTTTTACGCATAAATAATATTTTTTTTGTAGAAATTTTTTTAATGTGTTGATTTTAAAAAGTACAAATATTTTTTCTGACGCACAATTAATTTATTTTCAATGTGCAAAACAATATGAAACATTTCTGAAGCACAAAAATTTTTTTTATAATGTATGAAATCTACAAACAAAATGTGACTTAAATAATTTTTTGTTAGAAAAATATTTTTTTTTAGTTTACAAAATTAACTTTATAGTTTGTAAAATAATATTTGTAAACATAAATTCTATTGGTTCACACGATTTTGTTTGACGCACGTAATACACATGTATAAAAGCTTACTCAATAAAGAAAACGTTTATTGCTTTAAAATATTTATTATAACAAATTCTGTATGCCACGTACAATGCAACTACTCTTATTATTCATACAGAAATACACACAAAAATCTTTTATTAAAAGCAGCTATAACCAACCGTTTGCCAGATATTTAAATTTATTGAAAAATCGAATTGCCATGAAGGTCTGGGTGTTTCTTTAAAATACTAAAATCGGTCTTACAAACTTTGGGGATAATTTCTAAACATCCAAGTAATAAAAAAATTCCCATAAATGTGGCTAGGAAATCTATTATAAAGCAAACTGACTTCATTCTTCGAAAGAGGGAACAGTACTAATGGATGCATAGGTTTGAAACGTTTGTTTACGAAGTTACAGCGTTAGGAAGAGGAAACATGACCCATGACCCATGTGCCAATAGAGACTGCCTCTTTTGTGGGCATTAACTCCGTAAGGAAGCGTTCCCAGACCCATGTTTATCACAACATTTTTTTATTTTAATTTAAAGAATTATTCATCGAAATGTATACAAACTACTTACATATCTTATAGAACAGTCAAACATCCATGGTAACAAAAGAATTTCCAATTTTATATGTTGTAATAACTGTTAAAATTACAATTTCAAATTTACGTAACACGTATCTATAGAGTTTGAACTGTCCAAGTATGAGAAAATTCATCCAAAGTAAATCCTAAGATAAAATTGTTCACTTTTGATGCTTTTTATATTAAAAACTGTATTTTCATTGTTATCCTACAATTTACTTTTATGTATAGCATGTAGTGTAACAACAAGCAGTTCACTAGCTCTATAACAATTGCACTTGCTATGAATAATTGGCGTTTAATTTGCAACACGTTATGAAACAAAGGTATTACACTGAAATAACCAGAACCAAATCTTCTATTACCGTACCATTACATGAGATATTTAAAGTGGTTGTACAGTATAAACAATAATATATATCAAATAATGGGCGAAATATTTGATTATGCCCTTTTAGAGAATTGCAGATATTCTGCGTTGAAACCCAAACAAGATACATATAAAATACTATAATTTATAACTAATAATACGGTAGTGGTAGTTTTAACTTATAACAACTGTTAGAATAAGGTATAGCCATCTACCTGTGTTTAAAACTTCTGTAATGATCTTGGTGGAGGTGTGAAACTCATAACCAAAGATGTCAATAATTCAAAAAATTCAATAATATTTTTTCTACATTGACTACTTAGACCTATTCTAATTAAATTTGCTTTTATTATTATACAAAGAACTTGGAACGTGGGCATAATGCATCTGCATTGCGTGCATCGGCGCATTTATGCCGCTGTTCACATATTAAGTACATGTGTTACAGCTCGAAACAGCTTATTTAATATTATTTTTAAATAATATATTAAAAGTAAGGTGGAGCGTAGTCCCCGGGTTCTGCCTGTTTAATTTAAGTAAATAAAACAATTATATTAAATCTTCCAATATGTAATAAATCTTAATATGTTTACATAAACAAAACCCTTTGGTTTCGTTTCTCGCATCAGCTCATATTTCACATAGCTGGTCGGTAAGCGTACACAAAAATGTCAGTTAAAAATTAAATGTTTTATTTATATAGTCAAGCGGCAAAAGAATCGTTTTAATACTAAATTACTTACTGATGTAGAATTAATGGAAAAATTAACCCGTACTTTGTGCTAGAACTAGAGTAGAAATCCATCTTTAAGTGGAGTTGGATACGATCCGGCAAAAATAAAACACCAAGTCTTCTCCACGGTACAATACTTGTTTAATGAACAAAATACAACAGCGACATGTTTCGGCCGCAACAATTTAAATCGGCCATCTTCAGGCTCCTAACCATTCAACATTAAATACAAAAAACCAGGTAGAAGAAACTTTTAAGGCAGCACGTGCCGAAAAAATTTTTTTCTTTAAAGAGTTTGTAATGTATTTTTTAAAGAAAAAAATTTTTTCGGCACGTGCTGCCTTAAAAGTTTCTTCTACCTGGTTTTTTGTATTTAATGTTGAATGGTTAGGAGCCTGAAGATGGCCGATTTAAATTGTTGCGGCCGAAACATGTCGCTGTTGTATTTTGTTCATTAAACAAGTATTGTACCGTGGACAAGACTTGGTGTTTTATTTTTGCCGGACCGTACTTTGTGATTTGTGAATACATTTATAAATATCATTAAACTTATAGCAAACTGAAATGTAATCTCCAACCCATTGTTTGTAGCAACGTGCGACTGGCAATAATAAACAGCCTTTAAAAACGAAAGCATCACACTGTTTTGATAATTTCTCCTTACCGCTCTGCTTTACGTGTCTGAACATATAAGCATTAGCTCAAAAGCATCTTAAGTATTATGTCTCGACGTGTTGTTATGGTGAGACAGTTAGGGCATTACTATATAGACACTTAACGCAACTTTGGATATGGGGAAGAGAACTTAATCTAGCGGCAGAAACATTTACAGTGTTAAACAGAAACCGCCAAATACAATAAAAAAAATACATACTACGGCTATTTATTCTTAACTTATTATTTATTAATTATATTAAAGACAATAGAAAAAAAACTACAGCAGTGAATCGATTTAAGGAATCAAGGTATTAAAAACTGAAATAAATTAAGCCTTCCGAAAGTTAGCAGGGCGCTGAAGCGAAAAAGAAGAGTTGTAAAAGTTTCTGGCATTGGTTTTCTTTATCTCGGGATCACGCTAAACCAGTCAATTAAACTTTAGAAAAAATGTTCAGGCGTAGCCGTTTTTCAGTGTAGAAACCAAGTGAGAATAGGGAGCAGCTGGACTTTTCCAGATTCAACAGCCAGAATGCGATGAAAAGCCGTTCGGTGTCTTTAACGAAAAAATAAGAAGCGCTGCTACCAACACAGTAAAAGATTATGTACTTAGGTTTGTTCTAAACTAATAAAGTACAGTTCTGTTAGTGCACAAAGGGGTGCACAACCTACGAATCCCTGCTACATTAATAATTGTTTATAATTTACTTCGGATATAATTAACCTAATTCAAAGTCCGCAAATGCGCGTTATAACTAGGTTACACTGAAAAAATATGTATAAACTTGCTTATTTTCTAGAAATATTTCATAAATTCTTTAACGGAAAAGGCCGTTTAATATAAAATTGTTGTTATAGCAAGAAATCATATTATTTTCGTTTTTTTCTAGCCTTAAGTATCTTTAATTAGCTAATTAAATAAAATACTTTATCTGATTAATTTAAAATTTATAAACACTAAAATTGCTTGTTATTATGTACAGAGCGAAGGAAATGCCTAGCTAATTTTACTACTTCACCAGATAATTTTTATACACTTAAAGCAGCAAAAATAAAAAAAAATTTATTGTTCTTTCGGCGAAGCTTCTTTAAGTGGTGTGGTGGGGGGACATTTAGTTACAGTTGGTATTATTCCTCTACTAACCCAACGTAGCGTACGTCAGAAACACTACAGCAAAAGCACTTGAAATTTGAGCAGTAAATTAACGAAATACATTTAACCAATAACATTCGGAATTATGAATCGTATACCAACCTTTAACTAACCTTAAGTAAATTATATCCTATTTTGGAATTTTTTTAATATTGCCTCTACTTTTCTTTACTTCATTAGCTTCTTTGAAATGTTTGGATCATTTTGCAAATAATTAAGTAGGGGAGCATGCACCTAACTTTAGTTAACTGAACGGACCCCATTGTTTAATTAGGTTTTTTAATATAATATTATACTAACGTGCAAAAAAAATAAACACTTATCTGCATTGATATTGATTTTCGGTACCTAATTTCTATCTCTTTTTTAGTTTTAATCGGGAGGGAGGAAATTTTTCCGCTTCTAAATGCTGCAAAACTCCCAATCTACGTGCTAGAAGAAATTGATCGTCTCTTTCACAATATGACTGCATAATGTGAATTAATTTTGATTTATTGGTGGTAAGTTTTCGAAAATACTTTTATTACAGAGGCGTTCCTTCAGTTGTGGTTCCCCAAAGCAACCGTGTAATTTTTTATTTTCTATTTTAGAAATCGACAAACTATAACATTCTTTATTTATTTTGTATTACATATAAAGATGTAAAAAAAAAGAAATGTGTGCAGTTCTAAGTGAAACTTCTTAACGGGTTCTGACTGAAAGTGTTTTTTTCTTAATTCTGGGATGTAACAGAAAACGATAACGATTTTAGTTGCATAAATCTGGTATTCAAGTCATTCTCTAAGTATTAATTTGGAAAGTACAAACTAACATGGATGGACCTTTGTATAAAAGGGGTACTGAAATGCTGCACTGAATGCAATTGTAACGATTGTAAGTTTACTCAAAGATCTTGATTCAGAAACAGAAGAAATTTATTAAGAAAATCTTACTTGTTTATTTACACATGATTATTTTTATAACTGCGTCACATACATGTATTATATAAATATAATATAAATTAAAATGAGATCATAGACAGCCTCGATGCATCTGTTTTAAAGTAAATACAATCAAGTTCATATGCCGACTACTTCTCGAAATATTACGTTATATTTTTTTAAAAACGCTTAATTTAAAAATTTACGATTTAGGCATTTTTGTTAATAAAAAAGTTTGGTATTGGTGAAATAGGTCGTAAATGGCCGTTTTGTATAGCAAATAACGTACCTGACATGAATATATCGGTATAATTTAGTATTATGCACATTTTTTATGAAGGAAGCGGCATTTACCATTTATTATAATTTGAAAATAATTCAATCTTCAATCAAATATATTATAATACTAGTTGAACTCGTGGGCCACGCCCCACGCAAGCATTTGTTTTTCTATTTTTCTCTTCGAAAAGCCATTCAAAAACGAAAACATACGAAATCTCATAGAAAAACACCATACAAAATCATCTTTTGGATTTTCCGAATTTTCCGGTGCATTTTCCCAAAATTTTCTTTCATACAAACCTTGTCCTGACAATTACGAACACAACAAAAAAAATGAGCCAAATCGGTCGAGCCATTCTCAAGTGATGATGTACCAAACATGCGGCAATTGATTTTTATTTATATAAAATAATATAGAAGAAGATATCTTCCTTGATGTGCTGTTCGTAGGCTGTATATACAGGCTGAGTCAAGCTATACGCCTTTTTTTTTAGTGAGTTTATTATTAGGAATTTATTAAAAATTTTTGGTGTACATATGTTTCGAAGGGTGCTCTACAACCTGGCGCAGTCAGTTTTTTGATTGGACGTCAAATGTCAAAATAGCGATTTTCAACTGTTTATTTTTAAATGGAATGGTACGACTTTTTTTGGCTTAAACGATGCTGTATGATGTTTACATTATGATCCTTACTGAAATTTTTCCCAATTTTCACGATTCAGCCGTAAAATATGCATTCATTATGTTAGTCTACTAGGGCTTTACGTACGCAGGCGTCACCATGTTTTTGCGTAAAATAAGTAAACTTTTGATGAAACAATTGCTTGTAAGTAAACATTTCCACTTCTTCGAGTTTCGTGTTGTATAAAAACTAATTAGTTTTTTATTTAAATTTTGTTTAGTTTATAGTCTTATAGTTTTCATTCGATGTTATCCTGATATTGAAGTAACTATTATTTAATGTAATCTAAATACCTGAGTTTCTGTTTTTTTATGTTTATTAAAATAATGATTTCACTATGCATACTGACAACCATTAAATCGTTTTGTGCAAATACATCATAGGTCTCGGCCTACTAGACTAACATAATAAATGCATATTTTACGGCTGAATCGTGAAAATTGGGAAAAAATTCAGTAAGGATCATATTGTAAACATCATACAGCATCGTTTAAGCCAAAAAAAGTCGTACCATTCCATTTAAAAATAAACAGTTGAAAATCTCTATTTTGACATTTGACGTCCAATCAAAAAAGTGACTGCGCCAGGTTGTAGAGCACCCTTCGAAACATATGCACACCAAAAATTTTTAATAAATTCCTAATAATAAACTCACTAAAAAAAAAGGCGTATAGCTTGACTCAGCCTGTATAAGCAAACAAACAAAACACACTCGTTTGGAGTTGTGGGTCTGTGATGGCACCAGCCGTAGCTCAATGGTAAGAGCGCGGGCTACCAATGCAGCGGATCCGGGTTCGATCCCCGGCCCGGTCGTTCTCCCTCGCAAGGCAACGGGAAACCAGCGAGGTGGATTTTTCCCCAGGAAAACCTCTCTGGAGAAGAAGTGCATGCACTTCCTGTGGTTCGGAGCCCACGTTAAACTGTAGGTCCCCTATGTCTGTCTGTGCAAAATTATCTATCGCCGCGCACCAAACACAGACATGGGAGAGAGGTAGCCAACGCCCTAAATAGGGTATAGCACTACAAGAAGAAGAAGATGGCACCACTGAACATTGATCGCTCCAGTTTGCATCTAGGCGACCTCACTTGCGAACCATTACTTCCGTTCCATCACTTTAGTGACGCATTCGCGTGGTTACTCTTGCCGACAAAGAAGTTTCACATCAAAAACTTTGACATAAATTTAACCACAAATTCTATACATCAAATTATGTTTTAATCCAACGTACGTAGCAACAAACCATGACTCATATTATTATTTTGCTCATTACCAGGAGCGCAATCAGAAATTTATGTTAGGTGGCAAAAGTTTTTGTTTTCTTCCTTCTGTGTTTGCATTAAAAATTTTATTCATAAATTTGAAAATGATATTTCTAAAATAAATTTTTTGCTTTCATATTACTAAAAAAACATTCTTGTAGATCACTTTTAGAAGTCACCATTCTTGACATGTAACCGTGTTTATTACGTTGGTAGTCTTCTTAATTATTACAATAAAACATTGTTTTCTAGATAACTGTGTGCAAAGTTGACAGTACAATGAAATCGCATCAGAATTATCCAATTTCTATTGTTAGAAAATGTACAATGAGCGTGTTATAACAGAAAACTGAAATTGTTTAACACTAGTGCCGTAGCTAAGCTGATGTCAAATTTAATTTGTATTTTGCATTTCTGGCGGAAACAAATATGGATTTTGACGTTTTGCATGAAAAACACTGTGAAATTTGACAGCTGGAGCTGGTAAAACAATGGTTTTTTAACGTTTTGAGCAGGAAAAATTATGTAATGTTTTAATTTTTGCCGAAAAAGATTATTGATTTTGACGTTTTGAACGAAGAAAATTATTAATTTTGACGTTTTGACATTATGGGTTTTGACACGTTTGATACAAATATTGTAGATTTTGAAGCGCTGCTACTTTTAACTAAAATCATCCGGACAAGCATGTTTTAAAGTTGGTTGCCAAACTGCCAAAATTTAGAAAAAGTGAATCTGTTCCGAATACAAAAAGCTCAGCTTCAGCTCAAGTAAGAGTTTTTGGACATTTTGCCGTAAATCCAACGAATTCATGTCGCCAAGTGGGCTGGTATATTGGTAGATGCTGTAATTGGTCCTGTATTTGCAGCAGAAAAATTAAATGGCAACGTTTATTTGATAATTTTAGAGAATGTTATCGGCCCTGTAATAACAGAGGCTTCGAAAAATCAATGAGATGAAGAAAGAATTTGTTTCTAGAAGAAGAGCAATATTTTTAACAAAATGGCGCTTCTTTGCATTATCTTTTAGCAGTTGTTGACAAATTTATAAATAAGTGGATCGGCAGAACATGAGTGATAAAGTGGGCAGCAAGAGTTTCAAAATCATTACAAATCCTGTTTAAAACTAAAGTATTACATCAAACCTAGAAGATGCAGATATTCCCATCTTTTTGCAATCCTATACAAAAATAGCAATAATAACAATCATAACACAAGGCCAGAATTACACAACTTAATCAGAAATTTTTAAATTCCTTGTTCAGATTTGTTAAACATCTCTATCTCCACTTGAGACATTTTGTTTTAATTTTATTTACTTGTCTTATTTATTTTCTCATTTATAAGAAAATACATAGTAAGGAATTAATTTATTTAAATATTCGTCAGTTCATCATTCTCGCAAAAGATATTAAATATTTGCACATTAAATCCTTTCTGCTCTTTTCAAATCAAATAAATACCTACCAAAGTACATTTTCGGAAGAACTTCAATAAAAATCTCAGGTGGAGTTTCCGCAACGGAACGAAAACACACACATATATGTTATGCGTACATACATGTAAATTGTTGAGAGACAGATATCACTCAGACTAAAACCACTGCAGGCATTCAAAACGAATATAGACATTCCTATACCTCCGTTATTAATATTAGATGATGCCGATTGAAGAGTAGGTAAGCCGTACCCATTTTCGGTCTCGCAGGTTGAATTGCATTTGCATGTATATGGGATACAGGAAGATATATTCCCTATAGGCTTATATTCGAATATTCCTATCTTCTCCTTTACTTAGATCGAACAAGAACAGGCGTCGTCGAATTCGATGTGTGTGCCGGTAAAATAGGATGCGCGTACACGTTCTACCCTTATTATGCGAAATATACTTGAATATTCTACATAGAAACTAAAATGTAAAACTGAAGTGGGCATAACACGGAAGGTTTAAGACTTGCTTTCATACTTTTTCAGCCAACTGAAGTGCCGTTCTCGACATTCCTTCCACGCAAACCGTGTTACGTTTACGCCGTAAACATACGTTGAAAAAAATATGAGCAGAAGTCTTCTTTAATCTTTCTCCATTTGTCGTTTTCCTGCTTACGACTTACTTTAGTTCATAAACAAAATGAAGTAACGCGGAGGTCGCGAGTCTCCGGCGCCCTGTAAAAAGCTACTTTTATTAGGGCACCGAAAGAAAATGAAAGAAAAAATAATAAATTTCGTATACACGAGTAGCACGGGGCTCATCCAATAAATCATTTGAACATGACACCGCAATAAAACGAAAATAAAATTGTATTTCACCTGCTATAATTCTTCCAAACCTCCTATGTATTTGGACGTTTTGCTTTACAGGACCTGCGTAATTCATAGATATCGCATACGCAGCTGTTTTCTTTTAAGGCTTTCCATATTAATTGATATTATCGATCAAACATTGCATGGGGGTTGTCGTTGATATATTATGTGACAGGAAACAAAAAATTTTGATAAAAATGTATGTAATTGTTCCTGATAAGTGAATTTACAACCCCCTGTCATAGATAACCATAACCAACAGCCCGTGTATGGAAATAAAAGTGGCTGTTTCCATTGGCAACCGTGTAATATAAAAAGATATTCAAAGTTTTTCTGCATTTTTCAAGTTTGATACCTGGAAATTTTAAATAGCGTAAAGCAGTCAGAAAATTACAGATAGTTAACGAATTGAAACTCGTTTACCGGCAAATTTGCCGGTAAAGATTCTGAAATAGGGGGAACAAAACTCAACATTCAAAACTGTACAAAATTAGTTCAAAATGCTATGATTACAGACACCTAAACAGTTTTTTTGCCACATATCTGCATCTAATAGGTTTTATCTGTAAAATGTTTAATTTTAAAATTTTAAGAGGGTACATAGGAAAAATTAATACATATTAAAAAATAGTTTTAAGCCCATTCTTAATTTTATGAAATAATTTGAAAATTGTTGTTCAAATTTTTCAATAATTACGTATAGTTTGGCTTATATGTTCATTTCATTCAATTTTTTGTTTAAACAATCAATAAACTGAGACGACATGCAAGGGCCCGCCGCTGTGTTATAGTGATAAACCTTTCCGAGATCAAAATTTAATCGTTTTGTTACGGCGAGACTGCTGAGGATTTAATATGTAGATAGATAGCAAGATGCTTTCAAGCCCCTGTACATATCTACTTCAACATACAGGTTGTTATTATTTTACTGGAGGCGTGGGCAACTAATAAGTGCGACGAGGAAGGGATATCCAACTAATAAGCGCAACAGGGAAGGGAGATAATGGGCCGGACAATGTTTGGAATTAATGCGTCCATCTACACTTTAGAGTGTTATGTAAAAAATATCAGGTGTTCATAAATACCTTTCATTCTCTTCCTTGTCGCACTTTTTAGTTGTTTATGGTTCCAGTAAAATAGTGAGATTCTGTATGTATGCACTTGCTTTAATTTTTTAGCTAAATGTTCTAATATTTTATTTATGAGAATATTTCATGTTCGAATTCTATGATGAATAGTCAAAATCCAAAAAGGAAAATGGAACCAAACCTCGAAATATTACAATGGAAGATTATGACATAAACCGCAATAACGTTAGATAACAATACTTGATGTTTTTTTGGGTATTTTTTACAAATTTCTGGGGACAACGATATTATTTAAAAATCAAATTAATAAAAAATCAAAACTTCTGAAAATGTGCCTTTCTAATACTATAAAAATGGTGTATTTTAAAATTCGTGTTTACCTGAGTATTAATTTTTAAGATATGTATATCACGTGAATATTTTAAGTTATTTGAGAACTTGTTTAAAATAATTACAACAAAACTGTGACATAAGACGCATAATCACCCGGAAAATGTTGGTATTCATGAGAATTTTTCTAGCGCCGACGGAAACGAATAAAAACTGACGGAAACCGTAAACATCGTGCGGACTCCATTAAGTTTTCCGTACAAAACGCTAGCTGGGATGGGATTATAATGAAAACTCCGAGGAATTTGTCTTGTCTCGGTGTGAATTATGCAAATGCAAACCGCCAACGTGGAAATTCGCCTCTTAAATTGCATTTCTAGAGCCATAAATAAGAGCTTTCCCTTCAAATAATGAAGCAAAACCTATGAAACCCACCAAGATTTTGCTTTTTTACACTGAATACATAATTGAAATGCGCTTTCTACAATATTCATTCAGAGTGGTGTTAGTTATAACTGCAATAAAAGATTAAATTCCGGCTCCAGTAATAAACACTCCAATTAAACCGAAGCCTAATTGCTAGGATCATTATTATAGGTCGGTATCAAAAGAAATTTTAACTCTAATGTAAATATAAACGTTGAAGTATCATGTGGCTGGCGGTAAATGTCGATAAACGTTATAATGAACCTCAACAAAAACTTATCCCTCACTAAAATGTAATACTCTAAAAATTGCCACCAATTATATGTACCTGGAGGTAAATTGTTAATGGCTTATGGTTAAAAACTAAACAATAATGGTCGGATCAGAGCGGCCATGTGACGCGACTGATGATGCGTGTGGTTGTGGTTTGCGAAGCCGTTGCGATGGGAAAATAAAATACGTTACCATTACGTGACATTACCCGAAGACCGATTAGAGTGTACAATGTCGCTGATGTATAAGACGATACAACGTGACCAAAAAATTATAAATAAATCGTGGTTATACTTCGAGACGATCATGCTTGCGTGAAACCACCTGACGTAACCCTTTGTTCTTTAATCAGTCGATTTTCTCAAACTAGTTAGACAGGGACTTATTCAAAATTTATATTCACATTTGCATTGTAATGTTATACTCGGAGATCCTAACATATATTTAAAATTAGGAGACAAGTTAACGTCTGGAAAAAAGTTGACGTAAAAATTAGCTAAACGTCCTATCATAAAGTAATTATAAGCTATTCGAAACCGCATGAAAAAGAAACGCATGCGCATCCTTAACACAGTTTAATGAATTTTATATTATATGACCAAGATGCGAAATGTCTTGATCTGTTCCCGTCAAGAGTACAAGAATAGCATTTTTTTCATCTTAATTGATAGAGACGAAATGAGATCGAGAAATGCCTCAAACTCGTCTCGTTTAGAAATTTTTCTAGTCTCCCAAAGAGACCAGACAAGAACTGTGTTGACGAGATATGTCTTGACAACAACCATCCGAAAACTACTTAAATTATAACAAAAAAAAAGATAAACACGTATAAAATGGCGCTTAGAACACGTTTTGCAAAAGACAGTTAAATGTATCAAAAAAGTGTTGTTTTGTCCATTAACTAATATTTATACATTTCATATAAACAAACATAACAATTGGCATTTCTTATCATCACTAACTTATAACTTTAAACTAACTAAATAAAAATTGTTTATCTATTATCGAATAAATGTAAATAAATTATGGAATCAAATTGTAGCTATTTTAATACTAGTCCTGTGTTTATTTGACGAAATGAGTAACAAGCTAGCTTCTTTATTGAAAACAACGTTCTTGTAGAAGAATTGAAATTCTTCGACAAGAATCGAGCACGTCGCGTCGCCTCGACTTTCCTATACTTTAGAAATTGTTATGTAACATATTTTCAAGGATATTTTTACATCGACACTGTAGGCCTTTAGCTAAGATCGCAAGATTAACCTAGCTTAAATTAACAAAATATTCTTAGCGGAAGGTTTTGTACCTGATTTGCAAGCGACACGAATATAGTCACCTGCTGGGGGAATGGGGGGTGCTCTGTTATGCTATGGTTTAATTATGCCCTAAAAAGGAACTGTAGTTAGAAAGCTTTTTTGTTAAAATAACTTGATTTTTTTATTGTTAGGAAAAAGCTTCCTTGCGATTCAAGAAAACCAGACATGAAAGATGAAATTTGTTAGTCAAAAATTGCATAGGAGGGGAAAATTAATTTCCCTGAATATTGCTTTACCTAAAAATTATTTTATGTTTTATCGTTCTTCGTTTATTATTTAAAGGGTCAATTTTCGAGTATCAAAACTTATCATAGACAGCGTTGCATAAAAATGAGCGGGTTGGAACACTAACCAAATTTTAGCTCATTTCTAACTATATTAGTTTACAAAATTAAAAAAAAAAACATCGACCACTTTTCAACAAAATTTCCAACATTTTGAAATTAAATTTACTGCACAGTTTTCGTGCTTAAAAGAATTCTCGTGCATAGTAACATTGTGTGCTTTTAAAGCTATTAAAATATCAAATTCGATTCCAATCTGTCGACTTGTATATGCATGAGTAATAAAGCGTTGAAATAAAAATTTTGAAAAACTCGTAACGGCTCCAATTCTGAAACCTGAAAGTTGAGCAAAAAACGTCGAATTTTCTGAATGGTGTTCTATTAGGTCCCAGTTTCAGATTTCAGAAATTTAGTTTCCGAACAAAAAACTTCTATCAAAAAAACGTGTTGAACTTCCACTTTCGGGTGCCAACGTCCCAGTTCATGTATGATGGTAGATTTGAATGCAGTTTTTTGCAAAACTTTCCAACGAGCCCGCGCAAAGTATAAGTCGCTAGTTAAAAAAATTAATTCAATGTGGCTGGAGATGCGGAGGTTGACGTTGGAAAACAAAAGATACCACATAAGGTTATATTTAAATTAAATTAAAGTTATATTTAAATCAATTTAAGTATCAGCGCATTTCTCCAAAAACAACGTATTACAGAAATATGAATTTTATTTCTTACTTTTGAATAACTCTGTACATATACGTACAACAATGCTGCTAACAGAAAAAAATCTGCAACAATAATTATCACTTAATTCAAGAACAATCTACTCATACTCATACTCAATTTACATTACACCGATCCCGTTTTCTATATATTATACATATTTACGAGTGTATTAACTACAAGCAACTTCCCTGTCATTAGAAAGACCTTGCACTTCCAGTTTGCAGCGACCTGAGGTTGCACATACAGAATCGGTCCTCCTCTAACTAGCGGCGTTGAGGTAATTCTGACGAATCTAGTGTAAAATTGCACACGTATATAATTCTTCCTTGCTAAAAGAACAAACGTATTAGATTATGTGCATTATTATTATTATTATTATAACCAAAAATTTTTTTTTAAGAATTATGATGCCGTGCGTGAGCACGACTCCATGATTCCCATCCCACCCCCTTGCCCGGGCTCAGCGGACATGCGCTATACACCGGTCTAACATGCCCCACCCCTGAACGACATGCAACCCAACATACACACCACACACACCATCTATGGACACGCCGGATTTAACTTATTCAGAAACATTTCCGACGGGCAGAGGACTCGAACCTACTGCCGTTGGGATTCTAATTCAAAGCCTGGGACTTTAACCACTAGACCACCCGTTGGCCCGACCCAAAATTAACATTCATTTTCTAAACAGTCAAATAAGTTATCCATTTACAAACACACGCAACACAACACAGCAGAAAAGATATTATAATTTTAATGATAAGTATAAATGGGACTGCCTTTGTAATAGGGTATCCAGTAAAATTTCTACAGCAAAAACTGGCTGCTAGGCCCTGTGAGGGTGTTCAGCCAATCCCACACAAAGGTTAATTTGAAACTGGTTTGGAAATATTCGATATTCATTAGTGGCGAATTTGTGGGCTTGTGCCACACACTAAAACAATTTTGAATTCAATAATATTCGCTCTTTTTCCTCGAAATTATTGCGCGTGTGAGCAGTAATTTCAAACGTTATACTTGGCTGCCGCATAAGTTCAGTTATATTTAAACCCACAGAACGTAAGATTTTTCGAGTATTAAGGTATTAACATTTTTTATTGTCAGAAATTTTTACAAAATAAAAGAAGAACTTACATAATTTAAAAAACTCATAGATATTTAGATTTAATTAAAATTATGTTAGATATTTGTAATTATTCCAAACTATCTTTGATATTCATAAATATTTAAATATATTTCCGAGTAATTTTTAAATCGCCTATTTTAAATTATCTTACAGAAAAT
The DNA here is from genome assembly GCA_958336395.1 of Ctenicera cuprea. Lineage (NCBI taxonomy): Eukaryota > Metazoa > Arthropoda > Insecta > Coleoptera > Elateridae > Ctenicera > Ctenicera cuprea. The sequence continues at coordinate 51,651,170 of OY284488.1, forward strand.
TTAAAAGCATTATAAAACACCCGTGTTATAATTTAATAGTCGACATGTGTTTATTATGGTAGGTACATAAACTTAAAATATCGTTTAATTATCTTAAATAAAAAAATAATATCTATAAGATAAATTAATTTATTAAAAATCTTTTTGAAATGTTTTCGTTGTTAAAAAGTTAGTCAAGAAGTAGTTCCATCTCGCTAAAAATGTCTTAAACGCTTACAAGTAATTTGTTTCTGTCGATTATATTACAAATATCTTATAGATATAAATATTTTATTTGAAGAAACTTGTGTAAATTTTTAATGTTTTGATAATATCTATAGGATGTTAATAAATAATTAAATGTGTGTTTAGGTCTTTAAGATATTTCGAATTTAACTATTTGGAACTGACTTTTATTAAACTAATACGTATTTTAAAAAGTTTTATAATTCAATATATTGTAGGTATTTTAAAACAATTTTAATTTAAAATATTTAGCTATTTCAGAGAACAATATTTTTAGATCTTAAATATTTGAATATTGGTATTTTTTAAAGTATCTTAGATTAGAACATAAAGAAATAATTGTTGAATATCTTAAAATATTTAAAAATTACCGCCTTCTATAAAGTTTATACATCCGCTAAGTTTCTATCTTAAATGTGACAACAGTGAACAGCTGCGGTCTTGAACGCGCTGGTCAAAATAGAATTTTTGTTTAAGGTTACACCCGGCTATTGCAGATAACTTGCAAAGCAAGACCGTTGTAAATTGTTATTGCAGCATGCAATATATACCATTAGTCTATTTTCTATTACTTAGATATAGTAACACATAAATAAATGCATTAATAAAATGAGGATGTTATTATTATATAACTACATATTTCTATTTAAAGTTTTCAAATATAACCCGCACGGAATTCTAGCTCTTGACTAACTTATGCCTCAAACCGTTTTACACGCATTTTACCACTGAGGCACGGCATGTGTTGATATTTGACGCTACAATAAAGAACACATACATAAACCACACATTTACCGGCTATATTTATATTGCCGGTAAACTACGCTGCATGTTATCCGATGACGGTATCCTGTATACCGGCTAAATAATGACAGCCGGCATCGGCCGGCTAGTCACTGTAGTATATCGTAGGGAGATAGTGTAGTTGAACATTTCATCTAAAGCCCAGGCATATTCCCAGTCGTATAGATTAATTTACTTTTCGATGATTTTTCGGTGATTTTTTTAAATTAATATTATGTTTCCATGTTATTGTGGAAGGAGCTTTTCTTTTATTAACTCGACAAAATTATCTGGGCATTTCATGAAAAGACGGATTTGACCAAAAGACTATGACGTACAGTCTGTTCTTAGAAAATAGCTTAAGACCACTACTTTATTTTTGATTCCCCTCCTCCAGCAGCAGGTTTTTCTACAATTTGACAGAAACGAAAATCTTTTTAATGCCTTCATATTTTCGTGATAACTTCAACATTTTTTTTTAATGGCGCGGCATAGTTTTTTCCATATAATTTTGCCGAGAATTTTCGTTGCTTTTCGTTAGGAAAAAATCACAAAATACGGCTGAAATTCTGACGAAGTCTTTCACTATTCCGAGGTAAGGTTGTTTTTTAAATTCTCATTTAGTTATATTAATATAAATATGCAATTTTAACCATCGCATCCGCCCACTAGAGTAATCAACTTGTAATAATTTACTAACTACACATAAAACTCATCTAGATGCTAATTTTTTTAATCGAAATGTAGTAAACACCCACAATTAGTGGTTTAACGAGACACGTCTATAAATAACTGAATTTTATTAGTTTGTAAGTATATTTCGTCGCCCATCAAACCTCGTTATCAATGGTAAATTTATATTTATATCTAAATTTTAATATAAATTTCCATGTCTAATTTCTAAACGCAAAATCTTCGATACGGATCTGTGTAAGGGCCAGCGTTGTCCAACTTAATAAAAGACCGTATAAATCACAATCAGACAAATGTGATTTTCATCCTACCTGGGCAATCTCAGAGAACTGAGACGTATGGAATCCTAAATTGCTATTGTAATTGGGAAATCAACCCTTTACTGGTTGACAGCTGTTCATAAATTATGGTAATTATATATGCGTGCCATGAAATCCTGAATTTGGATTGCAGACGACGTTGCCGCATACATTTGTACACCTTGATTGATAAGCTTCGTTACAGGAACGCCTAGAACATTTCTCAATAGTTTTTTTTTTCAGCAAACGGTGACTAGCTCCGGCTAAATTGAGAGACTGGTTATCGATTGCTGTAAAAAATGCGGATCCTTTCAATTATGACTATGATTCAATCAGATCTTCCGATTAAATAAATCGCCATGCGATCGATATCACCCAATCTATGAATCAACAAAATATGATCATTAGAATTCGGATCAGGACCGCTGAACCAGTAGCTACATTGTCGGTATCGATAACATTCAGCAAGTTGGTGGTAGTTTTATTATAGCGTTCTTAAATTCCTGCAGCCTTTTCCTTATGGGACCTCCTTCTTAACCAGAAAAGCATTAGAGGCTGATTTACGGGGCATATCTAGGTGTGAAATGCAACAACGGTCTGCATTTAAGGATTGTTGCGGAACTAAATAAAATTTTATACGTTCATGCTGTTCTTTAGAAAGTCGACCGGATGCTAGGTGTATTTAGTGATTTTACTACCTTTTACGACAACCTCCTACCTGGAGTTGTCATTCATTCTTATGACTATATGCTCGTGTGTATGTGCTTCGTTGCACATTATGGCATCAATTAAAGTTAGAATTATGCAGTTGCAAACGGTAATTTTCTGTTAAATTTGTACGTTCAAGTTTAATTCCAGTTATTATTTTCCGCTGCTATTAATTGGCAGTTGTTCAATCTGTAATTAATGCATTGAACGTACTGAAACGAATATCGGTGTATGAGAAATATTTTATTGCTTCTTTCAGGCGTTACGCTCAAAATATGTTCTTGTTTCTATGAATTCGTTTTATTAACAGAAAACAAATTAAAATTAAATTGAGCAAAAACTCGAAACGTTCAAATTGTTTTAATTTTGTTTATTTTTACAGATTTATATAAACAGTGGAATTTTTATATTGTTTTAAATACTAAAATTGTAATGGTTAGTTATTTACTTTGCAAGTATTTCAACAATTAAGATTTCCTAACGCAAAACTAAATGTTACTGCTGTAGTTTTATTTGTGTTCAATATGAAACATTTGTTGTAAAAATATTTACTCAAAACCTACATCTTATTTTCATTATACAGGATTTAACCAAAATAGTGGGCTGGCTATACATAAACGTATTGTACTCTGAAATGAAGGGGGTGAATGAAATTTGGCATACGATATATTACTATTAAATGATACTATTTAACAAATCAATTATTTAAACTACAGGCGTCCCGAACTGGGGAGGCTGGGTTATTTTTATTTAGTTTTTTTAGTGTTTGTAATATAACTCACACTTTACTTAAAAAATACGTGGGGTGAAGGGGGCGTGAAGCTGTATGTAATGTATTAATTATGCTATTATGTCATTACATCTTTGATTTATATGAATAAGAACGAATTTAACTATATGCAAATGTCTATAAACGTTTTTAGTGCGAATTTTATTAGTTTCAAAAACATTTTGACAATTTCCATTAAAGGCACTTACCTGGAAATGCGAACAAGTGATTAGTTTCACTAATTTCGTTCCCGCTTTTTTTTAACGGAATTACTCGGAGGTAATAATAGGTTTTTCGGTTTTTCTTTTAGGGCTTTTTTCCGGCAAGCGCGGGTGTGAAAGTTACCAAGAAAAACATCGGAGGGCGTAGCCCACAAGATCTGCTTGTTTTTTTAAATAATTTTGTCCTGTTTTTGAGTAATATTTCTATAAATTGCAAAAGTAGATACATTTTTCTGGTTCAGAAATCAATTATTTATTTTAACATAAGACCAGTGGCAAAAACTATATCCGATTATTAATTAAATTAATAATTATAACCAAGTGATGTAAAGACATTTTTGGAAATATGAAAATTGTAAATATACTAGCAGCTCAAAATCTTGGACATTCTTTAAAAAATTATTCCTCAAAAACTGCCCCATCATTTTGTTTGAACTTTCTGAGCCGATAGAGATTGCAATGAACTACAATTCTGCTTTTATACTAATCTTCCAAATTTTAGTCTAGTGCCCTCCAGGAATTTTTAAAAAATTTGAAATTCATTAATTTTTTATTCACAAGCGCAAACGCTAATCGTTATAAACTGTAATTAGTTTGAGAGTCTATTTAAAGTTGAAGTTTTTGATTTCAACGCATTTTCGAGAAGTTACGTGATTTTAACTACAGTTATCAATTAGCTCTAGTTAAAAAACATATTTTTTATTCTTTTTTCTATGTTGCATATTTTTGATAACTCTTAAAATAAAGCTTTCACAGCGATTTTGGTCCAAAGTCTGAAGCGCATCTAACCAACTGTAAGACGCGGTCGGTTACCGTGCTTCTATCGTGTGCGGCTAGCCGAAGTTACCATAGCACTATTCTTATACGGTACACGATATCGTATTGCACAGGTTATCGCAAGTTCAAATCACCGCTGGGGCGTTATTATTTTTTTATTTTTTTCTTGCTTTAATTTTTGTAAAAATATTATTATTTACTCAGCTATTGGCGTGCGAACATTTAAAACGTAAAAAGTATAGGAAAGTACCAGCGACCTGTTTCGCCCATTTATTTACTTTCGCATACTTCAAGCATTTATTTATGTTCGATTTAGAGGTTTTAACAAAAAAAAACTACAATGTTTTGTGTACCTGTGGGTGAGTGCTATAATTTCGTTAGAACGTTAAGGCAAATCGATTGTATTTTTGCAAGATTATTCACTTAGAAAATAGCGACTTCTATGATAATATTATCTAAACTCCTGTTTATTCCAAGAAACAATATAGTAGGTTTACTTATAATTTAAAACGATAATAATCCTATACCACTGTTGTTATATGTTACGACATAATAGTATATTATGCAACAAGGTTATATTTCGCACGAATGCGAACGTTGTAGACCAAGCCGATAGCCGTGTTCACGTGTTGCATGCGGTATTTTTTTCTACGCGCTTGTCAAAAGGAAGGAAAATTACAACCACATTTGGAAAAAAATAGGCAACTGATTTTATTAAGCTATTTGTTTAACTAGGCAGAAAAGTAGCAGGTTTCATAGCCGAGGCTATGAGTCTAGTCAAGGCAGTAAATCTGCATTTCTGCCGTGATGAACTTATAATTTTTTGTTGTTAGAATTAACATTATTTGTGTGACTATTATAATATTTTTAATGTTATCGGCGTTATGGTAGCATCATGTTGCCATGACAAATTTGGTATTTTCAATTTCGTAAATTTCATTCTGTTTGTTGTAAAACAAAAAAAAACGTATTTTTAGTGCTTAAGCAGTAAAAGTGGACTTTTACTCCCTAGGGTAAAAGCGATACTTTAGTGACTTTCAAATGTTAATAAAAGCAACCTTTTAACGTCATTAGGCGAAAAAACAGTTTTTTCGCACTAGTGCTTACAAACCTTTTTTTCGAACTTGTGTATAACGGCTATTTTTAACACGAAAATACCGTCACTTTTGACACGCGCGTCGAATATATTATTTTTAAAACTTCCAATAGTTTCTAAATTCAAGTTTTGAAAATTTTCAAACTCTAACCGCAATATTGTTTTTTAAATTCTGTGAGATGGTGGACTTTTATTATTTTATTTTCTCACAATTCTCAATCCACTAAGTTTCTTGTATAAATAGTAATAATTAATGCCTTTATATTATTAAATACACGGGCGATGATAAAAAAAATCACGTTTAAGCTAGCGATAGAATATACGGTTTCAGACAAAGTAATTTTTAGGGAAGTTCTTCCTTCCACTTTTGGCTAAAGAATTTTGATTTCTGGTTCTCATTACACAGTGGTAATTTTTCTAAAAAATCAAGACTACGTTTTTTCAAATCATTTTCTATTTCATGTTACCTAAATTATTTAACTTCAAACGGTCATAAAATCTCAACGTATAATCCTGAAATTAACTCATGTTGTTTGAATTTCCTCATAAATGAAGGAGGACAAATCGTCTCTTATAGCTTTATACACGTTCTATAAATTCTAATGAGACTCTAAACAGTAATACTAATGCAGTTAATCACTAGGCTGGCAACTGCTCAAGTCATTTTATGACAGTCCTTAGACCAAGCTATAAAGCCCCAGTTATAAATACGGTCGACATTCATTGCCTTCACCGGTTAATCCAGGAAAGCAAAGGTGCAAAAGCAAATTTGCCGGTTGGGTTCATTCTACATCGTCCTTTAATGGTAGTTAAAACGTTCAGCCACGCATCGTAATAGCACTGCACTTGCACCACCTTGCAATTTTCTAGCAATAACTTCAGAGAAAACGATAGCATTCCGAAGCGTTTGTGTTTCCGACACCTTTGCACAAAAGATATTTCCATTGTAAGGTCTATTTGTCAGACGAGACCTCCAGGATAAAGGGACGCATGAATGGATTTCAGTTCTTGGACGGTCCCAGGTGACGGGGGTTGTAGATTTCGAAATAACTAAGCCGGCCCACGGTATCACACACATGACTGTTGTTTGGTAATGCAGGATCGTTTACTATTGCCAACAAAAAATACCTCTTGGGGATTTCGATGAAAAACGTTTCCTCGTCCGTCAATTTGTTCCAAGGAAATCGACTTCATTTGTATATTTACCCGTCTTCGATATCTCTTCACTAGATCAGAATTAATTTATTTATTTTTAATACGCTACGCCGATACAATTACCAAGCGTAGGATGGATAATATCCGGTTGTGTCAATAAAGTTGTTGGTTTTCAAATAAGTTTAAACAAATATTGTTTATTCATTATTAAAATCAAAATACCATTGAGTTTGTGATAAACAGATTGCTAAACACCTTATAATAAATGAGGTTCAACATATCTAAAAAGTTTCCATTTAATGCACAATCTTATTACTAGAAAATCAATGACATCAATGGATTTGAAGCTTACATAAACTGAGATTTTTATATTTAACATAAAATAAACTTATAAATAATTTGTGTGGCAGACTGGTACGTATATAACGGCTTTAATTAAGCGTATAATAGACAAGCTAAATAACTGCAATGTAATTATTGTAATGGGCAAAAGGAGACACCGGCACAATTCCTACAGCTATTACCATGTTAAATAGAGCACGGTTTAAATCCATCATTAATAGATGTTATAAAGGTTTTAATCATTTCAAAATGTCAGTTTGTCAGTTGCCCCCATATTCGTTTACAGCATAACGATTTCAACATTTGTTTCGATTTTCCTATTTGTAGCACTTTTTTAGTAAATTAAATTACAAATGAGAATTATCACGTGCTTATATTAACGTTGTCTTGTCGCGAAAGAAAGAACGTTAAAGCAATATAAAAGTTTAATACAGGGACTGAAAAATAATCTAAAAAAGGCACTCTAGCAGGTGGCAGTGTAGCAGTGTTGGCCTTTACACCTTACAGGATTTTTGGGCCATTTAATAAAAACGAGCAAAGCAGTCCTGTGGACTTCCTCATGCCTAAGTATTGTTACTGTTGTTCAAAAACCAAATCGCAACCTTTATGAAAAAAGTTGCCAAAGAAAAAACTCGATTCAGGTTTTTCATGAAATAGGATTAACGACAAGAAACTTGAAAACATATTATTTTATCTGCATTATCTCCACACCTCTAAATATAACTGTATGTAAAACTCAAGCTTGCACTCTTATTCCACTGTCACCGTTTGCAATTTATTAACTAATTCAAATTAAAAAGGAATAAAAACAAACAAGTTGTAGCTGATAACGATCAAACGACTATTTTTTGAATAAATGGGCGTTAAAGTCGAGATACTCAAAAAGTTGTAACGGCTGCCATTTTCAAGTTAGAGAGTTTGGTAAAAAACTTTCCAATTTGCTTTAAATTCCTCTCTCAGGTCACGTGCTCAAATTTCCAAAATTTAGTTTTCGCAAAACATGCTACTAAAGAACGTGTCTAACTTCCGTTTCTGGTTTCGGATCTTTTTGAAAAACTTAACTAGAACTAAAATTTTCGATATACTTCTTGATTTAAAATTTTATCAAAATCGGTACAGTACTTTCGCTTCTAGAGGCATAACCACACACCCACCCACAGACATTTTTTGAAAACACTATTTTGGGTTCCTTGAGCCCCAAAGTGTGTATTTCCGGTAAAATCTAGATTTCGAAAATTTTTATGAAATCAATACTTCCCTATACCGAAGGTATGGGAAAGTAAAACTTACACTTTTGCAAATAAGACAAGTAGTACGGGAAAGTCCACTCGAGGTTCCGCACCGGACAAAAACACTACCACGCACTCATCGCGACCAAACTACGCTGTTCCACCACTTGATAAGAAAAAAGTTTATACTTTTGGAAAAAAGTCCCATTAAATTAAAGCAAACCATGAACGAAAGGACAAATTTGACCGACATAATTTGAATGAGAGTGGAAAAAGGAACAAATTTTTGCTGCGCCTTAAAATTAAGTTATTCTACCATCACTCACGAGCAATTTTGCTTAATCAGCAATTTTTATCGTCCCCCGTTCACAACAAATATTTTCGATTTTTAAAAATGCACAGTTTTTGTCACAGATTAGACATACACAACATTCTAGTTTATCTTAAACTCTATAAAATTTCAAAACAAAAATCGTGGGGCCAGTGCTATGAGCAAAATTTTGAATTTTTTTCTTGGTTTCACTTCGCAAATTTAGTGATTTAAAAAATAGTCGTTATTTGTAGCATTGTGTACCCCTGGAGCATCTATCTACAATAGCAAATTTCATTCCAAATTGATGATTCACTTTTGAGTAAATACTTAAATAGGTAGCAAACATTTTCAAAAATTCAAACAAGGCGTCACAGTAAAATTACCAGGCTGCGACACAAGACAAATGTCAGTTTATCCTTACTTATATTAACCTACAAAATATGAAAAAGTGTTTCCAGTTTTTGTGCAAGTTTGTTATTTTCCAAAATTTTGGAAATATTTTTCCCTTGGCGGTTATAGTTTTCTCAAAAAAAATTGTACATAGTAACGTTGTGTCCTACTACAGTTACTATAATGCGTAATTTGATCCCGATTTGTTAACTCAATTTAGAGTAATACAGCGTTAAAACCATAATTTAAAAAAACCGTCGCGGCCTTTATTCTAAAGCTAGCGATGTCAGCAAGTCATAACACATTAGCATAATATAACTTACAGTAAGTGCCGGCAACTGACGACAGTAGAGAGTAGACGAATGTTTTGAGCAATGTTGCCAAATGTAGCTCGCCTTGAAAATTTTACGCGGAAATTTTAAAGCATAAAACGCTTTCGTATAAAAAAACGGTTTTCAAAATTCGGGACCCATATGGGCTAGAGAATCCGGGACGAATGGTCACCCTATCTTAAGTATGGCAAAATTTTTAATTTCAGTTTTTAGCCCAAATTTTGTATCTCATCTTATACGTAATTTACAAATTAATTTTTACATCAACATTAAACTGTATCTTAAAACTTCAGAAAATGTATGTAGATGTTTTGATTTATATGTAAACTAGTCTTAGAAAAAACTCTTTATGAAAATAATGACAAACTGTTTTTAAATAATTACTCGTTAAAATATAAATAATAATCATTCACAGAACTGTAGTACATCACCTTTTCCCTGCGACCATTGCAAGATGTTTTGCATTAATTTTTCCTAGTGGTTTCCTCTGTAGTGACTTTCCGCCTGCCTTTTTATTCCTATATCTTTATTCCCGGTGATTTTTTCCGGGTGAAATTTTTTCGGTAATTTTTTTCCGATAGCTTTATTTTCGTGAACTTTTTTATCCGGTGACCTTACGTCAGTGTTTTTTTCCGGAGACTTTGATTTCGTGACCTTTTTTCCGTTTATTCATCCTTTTTCTAAGGAAGCTCATCAGATCCTTTGTTTCTGGGGTGTCTTTTATTTTTCGAGATTCATTTTTGCGTTTTTCCACTATCATTGTTTAAGTACAACCAGTGCGTCAACCATGCGGTTGTAGTTCGCATAAATATTTAGATTAAGAAATTTGAATTCTCACACAGTTTGCCAAGAATTTTATATGTACCCACACAATGCCTTAGCACCTCTCATTGCACAACAATATGATTTTGATGATAATGTGCTATTACGTCGGCCATTTCCTGCGTCATTTCCCATTCATTTGTTTTTGTGTAAATATTATTTAATCGGCTTCTCACAAAGCAAGTGTCATTAAAGTCGTTTGTTAACAGTTCTTAATCATAGAGTGTACAATAATAGCTGCTTCCGGTACACGTTCATAACAATGCAAAGCAGAAGATAAACAATTTGTCAACAAACGACATAAAAGCCCGGACGTGCTGTAAAATCGGGCATCAAATTCGAACTACGGACAAAATACATTGAAAACATCTGACGCTTTTTGTTAGTAGTTAAAGAAATTCAAATGGCACATAAACTAGGATCTAACATACACGTTCAATTCAATAGGATCCATTTGTTACTAGAAGGCGGAACAGCGCTGCCACACACCAACGGAAATACCAACCCTGCAACGAAACCTCAGTAATAGTCAATTGCGTTCTGGTAGTATTGTTTACCCATAACCCACGTGCATGCCTTGTAAAAATCTGTCAGTTTATAACGAAAGCACGATTTATTGCCAATCCAATTGTGTCTACAAGCTTTATAGTATGTAAAAATGATGTAGGGCGTATTCTGAGCCACTGTTCCGACAACATATTTTATGCATGAACGCGACATGACCAAACCACCACCACCACCCTGTCCCCATTTCAAATTTAATACGCTACGTGCTCATTCACCCCCATTTCTTACTGTTTACTATTAAACTGAATGAAAGTTCTCGTCCTCATTACTCCTGATATTGGAATTTATTATCCTCAAGGCGACTCTCGTAAAAAAATTCGCACGCATTAAGATAAAATATTAATTAAAATGGCAAACGGGGTAAATATCTAAGCGTTTATGTCGCGACACCAACGTATATAAAAGGGGAAAATTCGAAATTATGATCTTATTTGTTAATTAGAAAATGGTGCTATGATCCTTATAATGGTTATGTTTTAGTACTTATACTTGTTTTAAGCCCCTTAAACAGTCTTAATTAAAAATTATTAGTTTCATCCGCAAAACGCCCTTAACAGCTACTTTTTCGCCATTAAGGCGGAACATTTTTGCTTATTAAGATTAAACCCAAAAATACTACTTTGTTTAGGGTACAAAACAGACGGGTTACAAAGAAAGAAAGAACACCCCACACAAAACAAAATAGTCAGCAACTGCAATACGTTAAAATGGAAACGCGAATTCACTGAAAGTGCGAACAGAGTTGAAAATCAAGCATTTTATGTCTAACGATTTCTTGAGAATAGCTAATATGAACTTTTGCAAGAATTAGGTACTGTAGAAATTTCTGAGAGTCACACTAGGGTGACAGGTAAAAACACCACAAAAAAACTCTGAAAATAGAACCCCCTGCATAACATTCCACTGAAAAAGGAAAAAAATGCTGAACATAAAACCCTTATGAAAAACGTAAGTATGTTTACAAATTGGTTTGCAGTTTTTCGTGCGACAAGTACAGCCGCCTAAATATTCTAATACACCAAATACATCAACTGTTTGGTTTCTGAAAAAAAATTGCAAAAAAGTCAAGATAAAAAAACTGCAGAAAAACGCTTGGAAATAAGCCGGGACAAAACCGGCGAGGTAAAAACGCCAGAGGTAAAAAATCTTCAAGAAAAGACGGCGAAAAAGGAAGCCGACGAATAAAACCGACGAAAAAAGCGTTAAAAAAGGTTGAGGAAAAAAAGCCGACAGGAAAAAAGACGGCGGAAAAAAAGCCGGCGGAAAGAAAACCTGGAAAAGATGCCGAAAAAAAAGCCGGCAGAAAAAAGAAATAGGAAGTGAAGATGAAATACGGAAATAAAGTCGAAACAGAAGGAAACAGAGGAAAAAAGGCCTTTGAATTGATGGTACTTGTAATTCGAAATATAAAAAACCAGTAGGCAAACCTTTAAATAATACCAACATTGTTTTAATTTTACAATTAAATTTGACAGTAAAAGACAGATAAAAACAATTAAAAGAAATACCTAAGTATTATAATAGTTCACTATGACTTTTAATTGTTAGTACATTTAATATACAATATACGAGATAGATAACCATTAGGCGACTTTGAACTGCACTTTGAGCACAGTACATACCTTATTTTTTAAAAGATTTTTTTGTGGATGGAATTACCCCAAGACACCAGGCAAAACCGCCACTATGATTGAAAAAAACAAAAACCATTAGAAGAAAAACCATTGGAAAAATAAGTTTTCTCTAGATGTAAGACATGTTACTGAATGCTTCTAGAATTTGTAGTAAACATTTTTGTAGTAAACAATTTTTAATAATAAGCGGAACCTGGTTGAGCTTCCAATTTTTATGTCAATGAATGGTGGAATTCGGCCGATTTACATTTGTTTGTTGTGAGCGCGGTAAATACACATTTCCGATCCACTACAATTAAAGTAATTTATAAAGAAAAAAAATATACAAACAGAAGTGACAGCAAGATAAAGTTCTTCCCGAGCTGGAAGATTTATTATTTTGTTATGGTGAGACAGTTAGGGATTTAGTTTATAGATACCCAAGTATAGGTTATTATCTGATTACCTATTTATATGCCTATATATGCATTAGTTTTTTTTTGTGATTTCGTTCTATTGTTTGTTTTTAATATTGTCATATCTTCATTTTTCATTTTTCCAAATAAACTTTGAAAAATACCATAATAACACTTGTATTCAGAATACCTAAACCAAATTATTATTAATAATAGTATTATTGATAAGCGCCTGCATTTGCTCGTACACCTGCGCCAAGTAGTTTTGTTACGCCACTGAATAATGAATATACAGCACAACTTATGTAAAACTTCGTTTATTAAATAAGTTGAAAAGTTTTTGTTTTCAGAACAAGTAAATATGCACTAAAACATCTGATATACGTTTGCATATAATTTTCAAAAAACAATCTCCCTAATTCAGAAAAACACGTATCCTTTTCATTTAAACCGAAACTAAAACAAAGTTAGACTCCACGAATTAATTGTTTGTTATGGTTTATAATTAGATCAGGGTTTTGACGTTGGAGAATGTGCGTATCTGTCTATTACTTACACTTACTATTACTTACGCTATTCTTCACGTAACTCATGAAAGCAGAGTAAATGGGTAGTATTTCTTAGACCGTACAATATTTAATATTGGCCTACAATGCTTCTAAACATTACGGGATTGAAAGTAAAAGTTAGTGTTTAGACAGATTTTCAAATATGTGTTCGTTATGAAAACTGCATTGGCATTCCGGTAATTACAATGACAATAAAGTGCTTACTCAAAAAGGGATCTCTGCTTCTTTATTGCATGGAAAAAGTAACTGGCGGAATGTATTGCTATGATATTCGAAGTTGTATGATTTGACTGGACAGTGTAATTCCTGGAAGGCAGTTTTGGGATGCTTGTTACAATTTATATGATTAATTTTAATTAAATTAATTTTTTATTGGAGGTTTGTGAAGACTGTAAGGTTTTGGTATTCAAACTTATAAACTCAGGGTTGCGTATTATTGCTGTAATTTCTTGTTTTAAAATTCAAATAATGTGGTTATCTTTATATCATTTATATTTTCATATTTGTGAAGTTTTGTTTACTCTGAAAGAAAGAAGAACGCAATCAAATTGATACGATTATTGTTTATGTTAATTTTAATTATAAAATTAGTTCAGAAATGTTTAAAAGGTTTAATTAGTTTTAGACTTACTTGTTTGTGCATCGTTAAATGTCATTTGTGGGGGGTTATGGATGTGAATGTCAATTTGACAAATGTATAAAAAGAACACTCATTGTTTCATGAGATTTATTTCTTTAAAAAAAATGGGAGATCAAGAGAGAAGACAAAAGCAAGTGAAAACTTATTAGTTAGTTACTGCTCTTCCTGAAAACAAAGATACAGGACTTTTCATTCTCTGAAAGAAAAAGAAAACGAGTTATATGAAATAAATAGTGGCTTTGAATCGAATAGAAGCTATAACAAAACGGATACAAGTGTTTCTCAACTAATTTTGGAAATATTCAAAAGAAGAACAATATAAAAGCGGTCCAGTACGAGTTTTACAGTTATCATGGTAGAAAATGCCAATTATTAGTAAACATAAAGGTAGTCCAGTTCATATTGGTATTCAACGATTGTCGAGTTAAGGATATCATTATAAAGAAGAAACAAAGATAAGTGTTCATTTTAAGAATAGTAGAATAAAAAGAAATTTCTTGATTTTTTCACAAATTTAACCTCAAATTGACTTCTAAATAAAATACTGTTGTAACGTTGATATTGATTTGTGTATTTTTTTTCTTGACTCTTATTTATTAATACTATTTCTTCCTAAGCTTAATAACGACCCTGAGAAATTTTATAAAAGAGTCTCATATAAAATATAATTATCGATTGCGTAAATTCCAGGCATTTAAAGGAATGTTTTTCTGGTAAGTGCATTGCCTCATATCATAGCAGTATATAAGGTTATAGCACTTACATACAGCTTACAATGATTAATTTTTATAGTCTAAACAATAGACACTCAACTCCTTTAATATATAGATATAGATAGATTAATATATAGACTAGACCCAGCTATTATTGCTCCTTAATCCTACCATTTCTACGTTGTGTTTGTTTCTATCGCATGGCAATTTTAAGAAAACTGCTGCAAAAACACATCCAGTCAGATACTTTTCTAAATTCTAGATAACCCAATGGTATTATACAAAAGTGGGATCACTCCGATTAAAATTTTGCAACGCCACTGGATAAGCAATGATTTCCAAATTGCATACTCGACCGAACGCTAAAGAACCCTAATTTAACGGTCAATTTTAGTCCTAATGTGACTACCTTTACTGTTCCAATTTTTCATCAATTTACCTACATTTCGTTCGTATACCTGGCAGTGCTGGGCTGTAATCGCACAAAAGTGTAGCTTTAGTAACACACCTAAGCAACTCGCACAAAAGCATTCAGTTTCATTCAATTTACTTTTAGAGTTTGTGGGTTGTCCTTATTACAGGGTGCATTTCCTGTCTGTTCACCACCTCATTTTATCCAAACTAATAATATATAAGTATAATAGTATAAGAGGGAGAAATGGACCCTCGCAGAAAAGAATCACGGAAATACAAGTTTACAAACTACATATAAATACAATGGGGAGCTTTAGGGCGTTACTTTATTGTCTATTCTTGTGTTGTGTACCTGCAGAGAAAGTTTATAAGAAAATCAAGCTATAAAATGAGTAGATATCTGAAAATGCTTGGTAAATACTCCTTAACATTTTGTAATTTGCAAAGTTTACAATTCCAATCTTCTCAAAGCTATTTTATTAAGTTCTGCACGATAGCAGAGCATGGGGTATATTTAAATAAGAATTTTAATATAAATGCATAATATTAAAAGATTTCGAAATATTACAAAGTTGTAATATTAAATAAAAATAAAAAGATCCTTTTTTCTGTTTTTTTCTCAATTGTAAACAACCTTCAGCTTCTGTATTTAACCAGGTTTAAGAGTAAACAAATATATTCGTATTCAACACAGTTTAATATCGTTCTGTTTTAGATTTAATATAAAGTTTAATTACAATTTCATATCGCCTCCTATTCAGATTCAAATTTATGTAGCATCATATTTTCATATTAAATAACTCAAAGCATTTCGTGGACAACGCATTTTATGACCAACACATGTTGCAATAAGTTATTGAAATTCCTTGCATGTTATTTTTCTTTTTTGAGGTACATTTCTAAGTATTTTCATCGATAAAAGGCTTTAATAAAGTTATAGTTCACAGGAAAACCAACATACGGCTACAATATCAGACGTTAGCATTAAAAAGTTTTAAACGAGAAAGAGGGTTACGTATATTTTTTTATTTCATACTGTCCACCGTACATTACAGTACTAGGCCGGGAAGTGTTGCCTCGCAACCTTTCGCCAATCACACAAACATTTGATTGCTATCGTTACTCTAAATAAGGCAACCAGATAATCCTGTTTGATTAAAATATTATCCTTTATTTATAAATTAAAAAAAGCAATACAGTATGATATAAAATGTTGTATATCACACGGCCGTGAGATGATCTTACAATATTCGTCTCGAAATTCCAGATTCGGCTCCTTCGTCGCCTCATCCGGAAACATCTATGCTATTTAACTTTCTATAGAATTATCGCAATATTTCTATGCAGTTTTTTTTTCGATGGCTTTTTTCCAAGTTTTTTCCCCGCGGATTTTATTCTTCGTTGTTTTTTCTTAGATTAATAATCGACACATTTCGATGCGAGTTAAGCGATATTTTCAGCATGCTTTTACGATTGCAAATAGAACACTTTTTATTTTTTATCGCCGATTTCTGAAAGCCTGAGAAAGCTCGCTCTGCAAAACCCGAAACTTCGCAATTCCAGAGATATGGCAACTCTGTTTCCACCTAATTGTTCGTTGACAAATTTTCTCTTTGGTCTCTGGTTTTTCTTTTCAGTAGAAACGATAACGTTTTAGTAAGAAGTAGTTCAATACACTAATTTCAAAGAAAAAGATTCTTTTAAAGAACGTTTCTAAAATTCCTTAAAATTTTTCTGGAAACAAGTTTCGAAAAAGTAAAATTATTGAGAAAACTTTTAAGAACTCCACTGAAAAATTTGTATTTAAAAAAATAAACATATTTTTTTTTATGTTAGGCGGGTTTTATTCTTACCAAAACTGAAATAAATGACTTGGCAGGTCGGCATAAAATTTGGTGTCGTTATAGCCCTAATAAGGTAAAATATGGCTTCTTCTTGTTCTTACGGCGGTGCGGAACGCCGCAGCACGCAGGCCTAATTGGCCCATTGTACATCCACCTCTAGTTCAGGGATTCTCCTTATACAGATCAGTACTTAGGCCAAAGGTTAGTACCTCTTGTATGGAGATATCTTATAATTTCTCTGGCTTCGGAAACGGGATGTCGAGGTGTCGATGTCTAAATACCGTTAGTCTGGGGGAATGGGTGAGAAAATGCAGGGAAGATTCCTCCTCTTCTTCACAGAACCTGCACATGGGGTCGTTAACTAGTCTCATGGCTTGATTTAAAATCATTTTTAAAATCTAAATACTGACCAAACAAAAGGTTTTCAAAATTCTGAAAATTGAAAGAAGCCGTTTACAAATTGTTAAAATTAATGCCACTTAATTTTCGTATAAACAACAAAAAATCGATGAACATCTACATGGAGGACAAAAAATTCGCCTTTTAAGTAATAATTGCTTATACCAGTGGCAGGAAAATAGATAATCGGAATAATACCTCTTAAAAAAAATCGCGGCAAAAATGCATCGGACAAACATATTCCGGACAAAAAAAACTGGATAAAATGTACCCAGGAAAAAATATCCCAGGAAACAACATCTCTAGGAAAAAGACTAACAGAGTTGTCACAGTTATTTTGAGAAAAGGATTCACTTGTTAAACTTACTTTAACCAGAAAATAGACCAACAATTTTAATGCTTTATCTAATAATTATTATATTACTCTACAGTGCTAAACTACAAACAATACACTAAAATTCAGTCGCATCTCTTTCAGTCGAAGTAGTAAAAGAACAAAAAAATATCCAACTGATTGAATCATAACTACTATAAAAAGATAGTTCGACACTTTTTCTTGTTTTTTGTTTTTATATTTAATATTATCGCAATATTTGATTATTATTCGCAGAGACCCGTAGAGCTCCAGGTTGGTACATTGTCTACTGCACTATGGAAAAACTGATAATGTATTTATTATGTAATCGGCTTCACATAGCGTACAATTGTTCTTTGTTGTTTTGTTTTCGGT
This sequence comes from Ctenicera cuprea, assembly GCA_958336395.1. NCBI lineage: Eukaryota > Metazoa > Arthropoda > Insecta > Coleoptera > Elateridae > Ctenicera > Ctenicera cuprea. The sequence continues at coordinate 51,669,229 of OY284488.1, forward strand.
GATTTTTTTCTGAAGGTATTTTTCCGGGGATATGTTATGTGTTTTTGTTTTCCGAGTATTTTTATTTTTGGGATATTTTTTTGGTATATATTTTCCGGAGTTATTCTTTACTTGAGTCAGTTTTTTCAGCCAATTTTCCATGTTTTTTTTCCTGGAGTTTTTTTTTGTAGAAAATAAGATTCCAAGCTTCTTTTTTTCAGATACTGTAATATTTAGAGGGCTGCTCCTTCTCATTTTCCTACTTCTTGCTTGATGTTTTCCATTTTAAAGTTTCTTTTTCAATTCCAAATAAATTACTTCAGCAACATTCAAAAATTGTTTTTTTAATTACTAACTTTTTCGTGAGAAGCTTAGAAGAAAACTTTCGGGTTCAAACCACATTGAGTTATTCATACACACGTACTACCGGTGTTCTCATCGTATACTAAAGGACTAAAACGTTATATAAAATGTGAACTGTGAAAATTAATTATGGGAAGGTTCAGATGAAGTACTTACCGATATTTGTGAAATAGGGGGAAAAATTCTGCTCTTTTTCAAAAGGTAAACCGTGTGCTAGTCTAGTCGGGAGGGATACTTGCTTGGACCATTTTCCACAACCACTATCTTATCGTCAGTCCGTCCCTGCTCTGATGTATCTACAAATGTTGAAAGTAAGAAAATATTTCTTTGCCCTTAGGGCAAAGGGCGGTATTTGTACCTATCCGCTTTTGAAGAATTGAAAACTTTAATAGTTGAAGCAAGCAACCACACTTAGCTTCTTAGAATAGCTACCCTAACAAAATTTACCTGCCAGTTTTAAGTTTATCTAAAGTAAGTGCAATAAAATTTAATCCAGAACCCAACCTGTTGCGACCTTCTGATAATCCGGAAGTAAGGATTTCGGGTTTTCCAAAAATTTTAAGCTTCCACTACCATTTCTACTATATTCACCCCTCTTTTCGAACCTACCTAGTTCATTCAACAATTTCAATTTGCGAAGATAACATCATACACAGAAAATACAAGAAATGGATTTCCATGTTTTGCTGGTTTTGTTTCTCATCTGTGAATTTTCCGTTGTATATTCCAGAGGTGATGTAAACGACTACATTTTGAAGAGAATTGGAGTGGGAAGATGTCGAGCCAGTTGTATTTCAGAGGTTAGTGCTTAATATTTTTATTAATTAAATACAATTTTAAGGTTGTCCACATATTTTCCTAATATTCCTATTCTTAAACTTTCTCTGTGTAACTTTTTTGAATTTAAACATTGACCCGACTGCGTTTAGAGTCTTTGGTTTATTTGATTAGGTCCTTTCAATATCCTTTGAGTTTCAAACCGTCGAGTTGTTTGCACTTCGCTTTAGCCTCAATCTCGGCAGTGTCGGATATATTTTTCCTTAAAATCTAGCAGCTGTTCTTCCAAAATGTTTGCTTATTCAGGTCGGGATGTACTCATAGATTTAGTTTGGCGCAAAAAAGATTATTATAACAGTCTCTGTGACAAAACTAATGTTTTGCTTCAAACCCGTCACTCTGAAACGTTAACAAAATTTTCGAAGCCGAAAGCAAAGCGCAACTTTAACAGTTTTTCAATCTGTATTTATGCGTTTTTTGCTGAAAGCTCGCGACTCAATTGTTTGCATAAAATATTAGCTCTTTTATTTCGGGCAAGCGCGATGCCAAGTATGAAATATTGCAGGGCCTCCGGCCTTTTATTCGTTTGTAAATTGAAATCAGAAAACTTCTCTCTGCTATTTCGCGTAAAAACCTGTGGTCACTGAGGTTTTCCGTTCACTTTCTGATGGTTTTTTTTCGTGCACGAAAATGTGCCAGTTAAATTAGTTTTTGTATGCATTTGCAATCAGCTGCGAACATGAAATTTTTAAACTGATTTTACCAAGGCGGAAAAAGCTTTTAAAATACAATTCAAAGCTTTTACAGAACCATTAAAAGTTCTTTTATGCCAAAAATGATTCTTCAAGAATTCGTTTAATTCTGAATGATTCCAAAAAGTTTATGCGAACTGTATTGGATTCTTAACAAAAATTTCTAATTCTAACTGAAACGAAAATAAGAAAACAGTATTTTAAAATTTTCGTGTCTGTTATTAGAAGATTTTGAAATTGATAATAAAAAAATAATAAACTTACGACCCGTATTTTTTACGGTTCCTTAAAACCAATGGACAATCAACCATTAAATTTGCTATCATTTTCATCTGGAATACAAAAACCCGGAAATTTAAGGAGCAGGTACAAACATAACAACAAAGGGCATAAAAAAATATTTATTATAAATATTTGTAGAGGCAAACAGTTTTACTGTTTCGCTGATAATGTTAAAAATGGTTTCAAAATTACAATCAAGCGATAGATATTCAGAGACTGTATCATACTTTTTTTTACATTTCATATTTTAAAACTACACATTTATATCAGGCTGTGGTAGCCCTAACAGATCAGAACACCCCTATAATGATTAACAACGTAGCTGGGAAGGTAGTGACTCATTGTAATGGCTTAAACTTAGTTTTTCCTTTTTGTATTTTTTTAGAGTATTTTCATATAGTAACGTTCTAATTCGAACATCTACTAACATTAAGCTGCTCACAAGGTCGCAGCGTCATCATTCTTATACCATTTAAACGCCGAAATTTTTCCCCTCAATATAAGGTCAAAAAATCAATTTGTTAATTTTCATATCCCATAAAGTAGTAAGATGAGAAAGAGTAGTAGTTTCAGTGGCGTAACAAGCGATTGAGAGCCCTGCCTTTTTGTAGTAGTATAATTAAGGCGCTATGAACATATTTATAAATCGATTTGAAACAATTAGTCAAACATATTAACGAATCTGCACATAATAAATATTTCCTGCATTTTATACTATAATGTAAAAAAAAATAAGAAATGAATTACAGTTCTTTTTTCAGACATTGTTGGTATTTGTTATCGTGCAGATTTACATGATTTAATTGTAGAGTAGAGAACTATAAACGTATTTGTATCGTAAAACTGCCTTTCAAAATTGTAACTTTAGCAAGCTTCTTGATATTTTGACAAGGTTTTTCTATAGTGGTGGTATTTCGTATTCAATCAATATAACACTTAAAACTACAAAAGACGTTCCAGTCCCTTTGTACCTATTTTACAAAAAAATACTTATAATTTTGAGTTAAAAAAAGTTCAGCCTATGGTCAGGTCTGTCTGTTGAGGGGTTGGTTATGTGTCTGTGTACGATTCTTATCTTTCGAGCGGTTCGGTTGATTTGACGCGCTTGAGAATGTAAGCGAATCTCAATATTTTACCGGCAAAATAAGCTTTACAAACCAACCAAAACTGGAAGCGAAAGTTAGACATATTGTTTTTTCTAGCATTTATCACAGAAACTGCGAACTGAAGTCCTAATCGGGATTTGACAGAAGACCCTAGAGCGAATCCAACACTTTCCGGTTGAACTTTCTAGCTTCAAAATGGCGGCCGCTACGATTTTTTTTAAATTTTGACTTCAACGGTTTGTCTATTACAAAATTGAATTTACAAAAACTTCTTATTGTAGTAACTCTAGAGGGATACAGTTTACTATGGAAATGATTAAAAACTATAAAGCGAAAATTATTACCAAAATTGTGAAATTAAACCATTGGCGGTATGATAGCTACACCACTGTGCGACATTCTTTTATTAACTAATTAGAGGTACTTTAAATTTGCGCAGTGAGTTAGAAAAAAATAAAATTAATTTTTTTCATTATGAAAACACAAATAGAGCTGTGTTGAAAAATTAGAAATTAGCAGCCTGGTAATTTTTATTAACAAATAATAGACGTAAATTATTTAGAGTATTTGCTTTCAAAACGGTGTCAAAAATTCCTTCGAAGCAGTTTGGTAAGATGTTAAAACCATGCGATTAAAAATAATACTGAAAGGGTGGAAAATTTTAATCCCCAAAACAAAACAAGGATATGAAAAGTAGCAAAATTGTTTCTACGAAGGTAAAAATTGGTAGCGCAAAGTATACGAGGCCGCGCCGCGGTGTCTAAGTGGATGAGTATTCGCTTAGCAACCAACCGATACCGAGTTCGAATCTCGGGTTTGGCTTGGTTCTAAGTGCTCGTCTGTGCCTATTTCTATGGGGGCTAATAAACCTGGTAGTTGACGACCCCATACTATTACTACAATAATCCTAAACGATTGAGAAAGAAGAAGATTGTTCCAAGTTAGAGAGTAAGCACACTGCAATTTAATTATACCGTTTGTGCACGCATTAATTGTGATTCCCCAATCGCGGTCTATCATATCTAGCTCTCTAATCAAAATAATTGCCATCATTTGCTTAGTGCAAATCGATAATTTATTGTTTAGTAACCATGCCCGCTTGCATGTGATTACAGTAAAAGTTTCAAAAACGTTTAATATGTGAAATACAATTTTTGTCAATAAAAGCTGCCAAACAGCAATACATTTAAAAAAATATATTGAATCTGTGCGTAGAAAAAGTATTTTAATAACATGTCCAAATGTATGAAGTGGCGGTTGCCTTATTGAATATTGTGTGTGCCTCTCATGCTGCAGGTCCAAGGTTCTGATCTGTGTGCACCCACCTTTGTTTATTATTTTTTGTTGGTTATAATAATGCAAATATTCCTAATTTTAAGTTTAATTTAAATGGATAGAAAACATTTAGAATATATGCATAATGCCAACGCCCTCATAACACTCACAATCGTGCATGTCGTAGATACTTTTTTTTGTATTAACATACATTTTTACTTTCCATATTTTCGGTACGCAATGTATTCTGTGATTGCGATAATTTTCAATTTTCAAATTTGATCGAAAAACATATTAGGTCAGCAGGAAGTCGAAAAATGTCTTTTTAAGGTTTTTTTTGGCGACGCTCGATCTCTCAGGAACTACTAGACCGATCTTAACGAAATTTGGTACAACGCAACTGGAATTGGACCGAAAATTTGATTACGATCCGGAATTAGAAACAGAAATTAGAGACGCTTTTCGGTGACACTATGTTCAGAAACGGAATTATATAAATTCTAAAAAACTAATTTGATAGAAGGCTAAGACAACACAGCTTGAAAATGACTGTCGTACGATTTTCAGAAAGTTTTGGCTGTAACGTCTATTTACTCAAAAATGACTTGTCAGATCGACATAAACTTTGGTTTTTGTAATACCGCTAGGATTACACATTGTTACTATTTACGAGCATTTACGGAACTATAACAATTAGAATGTAAAAATTTATTGACGTTTTCAAAAAATTAGTAGGGGCATGAATCATCTTTATTTGACTTTTAAAAAGATTAATAGTATTACAATAAACAGGAGCAATGAAAAAATGTATGTGTTAGCTAAATTCGCCAAGACAGTAAATGTAAATGTCTGCTGTTAAGAGGTGCGTCGCATAATTCCGGACTGGATGGGTCCGATTTTAATGAGCGTCGGAATGTGGGATGTATCAAAACTTAATCTAAAAAAAAGCTTTAAAACAAGTCGGAAACTGGAAGCGGAAGTTAAACATGTTTTTTCCGAAAGTGAATTTTCTAAATTTGAAGCCGGAATCTGAGAACTCCCTGAAAACCAAATAACAATTTTTACGTTTCCGTTTACCGTTTTCTGTAATCTCAGGGAATCTCTCCAAAAATCGAGGAATATTTTATTGTTTCTTTTTATTAATTTTTTCCCTTCCACACAAGTTTTTGGTTGCAGTATTTGTTGTTCCCTGTTGTTTTTCTTAATCTAAAGAAATGTTTGTTCAAAAAACTGAATTTTTTCTTCTAATAAGAAAAAACAACCAGTGGAGCCTTTATGATGCCAGCAGTGGTGATATCTTACAAAGCAATGTTCATGCGCAAAAAAAACTTTACTGAAAATAGTAGCATAAAAGGTTTTAAAATTTTCTTTTAACTAACTGAATATGTGTGGTGAAAATTAAAAAAATATTGCAAACTTGTTGTGAGATAAAGAAAATTATTTTTTTGTTGCGCCTCATCTGAAACTTCTTATAAAATAGCACTTCCTCCCTCAAATGGACGACATCTATGCCTGCAAACGCCTAAAAGCTGGCCGAGGCTAAATAATTTTCAATAAACGTACAAACCGGCAAAGTCTTAAGCGTGGAGACTTTAAGATTTTATTTTATAGACAGTCATGGTTCTTCAGTACTTTACGACTATGCGTTGCACCTATGCTTGCCTTGACAATTTAGAATCAATGTTTATATTTTAAAATTGACACACATTTTAAAATTAATTTAAGAAAAAATTATCGGGGTCTCCCTAATGATCTGATGTCCCAGGACTACGTTCGGGCATCCCGGGCTAAAGCTACACCACTGCTTCGCTTGTACGATTCGTTCAAAAACTATTTTAAGTTTTGTAAAAGTTCTGTAAATTCGATTTGCTAGAAACTTCATAGCTGTTCATCTACGTTGTCTCAAGAAGGCTAATAGAAGTGTATGTGATCCCGATCGCCACTCCCTAGAGGACGTACAGTCGCACTGTCAACGTCTAGTATTTCAACATTTCACCCTTACGTAAAAGTGAAGAAATTTGTGACGAACGATCGTATAAAAATGCGCAGAATGTGAGGAATTTCGGACAATATTCTTAATTGAATTGAATTTTTGATTATCAGTACTAAAGATATTTAAAGAGAGTTCGACTATAGGTCAGGCTATACACAGTAAGAAATTTTTTGTTAGATTGACTAAAATTTTTAGTTCCAGCAGGTCCACTACTGTTTTTAGTAACATTGACAAACAGCCTATTACTAACTTTTAAAGAATTTTATTTGGTAAATGTTGACAAGAAATAAAAGTTAGTTTTATCATTTATGCAGCAAAACTTACAACAATGCAAGAGTACTTATAATTATTTAGTTGGACAGAATTAATAATTAAGTAGTAAATTTAACATTTTTTTGTTAAGATGCTCAAAACATTTATGTCTATTTAATCAATGCAATTTGTAAGATTTACAAACATGCGTTGTTACCTTGAGAGTAAAGTATTGTAAGTTTAGCAACAGCTTTTTGTTAAGATGAACAAACCATTTATGTATGCTTAATAAATGCAATTTGTAAGATTTACAAACACGCGTTGTTATCTTAAGATCAAAATATTGTAAGTTCAGCAATAGCTTTTTGTAAAGAGTAACAAAACATTTATGTCTACTTAATACATGCAATTTGTACGATTTACAAAAATGAGTGGTTACCATGAGAGTACAGTATTGTAAATATAGCAACAACTTTTTGTAAGATAAACAAAACATTTAAGTCTACATAACAAATGCAATTCGCAATATCTACAAAACTACCTTGCTACCTTAAGTGCACAATATTGTAAATTTAGTATTTCATAATCGCTGATTAAAAAAGTATCGAGAAATTTAAGGGCGTATAGTACTCGCTTACACAGTAAATAGTCTTAATAAACGTATGTCCGAAAATGCTTCATTACTGAACTATGCCTGCTCAAAGAGGCGCCACTTCTTGGTTAAAAACTCAAACATTGTTTGCGCTAATTATTTGAAATTTGGTATAGACATTGTTACTGAAAATTTACTTTTTTACCTATTTTTATTTACATACGACAACCAAGGGTTGCCCAAGAAGAGGGGGTTACACTTTTACAGTTAAAAGATATGGTGTATCCCCCCACTGGTTGACGTATGTAAACGAAAATAAGTAAGAAAGTAAACCTTCAATACCAATGCCTCCACACCAAATTTAAAATAATTAGCGCAAAACAATGTTTGAGTTTTTGACCAAGAAGTGGCGTCTCTTTGAGCAGGCATAGTTCAGTAATGAAGCATTTTTGGACATATGTTTACTAAGACTTGTTTAAGCGAGTACTATTATACGCCCTTAAATTTCTCGATACTTTTTTAAACACCTTTTTTTTAATCAGCGATTATGAAATACTAAATTTACAATATTGTGCACTTAAGGTAGCAACGTAGTTTTGTAGATATTGCGAATTGCATTTGTTATGTAGACTTAAATGTTTTGTTTATCTTACAAAAAGTTGTTGCTATATTTACAATACTGTACTCTCATGGTAACAACTCATTTTTGTAAATCGTACAAATTGCATAGCAACACAATACTGTACCTAAATAATTTAGTTTATTATAGCCGATAGGTTGGTAGAAAGTTGTGGTTAAAAACCAAAGTTGTTAGGTATCTACCATTTTTCTTAGATCGACGTCCAGTCAACACAAGTTTTTACATTCCTGCACCAATTATGATTATTACTACTTAAATACTTTCCCATACTTTAAAAAAATAAATGTTATTAAATTAGCCAATATCAATGTTTGCAGTAAGAGTATATGAAGGAGATGCGAAGAAAAAAAAAGTTAGGTGCATACAATATTTATTTCAATAACACCGCAAATAACATGAATAACAACATATTATGTATAGGTACTTAAAAAACTAACTCAAATTTAGGAACAATAACGTTAAGATGTTCCCGTGTAGGTTGGTGTAGATCATAAGAAGCAAAGTGCAGTAATTTGTTTAAGTCTATTACTTTGGGAAATAAATTAGTTATAGTTCGGGCATAATCAGTTTTTGTTTCATGAGAAGGGAGAAAATTTGGTGGCATATATTGGAACATATGTTCAACTACTATGCTAACGAGCTTCTTTCTGTTTGGGTCATCCAAGGTTTTGTGCTCTTTGTAGAAAGCTACAATTTCTCTTCCTCCTGGATGGGATAGGGATAGTATATAATATTTTAAAACCTTAAACAAAAAAAATATAGAAATCTGTTTTTAACACTTTTTACAGGATGTGTAAACAATGTTGCACTTAGTGGATTACAGATATTGACTTACTTCATTTGTTATTTTGTTATAATTTACAGCGGCAGTTTTTATCTTTTTCTTAGGGATGCGACAAAAAGATAAACACTCATCATCAGAATCGTCAAAATTTGTACATGACGTGTTGGAACTAACAAAGAGATTATATATAGTATCAGTACTACAAGTACTGGTACACCCTGTATAGGCTTTTGAGTAAGTTGAAATGGGAGATGATGATAGTGCGGGCGAAGTTGAGGATGGTCCAGGTAATGACGATGTCCCTGAATTTTATAACACATATACTTAATTATATTGAATGGTTGCAATAATATAAGATGCAGATTTAATAAGTAATAACTAAATAATAATCAAATATAACACACCTAAATCGTAAATGTGATCTATTGCAGTTACTATGTTTAAAATGACTCCTGTATGAGAAAAGTTTAAAAATGATTTAATAAAGTTGTCTTATTATTGCCCCTTCTGTATCATAAAATTCTATATCTTGCCCAAGAAGTTCAGGAAATGTCTGGTACTCTAAAAATTAAAAATACTTAAATAATCAGACATTTAGGTATGTATGGTTAAAAGATAACATTTAAGATAAAATAATAAAATTTATAAAAGTTGATAATCATGCTATGAATTTTTGTCAATACAAACCTGTGCTCTTTATAAGATCGTATTCTGGCGAGATCAATGTAGCCCACTCCAATCTGTCTTTATGTTTAAAACGGACGTGAAACATTGGAGAGGATGCTTGACTAATATTCTCACAAACATTTCCATTAGCTTCTAGCTCATTGGAAATAAATTCAGGAGTCTACAATTCAAATTTTGAAAATTCATAAGTAAAGTAGGTAGTCTATGACTTCTTTGTCATTTTACATGTGTGTTAATTCGCCGTTTTTTTTCAGTCGAATGCAAACAATTCGGAACGGATTGAACACGGTAATAAAATGATAGAGAGCTATACGAAAATCAAAACGGGAAACATTTTGGCCACCCTGTATAATGAATATGAAATTTAGGTATAATAAAACCAAAAACATATGGGAATACTGATACTCGATACTCGGATCTTGGGTGCGTAAGTAGTCCAACCTTAAACCAGGGTTTCCATTTTTTGAATATACTATTTACGGATCTACTCCCCCACCAACCACAAAAGATTTGGGAAGAATAGTCCGTAGTCTTGTATTTAATTTTCAAATATCATATTGTGTTTTCATTCCATGTCGTGAGGTACAATTTCTACATGTCATAACGCTAAAGTTGTGAAAACAAAAAAACAAGCAAAAACGTTCCCCCTAAATTTAAATTTAAAATTTTCTATTTTTGAACTGCTAATTTTATTGTGCAGTGACACGAATAAATTGAAATTTCAAAAAAAAAGGACAAAATGTGTCACGATGACAACTAATCCCGGTCGCGGATCAATTTCTTCAAAGTACGGGGAATCCATGACAGGTAGGAACTCTGGCCAAACCGTTGATTGAATATATTTCAATCAGCGCCTAAACTGCTAATTATTGCGATATTAATTAATCTATTAGTTGGCAATATATGCATTGACAAGGTCAAGGACAAACAGCTTATTTCGCGTAAAACGAAACCAACCCGCGCAGCCAGAAGAGCTACTTCGTATTTTGTATTTGTAGTTTAAAACACGTACTACTCAAGCGGGAGGTAAGGCAGAGACGCGCGCTACTCATGGTTTTGAAACTGCGCAACTACGCTTGGATTTCTCCTTACGTGAAACAAGTTGTACTTACAAGCACAACCAGTGGGGTTCCCCTATGCTAGTCATAAAATTTTTAATGACAATAAGGTATTGTTACGTTGTCCTTAAAAAATATGAAGAACTATGATCATGCAAAACCAATTTCCATGATTTCTTGTCAATTTATGTATACTTTTTACAAAAGGAATTGTTTAGTTACGTTTGTGTAAAAGTTTAGTTACGTTAATTTTTAATCAAATGATCTGATCGATGCCCCTACATTAACTTCCACAAAGTGAAACGCTATAAACGAACAAGAATGAATTGAAGTACTTACCATTTTATCACAAACTATCAACACTACACCACTAAATCGGCGGCGGCGTGCATGTGCAATGCAGACGGATTTGTTTTAAACAAAGACTGCTACAAAAGCGATTTTAGGATTTGATTGCTGCCGATTTGTAACGTACCGACCCGATGGTCTGACGCAACTATAATTCTAAAAATGATAATACAAATAATTTTATAGGTGTCAGCAAAATATTGTGTCAAAACTGCAACTTTTTTGTAAACCCAACTTCTTGCCATTTAAATAGAACAAAAATGGTAGTTAATTGTAGAACACTGTAATGCGGTTGTAGTTATGATTGTAGTAACATTAATCAAATAAGCCAGTAGTAATTTCCAACGTTTGTTATGTAAAGTTATCAAAGTAAATCATTGATCTTACAACCAAATTCTTCATCTTAAAAGAATTATTTGTAAAATTTACTACTTAACGTAGTTACAATAGCGTTTCAATTATTTACAAATTTATAAAGTAAATTTTGCAACTAATAACATAAGAGTTACTACTCATTCATTTAACAAATATAGGAGTTGTTGATGTTGCTAATTATATTTGTTAAAATTAACTAGAACGAATTTACTCTTTACAGTTTCGTAAAATTAGCAAAATATTTTTTACTGTGTAAGCCTCAACATTTTTGACATAAGAAATGGGAATTTGTATTAATGATATAAAAATAATAATGAAACTTTGTTAGGAATAATACAACACTAGGTTACGGTAAACGTGTAACTTACTCTTTTTGTTTTACTTTGGCTTTTTGCTACAACTATGTTTAAATATTTTGCATTTGTGAAGGTAATTAACAATGAATTGGGAATAACAAACAATTTGTACCTGTACCTATCTCGACGTTATTAATCATCAATTTAATTAATTGATTTGTAGGAAAATTAATAATAAAGCCCTTGCTATCATTTATGACGGCTCACGTACTTAGCTATGCAGCTACCACAGCTATAAAGTTAAACTTGTTACCTTTCCACATAGTATTTAGACCAGTTGTCGTTAGTTCAAGAACTCTATGTACCTACTGCTGTTTTTAATTGCTTTAGTTTAAAAATAAAAACCTAAGCGAGGAATTAGTAAGCAACGGTAAATTTCCTCCATAAAATTTCTAATCGTTGCCTCTTTACTGTGTTATGAGAAAGTAATAAGATAATGTAAAATTGCAACGTGAGAAATTTACCGAAGTGAAAGGTTAGAGGTTTAACAGATTGAATCTGTGCTAATCCACGCCTGTTGAATTGGTACTATTAACAAGTTTTTTAAAAGGGCCGTATTCGTTTCCTGTGCGACTAAATATAGCGAGGCAATTAGGCGAAGTGGTTGCAGACAAAGGCCGACTAATAACATAATCTCGCCGAGAAAAATGTATATTACGATCCTTTTTCAAGTTTTTATTAACCCGTAGATGCAATTCTATCATTTCATAGTGAGGTTGATTTATACGTGGCCCACCTCTCTCATTCCTAACGCGTGACTTGATAAATGTTGCCCCTATCGCGCATATCGGTTAGGAACCGTTCGGAGTCTTGGTAATTACACAGCGTTGCGATAGCTAAGTTGATTGAACGTACCCTCCAGGGCGAGGAACTGAACGTACCCGCCGCCATCCGGGAAGAATTTATAGTGCAATTTACAGTTGAGGTACCGATAATGTCGCATATGAGAATGGAATCCGCTATCTTAAATGTCACCGCGGTTTTTCAAACCGTGCCCCGCGTTTAAATACCAGAATATCAATTAGCGTTTTCTCGGATAATTTAGTTTCGTTTCGAGATACTCTGCCACCGGAACGTCTTGTCTCTTTACGTTAGGTCTTTATATAAAGCGCTCAAAAAATTCTTTCCGGCTATAGGCGTTCAAATATGTTAATGACATTTCATGTGGAATTAGATAATCTTAATGAATGAAATATTTCCTCGAATGTTCTGCCTCTTTCAACTGTTCATTTCAGTGTGATATGATAACCGTTCAAAGCAGTTTCAAGAGTGCATTTCTCAACTTAGATTTTGAGATAGTTTCAAGAGTGAACTAGGTTAGAGTCGAACTTATATACAGAGGATTGAGAAAACTTTACAAATAATCATAACACAGTGAGGCTTGAACCTTGTTTAATTTTTCCAAGTTTATGATTTTTTTAAAGCCTTGTTTGTTAATAGTTATTTACGTTACTAGTGGAACAAAGGCGTTATTATAACACGAGTTTGAAAGTTGCACGACGAGGTCGTAGAGGGAGTCGTGTAATCAAACAAGTGCTATAAATATGTGACATACAAAATTTTATCTACGACTGCTCAAAGTTTGTTAAAAATCGAATTTCTTTTTGTTTGAAATAATATTTGACATATCGTATTTAATTATTTGCATATGTTAAATCACTTTTAAAATACTTTTGTTTTAAAATTAAAGAAACGAGATTGATTCGATTTGTTCAACACTATGGCAACCAACCAGTTTCTTATAAACAAAGCTTCACTTTTGTTGGTGTAAATAAAATGACTTGGGTAATGAATTCATTACATAACTCATTTTACATTAGTCCGATAATGAACTTCATTACCTAACGCAAATAAATGACATAATAAGTCCGTATCCAAGCAGTCGTAGATAAAATAGTTATTTACATATCAAGTTTCCAAAGTTGAATTTTATGGCAACGAGTATGGACTTCGCAGATCGAGGCGGAGCCGAGATTGGCAACCACACTAGTGCCATATTGGCACTTTAAAAAGTAGGTATATACACTATTTTTTCTAAAAACGCGTAAAAATGCACTACTTTCTTTAAGAAAATTAAAAAGAAAATCCCTGAGAATCCGTGACATGCAATTATCAGTATACCATTTGAAACAAGACAATAATTCAATATGTTGGTGCTATAAAGACTACTTTATAGCACTAGTGCTATAATGGGCACGATTTTGGTTGCCATAATAACGACATTTTTGCACGATTTTAGAATTACTATTTAAGGCATCCATTTTCCAGTAATTGGATTTTTTGGACTGTGGTGATTGAAAAAGTTGTAACCAACTTAATACAGCAAAAACTGTAATCGAAAACAGATCGCTTTAACCCAACTTACCTCTATCCAAAAATGCATTCTGCTGATGTTACAGCTCTTGGAAGTGGTATAGAAAACCTTTACTTTTTTTATGTTTTCGAAACCTTTTAAGGTAGAGCTTACAAATTTGGGAAACTTTCCTTCATGATAAAGGGCATTAATTGACGACTTTTCCAAAGCAATTGGACAACGGGAAGGGGTCAGTTCAGTGTTACGCAGATGTTAATACTAAATTATTTCTTATTTTTTACGTTAACGGAAGAGTTGTTTACATCATGCTACTGAAAATCATATAATACGCATTCTTGAGTTTTTAAGTTAAAATTATCAAAACGTCTGGTAGCAATTATTTTGACATTTAGTGGGTAGTATTTAGTATAGGTAGCAATTATTTTGACATTTAGTGGGTAGTATTTAGTATACCAAATTTAAAAATTCTGCCATAAAGCTTTCTGAAGATAGAAAATAAAATGTATTTGTTGGCACTTTTAAAGGCTCCATAACTCCGCAGGATAACACTTTTGGAGATAGGTATAGTATGAGCACGCAACTTAGTTCATCTCTCAGGTGAACAATTATTTTTAAATAATATTTTAAGAACTTATGAATTAAGTTTCGACATGAGTTTTGTTTTCCATGACATTTGTTTGCTCATACGTAATGAGATAACAAATGTGTAAATGCCATTCTTTTATTTTTTAAAGAATCATGGGGCTGAGCGCGAGCACAACTCCATAATTTTTGTCCCACCCCGTACACGGGCTCAGCGCACTTAGCGCTATTCACCGGTCTAATATGCTCCACCCCGAAAAGACATGCAACCCAACATAGACATCATAGACAACGTCTATGGACACCTCGGCGTCGGGTTTAATTTAAAAAATTTCCGACATGCAGAGGATTTGAACCTACTGCCCTTGCGAATCTAGCTCTAGAGCCTGAGACTCTAACCACTTGACCACCCGCTGACCCTGAAAGCCATCCTAATCACACTCAGTGTTATTCACAGTACTTAATAAAGAATTTTTAGCGAGCATTTTCGAGTAAAAAAATTTTTCTTCGAACATTATTTTTTATAAATATGTTGCAGGAACATAAAAGTTAATAAAAAATTAAAAAACGAGAACTTTTTGGGAATAGAACCTGGAATTTTCGTATTTCTGAGCGAGTGCTGTAAAATTCTGTACACAACCTATTTTGATCTTAACAAGTTACATTGTTAAAATGCTATGGCGCGTAACTACGTGAAACACACTGTATACAATACTAGCGAAATTTAGTGTTAATCATTGGTCGTTCGTAATAAAAAATCTTTCCCAAAATTTAAGCAATGATTATGCTGTAACGTCGAACTTTCCTTTCTCTTTATCCCTTTTTATTTGAACTTCTTGCCACCAGACTCTATTCTACTTCACATTTTCCTCTTCAATTGTTGTTTTTCTTTCGTTTATTCTTTTAATCTCATGCATTCTCTGTGCTTGTAACGACTCATTGTTATACTTATTCTTCCACGTTTTCCAATCTTTTCTTATACTCTACACTATTTATGAGAAACAGTTAGCCTCTAACGAATTAATATTAAGTGCAATGTTATATTTTTAATACCTTTAATAATATTTAAATGCAAATGTTAAAATTTTAGACGATTATAGTATGCGGAACTGTATTATTGTTGTCCAAGTATGTAGAAAATAACATCTACAAACCTTACGTTACAAAATTTATGTTTAGTACATAAACAGAGCAATATAACTAGCAAGTGAACCAGTTACTAGCCAAAAACATAGTCAGACTTCCAAAATATTTTATGTATTTTCATTACACCCCAAAGGGATTTTCAATGAAAAATAATCTCGTTACGGTGCATTTCTCGGCAGCAAACTGGGAGGCGTATAGAAAAATAGACGACTCAATATACACCAGTCAAATGAATTTATTTCTGCGGGCACTTTTACAAAAACCTTTCGGTGCCGAAACACACAAGACAAAAACCAAGATACAAATCAGTTTACTGTAAAAATACCGTGGGACGAAATTATTATAAATTGCTAACTATTATTGTAGCTAAACGTCGTGGGTTTTAATTAAGAACGTCTTCATTTATTAACAATAAAAATTCCTTAGTAGGAAAGGCATTCGCTTCCGCGATTTGTAACTTAAACAACTGCTGATGTACTTATTGGGATTACTTTTACACATGTTTCTGTAAATATCTCTTCGAAGGGAATAGATTAGCCATTAGTTTCGACTTTATTTGGTGCGAAATAGTTCTCTTTGTTTACTTGCAGATGCTTACATATGTAGGTACTTATTTTGCGTGTCGGAATTTGCATTGAATTTGTTCTTGTTCTTTCGGTTTTGTTTGTATGTAAGTGCATTAAAATAAAGAGATGCTTAACACAACAACGTCTTTATCTCAACATTGAGGCGTTAAACTTCATAAAATAACAAATAAATGCGCAATTGAGCACGCAACAAACGAGGTGTACCGCCCACACACGAATATAATCAGAAATTTATCGATTACGAGCTAATTAAATCGCAGTCGTTCTAATTGTGCGATCCAGAGTTTAATCGCATATCTTGTCATTAGCTCACCTGCTTGGCTTGGCACGCCCTTTGTGATAATCAGACCGAAACGCATTCGTAATAATGATTACCATAAACGCAATTAATAACGATAATTTTTTAATATAATAAGTCATCCCAAAGTTCTGCGTTTCTGGTTCTGCGAGATGAAATTTATAATTCTGCAGATTATGATGTGTAATTACCACGTTATCAAAATTTATAACTAAACAAATTCTTATCTAAACGTGCACTCGTCGTGGTCGGACGGAGCGGAATAAAACGCTTTTGTTTCCTCTCGTGATTTCATCTATAACTCCAATTAACGGTCTGCAACTTGGCTGATCCATCCGTTATCACCTTTCATCTGCAATCCCAGATTTCCACACAGTCCTTCTCGGTCAGAATATAACCTGAAATCTCTTTCTCTCGTTCTAACAACTCCTTGTACGAGTTCAAACAAATGCAAAAGGAAAGGTGTGATTTATTAATGCTGCATGCATGATCGATGGGCGAACTTTCTCTACACAAAAGTGTTGAATAAATTAATGTATTTTACCCTGGTGACATATCGTTTTAAAGCAAAAATTTATCTTGTACGTGGACGAATTCATGAGCTACCATGCACAATCGACCGTGTCACTGTCTTTTATCGCCGTTATTTTAAAAAGTAAAGAATTGCCGTTGAATCAGGAAGTACTGCAATTTAATCGACTGAAAATCTTTAAAAGAGAACTAATTTTTAGTGAGTTTCTTGTTGTTTTAATAGCTGTTACTAATAACATTTTCTTATGTTTTACATAATTAGCTTGCAGAATTTAGCAAAAAGTTTTGGTTGCCGCGTGCCGCAAAGAAGGAAAGAGTTTATTAATTAAAGTTTCTTTTTGATGATACAAAAATGTTTGTGGTTACTATATTGAAAGTAGCCGTATCATTGTCGTAGCTATGGGAGTTCTGCGAGATTTTTCATTAATTAGAAACCTCAAGGTCCTCCAACAACAAGAAAGGGCATTTAATTAAGTTAGAATAGCTCTAAGAATATTAAATTTACAACTATAATAATAATAAAACGTAATACGGAAGTATTTTAGCATGGGCCATTATATCCTCAGTAACTACTTTCTTAGGAGTGTCTGGAATTTGCAAATATGTTTTGTCTTATACCAATCTTAAAAGGAATAAACATCTTCTGGCATATTGTTATTGTTGGACATATCTCCACAACGTTTTTATTTAATCAAAATTGTAATATTACTAATTTCATTTTTACATTGTTTTAAAATTAAATTTAAGTTTTTACCGCTTTATAAATGATTATTTTGTGCTTCCTACAAGTCAAGTCACGTTCGAGTTGACTCAAGTTTAACTTCTTAGCATTATTTCCAAAATATCAATTTATTTCTCCTGTTACGGCTTATCACCAACACTTAGAAGTAGACCGCTACAGCTGAAAATTTTGTTGGCATTTTTGCTATACATTGTTTTAACAAATACCTAGATAACACTATTTATACAGGGTGTTCGGAAATTAGACGCTCAAATTTATACAATACATTTTAAGCACTAAGCACCAAAATAAGCAAAAAAGTTTCCATAAGCATGAACCAAATACTCTTCGTTATGGAGTTACGCCCTCCTAAAGGGAGACGTGGTAAGCTCTTTATATAAATAACTTTCTTAGTGATTGCATTTAATTGGTTTTTGTAATTCAAATCAATTCTCATAATTTTTCTAATTACAATTCATTATTTAGTCAAGTCAAGTCAAGTAACTGTTTTTGTATTTCGTGAATAGGCGATGAATAACTTAAAATAAACTTTGGACACAACGGCCGCCCATAAACTCTGATCACAACGGCCACTTTGGGCGCAAAGGCCACCCAATCCACCGATCATAACGGCCACTCTGCACGGCCAACTTTGCCGAGATTTTAACCCCCAAAAACGCATGTCACAACAGCAAATTTTTTAATTCGTCATAACAGCCACCAATACCGGTTACCAGCTTCTGGTGGTCACAACGGCCACTCTGGTCACACCGACCACTCGCTTCTGCTGCTCACAACGCCCATCAGCAAAGGCCAGGGGCTGTTGTGACCAGGGTGGCCATAGTGACCAGCAGAAGCGGGTGTACGTTGTAACCAGTTTTGGGGCTGTTACGAGCAAATCAAAAATTTGGCCGTTGTAACCAGCGCAGCGTTTTGGGGGGGTTGAAATCTTTGATTGATCTATTTAAACAGGAAACAAATCTGGTGATTTTTCAATAATTTTTAGAAATTAAAAAATATGTACTTGCTATAATTAAGTAACAAAAATGAAAAAAAAAATTAAAAGTAGCGCTACCTGTTAATCTGCCAACCATTTTGACTACTGATGATGTTTCTAATAAAAAATCTATATTTACAAGTTAAGTAATTTTCCTTTCGCGAATATGCTTAAATAAAAAATTTTCATGCCAGTATGCTGCAGTTTAAATTTTTAAATGAGGATGTCTACTGATGAATTAAAACTGTTATATCTTGGGATGCATTTGCATGTTTTTCTTGTTGGTAGTAGACATATACAGAGTTAAATTCATGCATGTTTCATCGACATGTGCACCACATACGTGCATTTGAAAGTGCATATTAATTAGGGTTACCATTCGTCCCGGATTTTCCGGGACAGTACCGGATTTTAAGACCCGCATCCGCAAGTGCCCCAGAAAACGTCCCGGATTTTGAAAACCGTCCCGTTTTTTATACACAAGCGTTATATTATTGAAATTGCCGCTTAAAATTTACAAAGCGAGTTAAATCTGGAAACACCGGTCCTCTCTGTACTATCGTCAGTTGCCGGCACACGCTGTAAGTTATATTATGCTCATGTGTTATGACTTGCTGGCATCTAGCATTCGAGAATGATATAAACTTGTTAACGTAAGAAGCGTCGAAAGAGGTAAATAATATAAATACTTTAAACACGGATGTCTTACGTACCACAACAGAGACGTCAGTTGTTTTAGTTTTGCATGTCATGTAAAAACTGACTATTTTACTCCATTGATTTTGCGCTTCTCTGTTACTATTAAAAACGGTATAGCCAGCGCATTTATTTAAATATTTTAATGTTTGTAAATTTGTTAGGAAGATTCTGTTTATGTGACTCCAGTAGTACGATTGTTAAGAATTTTAAATTAACGTAGTATTTAGTTATAAAAGTTAGCATAAAAATTAAAAAAAAAACACGTCCAATTGAGTGAACTGGGATGGTAATTATTACTTAAGTGATTTTGTTTGACTTTAGAAATGACTTCAAGAAACAGTTTTTTTGTCCCGGATTAGCGTGAGCACGAAATGGCCATTCTAATATAAACGCATATTTTAGATGTTTTTATAAATGACTGCATATTTTAGAAAAAAAAATTGAATTTTGATGCACATTTTTTTTGACATTCTGCAGCAATTTGAAGGTGAAAATTATTTCTTATTTATTTTTAACTTAGATGTAAAATTTAACTAAGTACTTACTTCCGCTCCTTCTGCTTTATGCTAATGGGTAAATGGTGAAAGATTTTAGTGTTGGAAATTTCTAAAAGACCAGTAAGCATTTCTCAGAAAATACAACCCACCAGCAAATTCTGCAGTTTCCGTGTGCTTATTTCAATTTAAAATTGTATTTTCAATTTTATTTGTGTTTTATATTGAGATAAAATTGACTAAAATGTGTTTTCTCTGAAACTACAAAACTGTTTTAAAAATAGCCCTTAAATACATATGCAGACATTTTTAAATTCAAATTCAAGTGCATATTTCAGCATTTTATACTGTTTATTGTAAACAAAACAATTCTTAACCTGCTCGAACTTATAAATACAATTTTATAGTGTGCCTGTGCATGTATTGTATATGTTGCCATCTTTAAGTGCATACAAATCCTTTCCCTAGTTACAATACTGGTTTTATTTCAAAGATTTTTTTAAGTTATCTATTTCGACAACCACTAACCAAAATACAACCAATTTATTTTGATTAATACACTTCATATTTTAAGTTTATTTTTAAGACATGAAAATTAAGGTTGTTATCCAACACATATTTAAAACTTTCAAGTTTTTGCTATGTAAGTAACTTTTATATTCACAATGTTATAATGCATTAGTTTCTTGCAATTTCTGGAGAGAAATTGAAAGTGGCCTTTCCCGTTTCCATAAAGAATTTATAGAATCAATATATCAGAATTAATGCTTTTTGCTATTTCAAAGTCAATAGCCACAGTAATTTAAAACATTGAAGGTAAACACACTGCTGCCAACAAGCTGTTTATAAAAATGGACAGACAGATGATTGGCTGGATGATTAATGACATGTTTTAAAATTTTCAAATCAACTTTCAAAAGTGAAATTACAATTATAAGTAGTTCTCTGCCTAGGTGTATTTAATTTAAGTATACCCACGTTATCTCAGCAGCAAAGTAGACCATTTCGTGTTCTTCCCAGAAATTTCATTTCTTTGCAAACTGCTTTTAATTCCAAGTATGTACAGAAACGATAAAGTGCAGGTGAGCACACAGACGTGAGTGTAGAGTAGGTACGATTTGCTTTTATACCTGAGGTTTTCTAAACATCCTGTACTTTGTGACACAAAACCCGACCCTAATAAGCCAGCATCCCTAAGACCTACGACACACAAAAGCAGATGACGTACGACAATAATGACAATTTTTATACCTCCTGATTTTTTAGACTTTTTTGTCACGTTTATATTAAAGAGCTTTGCTCGTAGGCATTTTACTCCGGCGCGGGTCGTATTTAGAATATTTAGCTGACAGCCGGGGAGGTTATATGAGGGTATTTAAGAGGTGATATACAATGCTTCTTTACACGGTGGAGGCAAATGGGCTATTACGGAAGCGCGGGTATTAAATATTGGAATTATGTGAAGATAACTTCTAATATATTAGGTTTAAATGGATTAGACTAGATTTTTCCTAAGTATTGACGTATTTATTGCCACCACGCGTTTACCTAAAAGGAATGTTGCTCTCTACTAATACCTTATTACTTTTGCCTGAAATACTCTTGAATTTAATCCGACGGTAATTAAGAAAAGCCCTACTGGTATAACATTTCACAGATATAAATCGGGGTTTTTCTCTTCTCATGTTTAAAAGTTATTACCAAACTAGTAGGTTATGAATATGAAAGAGATCAGAAATAATTCTGAAAAATAAAATTGAATCTATAACAAGTATGTACTGCATTTGTTCTTAAATGATATTAAATTTTCTTCAGAAGAAAACAAAAACTGCAAAATACCAACGCATCAGCAATCTCGAGAGAAACATGACAAATCACGACAGATCTGAAATTCCTTCGCTGATCAAAATTGTTTTATGGTACAGCTTTAGAAAGCATTATAAATTGAATTTGATTTCTGCAAACGTTCGTTTTCATTGCGTAAGCTGTTCAAAGCTCGTGTTAGAGCTTTATAACAATTAATTTAAAATAGAAATGTTTGCAGCGATTTAATTTGACAGCAAGAAAACATAAAATTGTGTGTAATGCTAACTTTAATGTAAGTTAATAGAAAGTATGACTAGGTATCGGATTATCAGTTAAGCAAGTTTGACAATCATTGCCATTTTACCTCCTCTAATAATCCAAGGGAAAGAAATCCACGGAAAATTTCAGGAAAAAATTCAATGACAAAATCCAGAGGTAAAGAAATCTAGAAAAAATCCATAACATAACGTTCAGTAGTTAACATGTAATATTAAAAAATTATTGTTTATAATAACAGAAGATGAACAGAACAGAAACCAAAGGTAAAATCCCAAACAAAAAAAATCGATGTTAAAAATCATCGGAATCGAATTGTATGTCCAATTGTTCTTAAAAAATTGTAAAGTTCTTAAGGTTTCATATTAGGAGTTTTTTCCGCAGGATTTTTTTTCCAAAGATTCTTTTTCAGGATTTTTTTCCAATGATGTTTTTTCTAGGACTTTTTTCCTAGAATTGTGCTACCATATGGTTTGTGTTTCAGCTTGCTAGTTTCCCTGTGACAACTTCTATGAATTTTTGAAAGTTTTGGTTTTAACCTATTTACCCAACAGCGAGTGTTGAAATATGCTATTGTAAATGCGCTAGGGGCACACACTACGCAGTGTTACAGACTTCGAGAAATGTTGGGACTACGAACACTATGAACAAATAATCAAAATTGTGATATTTTAAAAACATGTTGCTCAAAAACTGGCCAAAAAAGTTTTTTCATATAGCTAGTATTTATAGTTACTATTTACAATAAATAGAGCTAGTATATTGTTGTGTCCCAGTTTTTTAATTTGCCTATAACGCCATCTATGAATTTTAAAAAATTGAATACTTATACTTTTTTTAATCCACTGGGGACGTCGACACATTTCTGATTAAGCTAAATTGCTCATAAGTGATAGTAGAATAAAATTCACAACTGCTGAAGCATACAGTCACATGACTAAATTACCCAGCTACCATAGATCTACCCTTTAGCATTCTCTGTTAACAGCCAGTAGTTGGATTTCGAATTGCGTTCGTTCGTTAGTTAATTTGTTCGTTCATATCCCCCGAACGAATGGTCGAATTTGCATAAAACTTAGAATCTGGACAGGTGATTATAATTCAATGAAAAATTAAGTTTCTAATAGGAAGTTTAAAGCAGAATCGAAAATTAGACGTGTTGTTTTGTTATAATTATTTTTAAGATCTAAATTTTGGAAATATGAGTACCGGATCTAATAAAAGACTTTAAAGGAAATCGAAAGCTTTTTACGGAGCTCTCTACCTTTACAATTGCGGCAGCTACAATTTCTTGAAAATTTTGACTTTAACACATTGTTACTCGAAAACGAATACCAGAACGGCATACGTTTTTTTTTCTTTTCTTAATACTCATAATAGAGAGCTTTCTCTATGAAATGCATATGTATATGCGAGGAAGTATAAATATTATCTGAGCCATAAGTAAAATATTCTATTGGGTGATTAAAATCAAATAATATGTACGCTTTGAATTAAATATATTATTTTGAAAACATTTTTATATTACTCGACCAAAATAAATGTACGTATTCTTCTTTACTTTTACGTTAAAAGGATCATGGTTGAATTTCTTTGATTCTGTTCGTGCAAAACCATCAAGACAACGTCAAACCCAAAGAAACTCCAGCAAGAACAGAAACTGCAATACTGTACAACCAATAAACAAAGTGATGGACATCGGCAAAAACAAGTGAAAAAGGTGATAAACGATACATTTAAGTAGATCGCTTGGGAGGTCTAATATCTGGCACAAACTGTAATTGGATTGCGAATACACAAAAACTCATACCAAGAAAGAGTAACTTACAGAGTTTCTCGGAAAATAATCGGCTTGTTGTCTAGTTTTTGTAACTTCGTCGTTTTAACAAGCCGCTGCCTCACGTGATTTCACAAAGCACTTAAATTATTACAACAAAGCCCAAAAAGATCACAGACCACCCCCGTTTACACCAGTGTAAGGTGTTTAACAATAGCTTCTGGTTTGTTACCTTTACAAAGTTGCATTTTTTCACGATTTGCTAATATAGATTAACTTAGAAACCTGTAGCCGCTAGCGCGTCGTTCAGAAAATTAGAAATTGAAGATTATTCAGAGTCCGCTAATTTTTGAAATTGAGATAATGTTCTTGTTAGATGAGATCTATTTGAAGCATTTCTTTTACTGTAGATATTGGATAACGTATCAAAACTTCCGTTGCTGATAAAGAAAATAAAAAATACCTGAAATAGTAAGAATGATAACATTTCTCGTAACGTTAGAGACATTTTAGAAACAATATCTGAAATTATATTGTTATAATTACAAGTAGGCTCATTTGGCCAGCACAATCGCCAGATCTAAATCCAGCTGATTTCTAAAGGAAAGAAATGATCCATTCAAAACTAAATTACGGACATTATAAAAATTTATTATCACTTGTATCTGTAATAAATTATAAGTTATGTATGCTATAAAAAATGTTAACTCTTTTAATAATACGTTTCTGGAACATTCCACATGTGCTGTGAACGTAGTAGTGTTTCACGGCGCAGAAAAATTCCTTAATATAAAATGTCTCTGCATCGACAAGGATAAAGTCGATTGCTTAACCTAACGTATAAAGTGTTGGAAAAGCGCAGCGTTGACAAGCCAATTTCTCTGGAAACTTCTTAAAATCCAGCCAAGGCTCCGAGATTTAATACCTTCAATTTGAAACTGGGCTACAGATGAATACAGAGAGCGAAGGAACGAAAAGATAAGCACGCTTTCAAGCAGCAGACCCACGTTCATAATGTTTCATATTTTTTGCACCGTCACAGCCCCACTACATCATCTCAGTTTACGAGGTTTCCATGAAAATGAGCTTTATATGTAGGCCAATAAATGAATTTTAGGCTGTACGAACAAGGGAACCAATACTGAATAAAAGTCAACAGAGCGTGAGAAAGATTGTAATATGATCTGGCTTCTCAAGGAAACATTAGTATAAATAAAAGGTCTAGGGTTGTTGCATTTTATTTTAATTTAACTGAAACAGAATTTTCATGATAGCCCTATTTACGTGTTTAAACAATTTATTGGTTGAGAAAATATTGACGTTGTAAAGTGGTTTTTACGTTTTCTTTCGCAATTCCAATATTCGAAATACTTATTCTTGAGTAGCAGAAAATAACAGAACGAAAAGAGAACTGAGAAATAATAATAAACTCGATGCAAGAAGCAGTGTTTTTTTGTATTACGCTAATATATTTTTTGAGCACGTCAGAATGGTTTTATCCTACCGATTTTTTCACACATTTTTAGAAAAATGTACACGCATTAGTGACTACTGTACTAAAAATTACTTAAATGTATGGAGTAATTTTAGAGTGTTCGAATTGCTAATATAAAGAAGATTTTCATGTTTTTCTTAAAAATTTTGTTATGTAACGGTATTTTTTTAAGAATCATGGGACTGCGCATGATCACAACTCCAGGATTTCCGTCCCACTCCCTTACCCGGCCTCAACGCACTTAGTGCTATTACCCAACATACACACCACACACAACTTGAAAATTTGCGACATGCGGAGGGTTCAAACCTACTGCCGTTTGGGAATCTAGCTCTAGAGCCTGAGACTCTTACCACTAGACCACCCGCTGGCGCTATGTAACGGTACACAAGTTGTAGCCCAAAAAATTACTAAGTTGCCATTTAAAAAAAAAACGATCGCGTCACAGCGCTTACAGCATTAGTTAATTTTTTTAAGTATAAAAAAGGTTACCAAAAACTTTTTATTTACATTTTTTTTCTATCTTGATTCGTTTCAGAATTGAATAAGAGCGTGATACGTGTTGTACCTCCCTGTATATATTTGTTAAGAAAATCCTGGAGTTGAGACTGAGTTTAATTCATATGGAAGGGTCCCTAATTTTTTTATACGTCAAAGGGGTCGTTAGGCTGCTAAAGTTAAAAAACCGCGGCTTCAGATTATATTAATTAATATATTGATATCGCTTTAAGTTCGATTATACTAAAAGTTTGCTATTCATATGCAGCAGGTTGAGATGGTCTAACAGGAACTCAGAGCGAGTCCGAAAGATTCTTGGGGCTGGAGCAGGTATTAATAGTTCTTCATCTGATTTAGAATATTGCAACAGTAAGTTGCATTTTGATAGTAGGGTCGGGATATTAAAAGAAAGACGGGTAGATAACAACATCAGCGACATTTTTATTATTTCCGCCATATTTAGTTTGCGAACAAATTTATTTTTTTACGAACAATAAAGCAAAAGTGTTGAGCCTTTTATTGCTCATGGATAAGCACAAGCAATTTTTATAAGTTTATGAAAGGATTAAACGAAAACTTGTGAAATATTTGCTGAACTTTGAATTATTGTAGAGATAAGAAACATGGAAGAAAAGCAAAAAAAAATAAAGCGTTTTTGATAATATAACTTAATGTAAACCATTTTTAATTATCAATGAAAAGCAAGTCGTTGGAATCTATCTACATAATAAATCCGGATGTCTTCTACCTGTCTCTCCATTTACTGCACTGAAAGTTTCTTAAATAAGTTAAGCCCGGCGTGTCCATGGACATTGTACATGGCGTGTACGTTGGGTTGCGTGTCTCTTTGGGGTGGGGTATGTTAAACCGGTGAATAGCGCGAGTACGCTGAGCTCGGGTAAGAGGGTTGGACGGGAATCACGGAGTTGCGCCCAGGCACAACCTCATGATTCTTAAAAAACTTGTAAGCAGCTGTAGGAAAAAAATACAGATTTAAGATTTTACGCCACTGATTCGTAGTTGGCCATTTTTAATTAGTAGTACCATGTCTTGTATAAAATTATATTTCTATGCAAAACTTTGAAGGTTTTAGCTCAACTGGTTTTAAAGATATAGATAAAACTGTTTCATCAACTTTTACTGTAACAACGCCATAACTCTGAAACGAAGCACTTTTGTAATATAATTTTAGTTAAATCGAAATATTTTCACACTCGGAATGTATGTATGACTACTTTTTTCGGAACACCCTTTATAATAATCAATTATTTCGGCGCCCGGGCTAGTACCCGGTCAGACCGTAGCTTGGACTGGCGCTGCAGGAACTTATTCTAATAAAATTGCTGTTAATCTGACTATAGTAAAATTTAAAATAATTTAATTGAAATCGTTGCAACACTCAATTTTAACCACATATACGCAGTATTATAATTTCCCCCCATATGCTTACATTATGCGCAAAACAACAGACCTGATAAAAACGACAGTATCTTAAAAAACAAAAACATTTCAAAGAAATCACTTTTATTTTTAAGGAAATGATTAAAAAACATTTTCCCAATTCTTTAGTCTTTACATACATGTAATATATGGAGCGTATAAGTTTTCGACATTGAAATATATGAAGCAATTTGCGATTTAATGTTGTATTTGACATATCTGACACTTTGGTTGATGCCTTTTTTATCGTTTATATAAATAGGAAAGCTATATGCATTCTTAAGCATATATTTTGTACCTAAAGGTCGAGTTTTTTTAAATATATCTTTTCAGGATTTGGTCCAAGTCGGATTTATTGGGGTGAGTTCATTGAAAATTAATACTAAAAATCAGCGAAACACTTCGCCTGGACTTTCCTATACATTTTCGATATACACCTGTCTAGACACGACTAGTTAAAGTAAATAGTTCTTATAAGTTGTAACATCTTGAAGCGGTTGAAGAAAGATCGACCGCTGCGCTGCAAGCATAAGGTTGAGTAAAATATTCGGACTGAATCAACGGAATTTAAAAAAAAGTTATTTTTTACCGTGGCCGTCAAATACAATCGAGAAGAATTTGCCCTACAACTTTGCTCTTGGGTTTGCGAGTCTATCTATTAAAATGAAAAAGTTAGCCTACACTGAACATTAAACGACTAGTACAAGAATACAACTGCTGTAGAAAGTACGTGAAATTCTTCTGACAAAAAGATTATTAGGGGGCAAAAAATTCGATTTTTTGATTTTTTGTAAAAAGATTCTCCTAGAGCAAACAAAACAAAAAACCAAATTTTTAATTTTCCATCGAAAAAATTTGGGGGGAGGGGAAACAGTAGCCCCCCTAAATATGAAATGAAATATTATTATATTCGGATTTTGCTATCGATGTTGAGCTATTTCACATTAACAGAAATATTTTATTGCCCCCCGTTAAATAAATAAAAGGGTATCAATTTTCAATTTTCAAAAATTCATAGAGGGCGTCACGGTGAAATTTTCCAGCTCTATCAGCTTAAAAAGTTTAAACAAAAACGTGTGGACAGTTTTTGAGAAATATTTTTTTGAAAAATTCCAAAATTTTGGAGTGATGTCATTGCGATCGTTTATATATTTTCAAAATTAATTATATTTCATGGTATAGTACCCTTGAAGGGCTACCAAACAAGATGTAGTTGATTCCAATCAGATAACTGGTTTTTGAGTAAATGCGCGTTAAAGTCGAAATGTTCAAAAATTCGTAGCGGCCGCCATGTTGAAGCTAGAGAGTTCGGTAAAAAATCGTTTGATTTGTCCTAAGGCCTTCTTTAATCTCCACTATTAAAATTTCCAAAACTCAGTTTCTGAAAAACATGCTACCAAAAAAACATGTCTAACTTCCGCTTCCGGTTTCGGTTTTTTTTAAACGCTTATTTTGTCGGTGAATTTTTGATATACCCCCTCATTCCAAAGCACATCAAAATCGGTCCAGCCGTTCCGGAGATATGGAGCGTAACACACCCACCCACCCACAGACAGACATTTTTTAAAAATTACTTTTTTGGGGTCCATGGACCCCCCCGACTATTTCTGTTAAAATCTCAACTTTGAAATTTTGCATGAAATCAATGCTTCCCTATACTGAAAGTATAGGAAAGACAAAATGAAGATTTATTTTCTAAATTTACTAAGCATTATTCAAAACAATTCAAAAATTGCAGTCATTTACAATTTCATTTTTTTTCACAACATTCTTTTAGATTAATTCCTTCTTTTTTTTCGTAAATTTTTGATTTTCACACTTTTATTCTAAAGCATTTCCAACAGAACCCTTTTAAATACGTAATATAACCTGACGGTCACATGTAACATAAATAAACATAAAAGTCGAACCCCTTCTATTTTTTATGCCTTTTTTTAAGGATAATAACGTTTCTTTTTTGTGCCATATAGCTTTCAACACTGAGACGTCATAAACTCTGACGCGTCGGTCCCTAGGGGATGATTTAAAGAACATTTGGCTTTGGAGCCACTATTTGGAAACCCTTTAGTTTGTTTATTTACGTTATAAAACAGAACCGTTTCTAACTGTTTTATGAAAGCAATGTTTATTTTTTAATCACACACGAACACTCTATCGGCGTCGGTGGCTTGAATACAGAACAAGAAATTAACTTATTTTAATGTCGAAATTTTCATTAAACCAACAGCGTTGCTAGAAACAGCTTCAAATTTAAATTCAAATAGATTTTGACCTGAATAGGAAAATTCTATGCAATCATTGCGCATTTCCGCATTCAATATGGTTTTAAAATTCTCGAGCACCAAAGAACAATCAAGTCATACTTTTATTGAGTTATTGCAACGATCATCTCGGTTTGAATTTGTTCCACGTCGAATTGAAATTTTGCAAGTGTATAAGGAATCGCCATAAGAGAGAAAAGAATTACATGAACTAATAGGCAACCGATAAGGAACCGAAAAGTATAGCACACTAGCGGCATTTTCAAAACGTTTTTTCCCTTTTTTATCGATCGAATCTCATGCACTTCTGTAAGACCTTTATTCGTACAATGGAAGCATTAAAGTAGCTTACAATGGCTGCAACTGCAGAATATATAAGTTACTCTAAGTTTAAAGGGTACTTAAACACTCAAAGGCGCCGCTTGGGTTTTGAATGCAGTTTGTTTTAATTCTATTATTGTTTATTAGCTTGCAATTCGTGCATGCCTTAAACTGTTGCAAGTTTAAGGGTTTTGTAAATAGAAACTCTATTTACATGTCGACTGAACATGTGTTCTTACCACGGAAGTATTTGCAATTTTGTTGTAATGTACAAAATGTTACGCACGGTTACTAAATATATTAAGATGTAATTTATATAATAAAATCGGATCCCTTCCACCTGTCTCAACTTTTGTTGCGACGACGGGTCCCCGCTACCAGAAATAACATTTTTACGCATCTATTATATAAGGCGCTTATTCGTATGTACAGTTTCGATGCAAAGAAGAAAATTGGATTTACTTTGTATGTTTGAATTCGTGGAAGTTGGAACGCAATCCGTGGCGGAAATATTGCGCTGCAGATACATTTCTGACTTCTGACAGCGCTAATATTTAATAATAGTAATAAAATTTTAAGCCACAATTATTTATGGAATTATCAAACTGTTTATTAATCAGAATACAGTGTTTAAAATGTAAAATTATCAAATTGGCTCTAAAGTTAAAGTGTGTCCCCAAACATCGAGGATTAATAATGAATTCCCTCATTGTTGATGTTCTTGCAATTGACTTTGTTTATTGATATTTCAATACCGCTGAAACTCAGTTAGGATGATGTTATATAAACACGTACTCGAGGCTCGCAATACGTGTGGAGGACCAGTGAGTGGTATAGTGGTTAGAGGCTCAGGCTCTAGAGCTAGATTCCCAAACGGCAGTGCGTTCGAATCCTCTGTCCGTCGGAAATTTTTCTGAATAAAACAAATTCGTGTCCATAGACGTTGCGTATGTTGGGTTGCATGTCTTTTCGGGGTGTGGCATGTTAGACCGGCGAATAGTACTGAATACGCTGAGTCTGGGACGGGAGTCATGGAGTTGTGCACATGCACAGCCCCATGATTTTTTAGAAAAAAATACGGGTGGAAAACAAAATCTAACTGATATAAAACAACCTACTCACTTCATAGGGTGTAATGAACTGTTGCATAAGCAGTCTAATACATTTTGCAATTAAATACATTATGCTTCTAACGTTTTACACAGCATCTACCTAACACATACAGATAGCAGAAGAAAAACGGCGCAACATATGCGCGCTTAGTATTTCACAAAAGAAACGAATTAACAGAACGCAGAAAGGTTATAAAATACCGGCAGAAACGCGTATGTTTGATCACTTCGGTTGGGTCACCCGAAATGTGACCCTAAACTTTGCCTGATGTCAGTCTTCCTGGGTTGCGAGTTTACTCCAAAAGAATCAACATTAACATGAGTTAGTAGTAAGTTCTGCATTTATTCCAAAATTTCCGACTGATTGAATATTTGAGAATATACAATACTCCTGAACGCATTAGGAACATGTCTATATAGTTTATTTGCTATTTAAAAAAAAATAAACAAAAAAAAACGTAGGGCGTAGTCCACCGGTTTTTCTAGTTATATTTTAAATTGTAATACTAACACATATTTTCCGTATTAGTCTGATTAATTTGTTACTGTAACTTTGTCATTGTTTTGCTCAGTTGGGTTATGTTTCGTACATTATCTTCTAACTTTGAACATTTATTCTACTTTGTATCATACCCTACATGATTTTGTTCACTGAATCATGATATTTAGTGTGTATATAGCGTATATCGAGAACATATTATGTAGGATGCCAATTTGGTAGTGTTTGTTGCATGTCACTTTTTAAATAATAACTACAATTTGCTGTGAGTATAGACACAGAATAATACGCTATGAAAACCAGAAGCGATAAATCGCGTCGGCACAACGTTAGCGTAGCCCAAACAAGGCTGAGCGGAGCACGTATAGCTGAAAAACTCATTTGTATATAATATATAATAAATTCAAGTGTACAAATCGTTTAGCTAACAATTAAAATTGTGTTAAATTTATATTTTTCTATTTTTAGTGGGATTTTGTTGCAAATCTAACAATATTTAATGCGTAGTACAATGTCAATCGTTTAAACAGTTTTAACAAATAATGAACTGGAACGTTAATTCAGTACGGCGTATATGGAATTGTACTTAATTACCCAACAAAAAATTACCTACACCTCTGCATCTTGTCGCTTTTGGTTCTCGTAGAGTATTTATTCTGTGGTATGGCCCAATGTACATCACTGTAATTATAAAAAGTCAAACCATCGTTTTTTTATTCACAGCAAACTATTGTTCTCATTCATAAAATTATATTTAACCTATGAGATGCAACGTGTGTTGCCTACTCTAAAGAGTCGAGGGGTCATGTATGCCTGGGGTATGTGCTATACTAATTATTCTTCTAAATATTACTCTGGCATTGGCCGCCGTGTGGTGTCTCACATTCTACAATCACTCATGAGCAATTTAGCTTAAACAGAAATTTTTTTATTCTCTTTCGCTTATTAAATAAAAGAGCATTAATTTTCGATTTTCACAAATTTATAGAAGACGTCAAAAAAATGTCACAGGCTGGGACTGTCACTTTTTCGTCGATCATTTTTGCGGTACTTGTATTTTAGACCTTTACAATTTTTTAAGTTTTATCCGTAAAATTTTATTCTTCATGCTTAAAGTACTGTTTGTTGAAAATCGCTAAATCTAACGTTCTTCGAGATAATGTAGCTTTTGTAAAAAGTCAAGGACCATGAAGATATACATACGTGTTTACTCAAGATGCCTACATAGTTTCTAAAATTTTAAGGTTATACCGTTAAATCAAGACAATGAAGTCGAAGGAAATTGATAGTTTGAACGATCTTCAATCACGGTATTTTTTGTGTATTTTGAATAGAAAATTAGATTTTATTAACAAAAAAAATCGAAAGGTTCTATAATATCTAGAAGAAAATATTGGCTGAACCTTTAATATGAGACAGAAGACACATCTGGCGCTCTTATTTCAAAACAACTTAGTAGACATACTTAGCTAAATGAATATTTGCTTCGACGTTGAGAATTTCAAAATTTTAGTGCAACAAGTGCGAAAGTTATAGACAAAAGGTTATTAGATTGTTCCATCTTCAGGGGGGTGTAACTCCGCAACGAAGTGGTTTGGACCCGTTTTTATGGAAACCTATTATTATTTTCAGGTTCTGAATCCATCCTGAAGTGCGTCCCACATGTTATAAATCACTTTGTATATATTCATTAGAGCCTATACCGTTTTAAAACTTTTTTTTGCTTTCAACCGTAAGAAAAAAACAGAGAAAACCCCCACAAACAAAATTAAATTTCATCGGTAAATGTTTGTCCGTTTCTATATTCTTACGCGTTGTTAAAAATCAGATTTCCAGCAATCCTCTTCGTTTTTGGTAGCGGTTCCTTGTGCCTTTTACTAAATAATGAGACGTTCGATTTTATCCCTCAGTGATGAAAAGGTTGCCTTGTTAATGCGCTTGGTAAAATTTATAAAAAAGATTACGTAGGTTATTCTTACCGGCTTTAATTTCACGTTCTATTGCACTTCTTTTATAAAAATGCACTACCATCCCTCGCATTAAGTAATACTGCTTATGTTAAGATGAAAATTGGTTTAAAGGAAGCGTTTTCAGCTTACAATAACAATATTGGATTTTAGCTACAGTTATTTTTTGGTGCTTTATGGAGTTATTAAATGTCAGGAAACGAATTGTGTATTTAACTGTATTAAATTGGCTTAGAAGTACATAATAACTTAATCATAATCACAAAATGATTTGATATGTTCCAAAGAAAAAAGAAACCGAAAAATTGTTAATACCATCCAATTTTGACACAAAAAAACTCCTCCGGCAAATTTAATCATAATTTACTTGCTTACTGTTACTACCTGTAAATTATAATGAAATAATATCGATAAACATCGTAATCTTCCAAATATGACGTATAACTTCATGCTTCAGATCCGCTTTCGGTAATCGCATGTTCGCAGTTTTAAATCACAAATCCAACCGTTTACGACCTGTTTCGCGCTTTCTAGTTTAAGATACCAACTACCACAGAACAAGTCCGCATAAAATAAACAACGCTATAATAACAAAATATTGTAAGGCGGAAAGACCCTGCAAAATATGGCGGTATTAGATACCTAAGCGGAAATAATGAGTTGCAAACTCGACAAAATATAGTTGTACTTCTTGTTTGTTCGTTTGAAATAAATTTTATTTTGCTTATTATCCTCTGTACTCAACGTTGCATTTGTATTTGCATTTGCTCACTAGATCAGGCTTTCCGATGCTCAAAACTAAAGTAAAGCTTTTATTGCAGTTTTACCTACCAACAGGACAATTTCGGGACGGAAACAATTTCGAATGCACTCCAACCACGAACTGGAAATGCGGCATGGTGAGTATGTCATTTGATATTTTGGCCAGATAAATATCTAAAATATGTATTGGGCAATGCAATTGATTCTGTTTCTGATAATATAGCCAGGCATCGGTTCAACCCCTAGGGATGTAATTATAAACGAATCACGGGGGTTTGAAATACAAAAGAATTATTAGCATTGTACTGTAATATAATACCAGATCTAATTACCTTCATTTCTGTGGGTTACTTTTATACAAGGCTTCGAAAAAGCCAATCATTATCGAACTTTTTTGCATAATAGATTATGAATACCGTATTTCACTCCATAAAAAATAATTATACAAGAGAAAAACTGAATAAAAAAGGAATAGAGTTTTAAAATTATTTTTTAACCATGTATCCACAGGATTGTATCATAGGAGAAACATAATACATTTAAAGTATTAAAGTAAATGTTCAACACTTATTACGTACGCCCTTCTGTAATTATGAAACGGATCAAGATAAAGAAAAAAATTTTAATAAAAGT
This sequence comes from Ctenicera cuprea, assembly GCA_958336395.1. NCBI lineage: Eukaryota > Metazoa > Arthropoda > Insecta > Coleoptera > Elateridae > Ctenicera > Ctenicera cuprea. The sequence goes on from OY284488.1 coordinate 51,704,064, forward strand.
TCGTTGGTCACGTTTGACATACGTGAAAAAAACATTTTTTAACCAATTTTTAGTTTTACTAGATGCATGACTATCTTCTAAACAATGAAATAAGTGAAGCCGGCCGGCCATTTTGTATGAGGTCAAAATGTCCAATTAAACTGTATTGTAGCGTGATACTATACCCATACTTTTAAGATACTTTTCGGTTGTTTTTACATATAAATAATTGCTGGTTGTAAAAGAATTGCAGCAAAAATCGAGTTTTGTGTAGGTTTTCATAAATATCTTGCATGTTCAATTAAAAATTGCCATTGAAAAACCATGTTATAGTATAGAACGCAAGGTCAACATCATGTCGGCATAGAATTCATAAATTACTTTTTTTTAATGAAAATACACAAAAGAAAGCAACTTTATTTTAAAAATTTGAAATATAAATATGAGCCACAAAATGGGGAATGTGTACATTTACAAAGCTACACTCAACTGTAATAAAACATTGTTAAGAAATTTCCATTTTTATTACAATTTTAATGAAAAAGCATGAAGAGTGGATGAGAATCCATTAACTGTAATTCGCCTCCATAAAAATAATGTGTAGATTATACGGAAACGGAAACAATGAAAACAGTGTATTATATATTTCGCGTATACGTAGACACACATACATGAAGTGTTTATTTAAAAGCAAAATTCAAAAGTTAACATTTAATTGCTTTGTCTGAAAACGTACAATTTTAATTATCAATTTCAGCACTGCCGAGTAAAAATTTCTTAATTTTTGTAACTATTAGATTTAATAAAATAAAATGGGTACGCTTTTCGTGCTTTATCTACACTGAAATATTAACCTCGACATATCTCATTTTTTTCAGTGCTGGGACTACTGCGACATGCTAATTCAAGAGGAGCAAACGAGGAACCAAATGTGCAATGACAACATCTGCGTAAGTAAATATTAAATTAAAACAGAATTTATAAGCACGTCATTGCTAAATTCGTCACAAATGAAATTAAATTTAACCGCACACATTTCCTTCAAATTTATTAAGAGCAGTTGTTGCAGCCAATGTAAGCGATATCACATTTACATAATTAAATGCACTCTGTTTTCGAAATAGAATACCCTTATTTTAACCCAGTAACAAAACATTTCCCAAAAATAGATAAAAAATGAAGCTTTTCGTGTTTCCGAGATAAATAACAAAAGTGGCCAAGGTTCTCCCGTTCAATTATTTTTCATTTCCGCCAAGGAGACGCACACTTGATTATTCTAAAAGGAACCATAAAAGTTTGTTCCGCATTTTGTGTTACACAAAATGGTTATTACTCTTGCGGGATCCATTAAAAGAATTTAGTGGTTACGTCCATGTACTAATATTTCTTTCAAGGCGTGCGTCTCAATGAATTTATTTTTATTGCAAGAATTCGCCTCTGACTCGAATTAACTTAAATAAATTAAATATATTCACACCTGTTTAATTAAAATTTGGACATCTACAGCAAAAAAGTATTAGTTATTAAATTAATAATGCAGAGCGTACAGTTCAATTTTCCTGTATTTTTTTTTAATGGTAGACCTACCACGTTCTTGGTATTTGCGAAAAAGTTTAATATAGGGCTAATACTGCACGAAATTTTTATGTCTGCTTCACAATTTTAACGACCGTTTCATGCCCCTTAAAACATCGCTGAGTTGGGTGTAATTAAATTAAAAATAAAATTTCGGCAGTAAAAATAAGAAACAGATAGGCTATTACAAAGTACAGCACGCAGCGTATTTATAAACCCCGTTTAGGCAAAAACTCCTACAAAAAATACGGTTACATCGCAGAGTATTTCTGTTGCATACCAGTATTTTAATGAACAGCAGTTTTAAATTAGAACACTAAATTATTAGGGGCAATTTCGTTATACACTCACTCGCTTTTCTGCTGCATTACTTGAATTTTAAACTTTACGGAATTGTACAGGATCTACACTAAAATACTAAGATAAATGATGAGGAAAAGAAGAAATCAACAGGAATTTATAGTTAAATCAATCTTGACGCTGTGACATGCCACTAAATACAGGGAAGGACTAAAAAATTTAATATTCAATTGGGCTTGCAGTAATTCCTTTAAAACATGCATTTCTGTAAGTAACTAAAAGTGGAAGAAAATGCCTTTGTAGATTATGCAAAGGGAAATGCAATTTTTAACTAACAAGCTCGAATTTTAGGCTTCCAAACTTGTAAAGCAACTAGGTATTTAATAGACTCCTAAAAAAATTTTAAATGGGCACTAAAATTCTTAAAAATACCATAAAACTTTGAAAATGCAATAAAATCTTTATAGAGACGTAAAAGTATAAGTACCAAAAATGTAGAAGGGTGTGATTGATTTTAGATTATTAGATTGGCCGAATCCATAAATTAAATGGCCGCACTTTAAAAGCTATTTGCCACCAGAGGGAAGCGTCTTTGCTAATGTAAAACTAACTAACACAACTAACAACTAATTCAAAAATTGTTATTTTTGTTATATTAAACGCACATCTAGTTGAGTGTGTATAGTTCTAAGAGGAACGATCCCAGTTCGACCTGGGGTGTGGGTTAATTTAAATATATGTGGTCGAGTAATCAGCCAAACTCTTCCGCCCCCTTCCCCCTGTCTAAATAGTACAGTAGTTCTATGCAAAAACTCGGTAGAAGCTAGAAAAATTTTCCTAAAACGGACGAGCTGCAAAAAAGATGTATATCTACACCGAGCGATCTACAAAAAATACAGTAGGGCAGGCCTTGACCAGCGTGCACGAGTTAGCTGTATTTACAAAACAATTACAATTGTCAATATAAATCTTAATATTGTAGTTGTCTGAACTTGACGCACGTAATGACGTGGGCCAAAGCCTGCTCTAACGTATTTTTTGTAGATCGCTTGGTAGCTGCATACTAAATTTAAGACCAACTGTATTAGGTTCCTTGAAAAATAACATTTAGTATCAAACAGTTTTAAAAAAATGTTGAACTCATTGTGATGCTCTTCAACATAATTTTTTTTTCAGAATGTACTTATAACAAACATTCTTTTTCGGTTAAACAGAACCCGTTAAAATTGTAGGTTCCTTTAGACTATATGCTACTCCTACGTAGTCTAGGTACAGGCTATAAAAGTCCTATAAAGGTATATACATTTATAAATAATTTAGAAATGGTTCTTTTCGAGTTTCTATTAAAAAAATAAAAACAGACATTTCAAGCAGATAGATCTAGTAATAACCTGCAAACTATTTAACTATGTTTCATGTTCATGTTGCAAACTGTGCAACCTATGACATGCAAGGTGTGTTGCCTATTAGGAAAAGTCAAGTGGTTACAAGATAAAATGGGCGCCCTTGTATAATACATTATGCAGCCATGGCGTCAGAGTTTGCTCAGTCGTTGTTGCGCTCTTGGTTTATTGTTTGGTTTGTAGCAATTGTTTTTTTAATAATGTTTGCTATAACCAGTTATATGAAGAATGTAATTTCTGTGGTGCAAATATAGTATGTAGAAAAGTTGCACAAACACAGCTGATTAGAGCTTATATTTTCATAGGTAGGTCATGTTACAATGATTATCACCATTTAATTAACGATAATTATCTATTTTACCTATATATAACTTACCAGGAAGGTGTAAAAACTAATAAACACTATACAAACTGCTATGATGTATATGTTAAACCGCCTACGCTCCACTGCCGGCACGTGATATTCAGTAACGTGATGCACGTGATGTATATACAATTTTATTATTTATAGGCGAACATGACAGTTACAGAAAACGATCAGAAATTCGACACAAGTTTGTTCAGTATAAAATTGTTCTAAGAATATCAACCAAATCTAATTTTTTTTAATTTATTCGTATTTTCGCTATTATTTATAAGATGTAATTTTGCAACTTTTTGTAACCTTACATTTGCGGGGGGCGTCATAAGGCCCTCCATCTAACATCTAAAACACAATACAAACACCCATGGCCCTGGCGGGAATTTGAACCTCAAACCTCCGCATTAGCATGGACCGAGTTGGATGTCGCCTTGTGGATTTCAATGTTCCTGATTTATTGCGGCTCATAAATTGAGTCATCATTACCATAATTGCCTTCTCTGCTGTCCCCGATAGCTGCGCCACTGGTAGTTGCTCATGTGAAAACAGAAAGGTTGAATTATGAAGACGTTTAGTTATGCAGATGCAAATATAAATAGTGAAATGTGAAATACGGACCTGCATTTACAGCGTTTTCGGTGAGGCAGATTAAAAACCGAGATAAGGTAATGTTGTGAATTAGTGACTGATGGTCATTCCGAAATGATTAATTAATTATTTAAGAAGATATTCAGCGATGTTCAAGCTAAAGATAGAAACTGTGTAAAGATAAGAAGAAGACCAACATGTTCATTTCATGTTAATTTTAATGCATGGTCTTGTTGCTGTTAAAAGAATATTAATTATACGAATTTACTTCGTTTGAGTTTGAAACATTTATTTTGTTTGACAAACCTATATTTTTTTGAGGGCGTACGACTTTTCTCGAGCTTTTCATTTGGCCTACTATGTATAAAATGGGAACACACGTAGTGTTTTAAAATTTATGGTTACATTACATAGAAGTATTATTACTGCATAAAACATAAGTGTGACTTTAATTGTTGTGCATAACAAGCATGCATGTTTTATATTTCCAAGTACTTGAATTTTTATAACGGTCTTACTGTTTTACTGGTGAGGCCTTTGTGGAATTTATAAGTAAACTACAAGACCAATACGCGGCATAATTTGAATTGGATAATTAAATTTGCTAACCAAAAACCTCTACGTTAAGCTCGCAAGCAAACAAGCTAAACTAAAAGTAATTAACAGAATTCCGGCGAGTTGTGTGGACTAGAAATTAGTAGATGAAAACCGCGGCCTGCTTTATTTACTAGTTAAACATAAAGCAAAATGTATTTAAATGGCGTTCGAGGGTACGAACACGAGATGCCCGTGTCAACAAAGTTTTATTCGGTTTTTAGCGCTGCGCTCTCTGCACCCAGTTCTTCAGTGTTAACTGGTTTTACAAAAAGCGTCTTTGTTTGCAATCGGAAGGGACTTGAAGATGACAGCTTTTTCTTTTTTTTGTATATATATATATATTTTAACATCAAAATCATTGCGCGTTCCATGCGAAGTCACGTTTCCATATTTTCTTTGCGTTTTCAAGTGGTATCTTTAGGAGGCAACTTGTTTTAACTCTTCTGCTTCTTCGACTTGAGTGTTATTTGGTTTTCGAACTCTTGACTTTAAACACTTTTAGTTTTGTTTGAATTTTTCTGTAAATTACCAGCATAAATCACAAACACGTACGCTTTTGGGATCTCGTGAAAAATATTCCAATTAAAAGTGATAAAAGATCCTTTTGTTTTATTGCAAGTTTTGAACATAGTTAAATTTAAAATAACCCCGACGTTGCATTCCTCCGTTTATTCGCTTTGCATTGAAAATATGAAATATGAACGTGAAACAAATGAATAAGCTAGAATTCCTTGAAAATGTACAAGCACACACATCAGAATAACTCCGAGTATATTTTCTTCCAAAGAAAATATAAAATTATAGTTGCACAAAACAACTGCCTTAACGATAGTCGTAGCTGCAAAACATTCTTGGCATTGCTACCTACAATCAATGAATAATGCAAACGAGCACATTTATAATCGGCTTGCGCATTCCAAACGCTGAATTTCATAAATTAATGTAAACGTCTGAAAAATAGAGAAAACTTAATACTGTATTTACTATTTTCCTCTATACGTATCAATCAGTGTCAGTATTGAATCTGTTAGGAATTCATAGATATCGCAACTGGTAGAGGTAAATATATTTAGCGTTAGTGTCCGGATTTCTGTTCTAGTATTTAGTCAGTATTTAAATTAAGAGGCAATCAAATTATAGCAATTTCTGGCATAATTTCTTTAAATATATAGTTTGCGTATGCATTGTAATTGTAAATTATCTACGAGCTTAGTATGGTAACACATCCATATGTTTGACCTTACGCTAGCTTGTGTAGGTAGTTATTATTTATTTGGTCAGCTGGAATTGATGCTTGTGTAATAGTAAAATAAAATAAAATAAGCGTAGAATATGAATGGTCATGGGTTATAAAAGTACTTCACGAAACAATTTTAAGAAACTTCAAAAATAATTTTTAAATTGTAATGTAAAATATTAACCATGAAATAATGGAAATAGAGCGTATAAATTCATTAATACAACGGGAAAGATCTATTAAAGAAAAGTTTGGACTTTCAACATTCATAAGGGACAGAAAATCAGCGTTGAATAAAAAATTTAAGAGTTGCAGTATACACAACAACAACCTTTACTAAATTCTCAACCGAAAAATTAGTTCTCTTGTCCGACAAAATACCTTTAAACACTAAAAATCACCTCTCAACGTCGCAATTCGTTAATGGAGCAAAACTGTAAAAGTTGTCCGGTGAACAACTGACTTGATTATTTGTCGACTTTAGTATATTTATACACTGTGTCCATAAAGTAACCCCTCCCCCCCAACTAACTTTTGAACGACTTTATATTTTTCTACAAAATTTGGTGTGGTGTAATGGGAAATTGAATACTATTTTTTAAACCATATTAAAATTTTGTATCATCCAAAATGGCGACTGGGCGCCATTTTGAACTTTTTTTTTTAAATAGAAAGGGGGTCGAGTGACACCTCATTGGAAAGGTCTTTTAATTCTGCGTCTGATCCTAGAGTTTCAAAGAAAAATATTCAGCCATAACAAAATGACAATGTTTGAAGATAAAGAAGTCTCTTTAAAAAAACTAAGAATTAAAGCTTAAATTAATTAAATTAAGTGTTCGAAATGTTTACTATTCACTTCTTGGCACATAAAATGTCGGTTAGAAAATTCCTGCCTTACATTTTCATAAGTTTCTGGAGTGATAATTCTGCAAACTTCTGTAATGCGTTGCTTCAGTTCCTCAATTGTTTCTGGACGGGTTCTGTACACTTTCGATTTCAGATATTCCCATACAAAAAATCTAACAAAGTTAAATCTGGGGAGTGAGCCGGCTATTCTACAGGCCCCCGCGTAACAATCGATTTGCCAAAAAATTGTCCGTTGAGAAAGTCAGAAACAGGCCTATAATAATGAGGCGGCGTACCGTCGTGTTGGAACATAACGTTTTCAATATTATTCCAAGCCACCTGAGATATTTCTGGTAAAATTTAGTCCTGCAAATAAAAAAGTGGACTACTGGATAAGAAAATCAAAACAATTTTGAACTGAGTGAGTCTATTGGTTTACAATCCGCCATTTTGTTATGGTTCAATATTTTTCTTTGAAATTCTAGGATCAAACGCAGAACTAAAAGACCTTTCAAATGAGGTGTCACTCGACCCTGGATAAAAAAAAATCAGAACAATTTTGAATTGAGTGAGTCCATTTGTTTAAAATCCGCCATTTTGTTATGACTAAATATTTTTCATTTAACTCTAGGATCAGACGCAGAATTAAAAGACCTTTCAAATGAGGTGTCATTCGACCCCACTTTCTATTTAAAAACAAATTTCAAAATGGCGCCCAGCCGCCATTTTGGATGATACAAAATTTTAATCTGGTCTGAAAAATAGTATTTAATTTCCCATTACAGCACACCAAATTTTGTAGAAAAATATCAAGTCGTTCAAAAGTTAGTTGGGGGGGGGGGGTTACTTTATGAACACAGTGTATATAATATATAGCGGGGTTCCGCTTCTTCCGCATTCCGAATTTCGACCGCGCGTCTCTCTATTGTTTTGTTCTCGTTCCATGTAGCTAGTTTCATCGTCCGTTTTCTTTGCACTTGTCGTCGTCGTTTAGTTCCATCTTGTTTCCGAGGCGAGTAGTCGAAATTTTTATCTTTTAAGTCTTTTTCCGAGAGATGGAGTGCTAGTCCATCGTCTCAACCCTCCTCCTTTTTCCGGGCTTGGGACCGGCAGTGGGAGCTACTGAGGTACTCAATCCACTCAGCAACCCACCACAGGTGGAGTGAAAGTATATTTGCAATTACTAATAATTGTGTGTAATCCGGATTGCGATCCAATAATTGTTCAGTATATTGCGACAACCTGATGCTAAATTCTCCGCCGAATGCCAAATTGCCAATAATAGAATGAAAGTGATCAATTGATTCTAATAGCCACAAATTTTTGCGTTCCAATGATTTTATAACTTTAGGAATATTACCAAAACGATTTTTAATAAGTCCTATTTTCTATCATAACAAGCACAGGCATGTCGAAGTTTATAAAGCCCCGCTTGTTAATTTCTTTTGGAACGCTAATTTCTCGCGCAACATCAAATTTTAGTAAATATCACAGTTGTAGAAAGCTTGCAAAATCGTGCGCAACATGTTTCACGTATAACTGAATGTATTTGAGTACGCCCATGGTTATTGTTTACTTACTGAATTTTAACGAAATCATTTGCTATTCTGCGACTAAAAGTCCGATCTTTCTTTATTGTTATTATTACACCGAATAAAATAAAACAATTTATATAAAAATCTCCGTGTTCGTGCCCTAAGGTGAGTTCTTCACTTTTTCACTTGCGTCACTCAGAGTGTTATCCTTATCAAGTTATCACGCAACATGAAAAAGTCTAGTGTCAACGTAATGAATTTGCCCTGAATATTCTACACGGTTTTTATTTCAGTAACGCTTTGTAGTCGTAGTGATTCATGAACTATAAAAAAATTTGCATAAGAATTCTGAAATTCCACAAAAGATACAGTTTTCACCCCATTGAGTGGTTCCTGTTTAAGCGATCCTCGTTTGAACAGTAATCAAGTGATTTCACCTTAGCGTTTTATTTACTAATAAAGATATACAGGGTGTAAACTTTAACCCTACTCACCATTCGAATTTTAGAAACTGTAAGAGATAGAAGGTCCGTTATTAAGAAAAAACTTGCATATTTAGGAGACCAAGTTATTGCCATTTTTTAAACTTTTGAATAATTTATATAGCCTGCTAGATACAGGCAATAAACTAAAATTTGACGTTTCGTTCTTTTGCTCGAAGGTTCTTTATTTGTGAGCTTTAACGATTCATTTTTGCAGTGGTAGTATAACACACAAGAAGGGTCAATATTACAATTTACTTTCGGCTTAGACCGCGTGGTTATTTGGGAACTACGCCCAGCATAATCAGGTAAGGACCGACCTGTAGCTAATCTGCCTTTACAAGCATTTGCTCTTAAAGTTTGAGCGATAGTTGTTCGTAGACCTTGCCTGCCTAAACAGGGCCGTGTGCTTAGAATATTTAAACCTTGGAGCGGACAAGGATTTGATTTTAATGTATTTTGTTTGCCAGGACAAGAATACTTAATCGGCTTATGCTGTTTGTGAACCTATACAAACTAACGTTTCGCAAGACATTGCTGCTTGCATCTTCAGAGTGAATAGAACAGTGAGTGTTCTATTATTCGCCGTAATATTTTTCTTCAACTTCCTTGAAATTTTTGAATTCAGCACTTATTTGTTCAGACGTGAAAATTTAGTAGTATAATAAAATCTAATATGCTTAGGAGACTTAAATTTTATTTAAAGTATTTCTTTAAAAACTGTCAAAGATAAAATAAATTAAAAAATTAATGAGTATGATAATGATGATAAATTCGCTACACTACTTCTTCTTTATCTTTCACCTCTTATACCCGAAGGTGTCGAGGACTTTCACTCCGGGTAGGCTCTCGCTTGTGTAATAGGAGGTAGTGGGGCCTTTGGCCTTTAGACCGCTACGCTCCTGAAGCTTATGCCACCCTTCATGCCCATTCATTCAATGTCATTCACACACATGTGTTTAATTGTATGTCTTTATGTTGTTTATGACTTTGTTACTTATCCTGGTCAGTCAGGAATATTAATTGTAACCCAACGTCGAATGTTATAATAACATTTTTGATACCCACAATAATTGTAAATTTGAAGTGGTATGACTGGTATGGATGTTATTGAAATAAAACAAATTCTAAATTTAGAATTAAATGAAGAATAGGTTAGATAAGGATATTTAACATAGATAGCGATATAAAGAAAACCAAGCTGTGTAAAAGCGTAGATTATGGGAACAACAAACATTTTTTTTTCCGCCTGTGGTAAAATTAAAACTAACAATTACAAATATTGTTCTAACTTGAAGTTCGGTCTATTTATTTCCCTTTTTTATCACATATTTTGCCACTTTTAGCACTAATGTCGCAAGACGACAATTTTCTTTGCTGAATCAAAAAACGGTTAAAATTTAAAGTCAAATGACCTAAAATAGTGGAAATAAATTGAAGTCGTTTAGAGATTTTTGTTGTAAATCAGCATAAAATATAAAAGATTAATTTCACCTAAAATTAGAATAATCCGTTGACCTACGTAGTGTTAGTCTTAATACCTACCTCAAAACAGTAAAAATCGAGGAAAATTCACTTTTTGATATTTCTGAATATTGCAAGGACGAACTTAGAGCCTTATGATACTTTTTCGGAAAACTAACTGTATACTACATCTGTGCCCCATTTTGTCAGGTAGCAGTTCGCAGTACTACCGTAACTATGCCGTTAGATGGCAGTATTTTTTGACATAAAAAAACAAATTTTTCAATTTTGAAGTCATTAAATCACGGTGTGTTAAGTCAACTTAAAAAATACAATCGGTAATTTAGTTCTGACTCTCACCACCAATAGCGGTGATTGCAGAATATGTTTTGGTTGCTTAAATACGGTAAGTGGTCTACTAGTTCGGTGTTTTGGTATTCTCTGACAGTTCTTTTGAAATTTAAAAATAATTTACACACAATTTAGATTACAGATATTTTACGTTCAAGTTAGACTAATTTATAACCATGGTGTTTAAATGTTGCGTTTTAAATTGGAAATTTACAACCAAATAACTAAAACAATTCAAGAATTAAATAACCAAGAACCCTTAATTAATTTAGTTATTAAACTCTATACAAATAATGAGAAGGAAATGCTTAATTTTCCAAGTAATCCTGATGTAAGTTATTTCTTTACACTATCAGTATTATGTAGTTTTCAGACACTTTTGTTAAAATAATTATTGTAAATTAATAGATTTACAAGAAGTGGATTGAGGCTGTAGGACGAAACATAGTTTTTGAGAAGAAACGGAATTTCAGAGTCTGTGATGTACATTTTAGCGGAGATATGAAATTTCAGGAACATCATAACAAGACCAATCTAAAATTTAATGGTTATTCTACTTTGCATTTGCCATTTAATTTAACTTATTTCGTAGGTCCTCATTTATAAATCTTCTTCAATTTGAATTTCCCGCTATACAATGTTCAGCGCCATTTGCGATCATAGTCAGTACTATTTCATGTATTGTAGTATTTTTATGGAGTTTTCTATGTATATAAACGTATTATATTTTTTATCTATGCATTAAATAAACCTTCGACGTCTTAAATTCAATTCTTGGCGTCAGAAATAATTTCACGGCCATAATTCAGCATGAAAAGTAGAACGGTGTTCCATTGAGAAAGGCACGTATTAAATTCTAAAATATCAGGATTCGGTTCTGTAATAACCGAGACCTAGTTTTGTATATCCACATTGTCCTTTTACAAAATGGCTTTCCCCATTTCTATTACATTTTATAGATATAGATAGACCGATTTTGGCATCGTGAATGAATAGTGAATATTATCATCGAGAACGGTCAGCAAATCCCCTTATACTTGAAGGATTGTAGTCGAATTATCTGTCACGACGCGGTAGTCCTCGTCATTGTGCTCAAATTTTCTGGGTTAATGAATCCTAATTATATGCTCATGCACGGTGGTACGATAAGGGTAGTGCAAATTGCTTAGTATGAACAGCAAAAGCCTGCCCGGTGCCTTGCCTTGATACGAATCTTCCTTATTTAGCATTTGCGAGACGTGAAAATTTGCATGCGAGCCATCGGGGACGCAGCAGATATATTAAATTCTAGCATGTCCATTTGTAGTAATTGTAGGCAGAGGAAGTTTTTTTAAAACCTATCCGTGTAAGAATTCAGCGATAATAGATTACCTATCAGCAGCTGAATGTCTTATTGTAGTAATTACCATGCAGAGTTAGTCACAAAGTATGGACACTGGCACATACTCAGGTGTATGCTAAATGTGATATGGCGGTGTTCATTTACCACAGTAGTCGCAGATTCCCTGTAGAAGCGGCCTTTTGATCGAGATAGCCCGTGAGTTGTGAGCCCGAGCTGGCCACCTAGGGAGTGTTAAACTGGCTGCTATTTGTCGCCAGACGCTAAAACTTAGTCTATGTTCCTTGATATTGCAGGGACGGACTTGGGCACTTTGTTATCTCCCTTGGGAGGCGTAGAACAAGGCTTTCACGAAACCATTTGTTTGCTTCCAAGTTCCGTTCACTTCTCTGCTCCTTTACTTCAAGAAAACGAATTTGTTTCTAAACTTTGGTTCGTGCCAACCTCCAAACTTTACTGGTACAGCCTAGTTTATTACTGCTAAAACTGGAACACTACAAAAAGGATGCTGGGTGGCCTACTTTTATCTAATTAAATTTTGAAACTTTCCCTGATTAATGTGAACGTATAAAATAAACATATCAAGTTATTCTCCATATTTCAACTTCAGAAGGATATTTAGTATAGAAACTGTTATATGTTCAATTCGTAATTGTTTCACACTAAGGGGGCTGTTATCTGAACTGTGTAATTTGTTAATATAATGGATTCATTGTAGCATTACTGCCTGCAGCAAAAACACCTCCATTATCAGTATATTCAAAGCGATGTTTCGCACACTAAATAGTTGTAAATGGGATCTATCTTTTATGTGCTTCGAATACCCGTTAAATGTTTTACATCATTATACATATCCAGGCACGGATAGGTAGCTGAAAAATTAAAAAAAAGTAAGCGAAAGGGCTGTCCTATACTTTAAAATTAATTGCTTTATTATATTTCAAAAGTATGTTTGCATGAACGGTTTTCGCGAGAACAGTGACTTGTAAGATCTTACCAGTACCGCCACTACACTGAAATTGCTAGCGTGGAACCGAAAGCTGATAACCTGAACCATAAGCACATGCAATATTGCACCTACAGTTTTTCTTAAATTACAGTATTCATAATGTTGTGTGTGCAACTTGCAACGCAGCATATTTTTTAAAAAGCAGTTAAGGTAAAATTAGTAAAAGTAATTCAACACTATATGTTCCTTGGGATTTATGAAAACCAAAAACGGAAAAGCAAATTCGTACGCAAAATTTGGTGGCAGGAAGAAAATTAACCCCCTAAATAATGCCGCGCCTAAAACTTCGTTAGAAATCTTATTTTACTATCACTCATGAGCAGTTTTGATATTTTTTTCAAATTTATACAAATCGTAAAAGGTGCTAGAAAAGAATTTGCGAGCTGGAACACGAGCCAAAGTCAGCTTTGTGAACGTACAAAATTTAAAAACGATCTTGTTGTCAGTTTTTGATAAGTATTTTTTAGAAAAAAATTGCTACCAAAAAACATGTCGAAGAGATAGACAAAATCGACTGTGGGAGTTATGGGCGTAGTGAAACAGTTACAGCTACCGGCGGCAGATATGAACAGTGGAGTTGTGTCCTAGACCCCCAAAATAACCCAAACCTTTCTTCGACATACGGATTCCACACGTTTCAGCAATACGGAAAGAGATTAATAACCAAACCGACATGTGCTACTTCCCCCCCCCCCGACCATCCCCCAGCCAATATTTTTAGATCCGCTACTAGGGAGTGGTTTGATTATTTTCGCTTTCATATCGTACAGTTTATTAACTTCAAAGTCTACAACAAACGAGTACAGTTTTCTTAAGCAGAACAAACACTAGTTACTGTGCACAAAACTTGAATATTCAACCCGATTATTTTGCAATTTACGTATGGTATATAATTGGATTATGCTACTCATAATATACCGAAAAATCACTACGACGCAATGTATGTTTACAAAATTCTATTATGACAAAATTTAAGCCAACTGCTCGTTTTATTTGATAGTTTTAATATATATTATACTTGACGTATCGTTGGTGAACTGAAAAATAATCGGGGTAAATTATTCAAAACTTCCTGCATAGCAAAGTGTATTTTCCCTACGTAAACATTCATAACGTCAAACATTTTTTTGCGTAGCAATTTAAACAGACCACTTGTTTTGAAAATAAAATTAATTCCACATTGATTAGTGAAATAATCTTTCATATCTATTTTTGGACAAGCGAGGAATATTTAAAACTTCAAAACGTTTTAAGAATATAACTAAACCGATTTCATAATGTAATAAGCCCAAGCATTCCTCTAATAATTAAGCAAGTTAATACCTAAAATTCTCAAAAACAAAGTGCGGTCCTGTTTCAAACCTGAATGCAAGAGTCTTAATCACACCCTATCCGATAATGATAATTAATAGGCGCGCTTAGGTAGCCGCGTTTTTTCGTGTGTACGTGTGTATCGAATGCCTACGTCTTGCGAGTTACTACTTGATATAACAAATAATAGATGTTGATAATTGAAAAATTTAGATCCTAAATACTAGGACGTCTAATTTTACAGCGTGCCAAGAATCTCAACTATCCCGAAATGTTGTGAATTCTATATTTAATCTAAAGATGAAGTAATGTATCTATGATAATGGGAAATATTTCAAGTGATTGTTATATTTTGATATTTATTCGTTGTTTGCCTTTGATCAGCCAAGATTTGCGGTACAATAAAAATCATTGAAGTTATCGTGTGCCAAGACACAATTATTTTATACATTTTACGACACCATAAAATTTTATATTTTATTTACGAAAAACAACAATAATTTCAAAGTATTACAAACCACAACTAAAATGCAATTTTGCTAAGAATTTCTAAAATGTCCTTCTAAATTCTTTTGTATTTCTGCATGTGCTTGTTACTTGCGCCATTTAAAAAATTAATCTTCTAGAAGCTAAAACAAAAACATTTAACAGAACAAATTGCTTTTCTATGCAAATTTTCGGGAAACAACGACAAACAATTCAAGTCAAAAGACATTCCTCTAACGATATGTAGGTAAAACTTCGTACATATCATCCTATCAGGGAATCGCTATCTTGTAACATCGAGAGATGTTTTTCTAGTCATTGTTACTGAAGCCTTCCGCATTTATTCCATGCAAATTGTGTTTTTATTAAAAAGTTACCTACCTTTATAGATTTACTAATAAACATTCTTGGTAATAAAATATTTCTTATACTAAATAACAAATTTTATGGTTTGTACAATAGATTAGGTTTTAAATCTGGTCATCAACCAACCGAATCGAACGCGAATCTAAAGTCAGTAGCCACTAACTCCAACTAAACAATAAAAGCCAAAGCAGTGTATTATCGTCACTACTTTTTGTTTACCCACGTTTTGAGTTTTTTTTATACTTTTTATCTTATTCTTCTTCTTCTAAGCTTTTACAATCCTTCTAGGGTCTCTGCGGACTCAACCATCTCTTTCCACTTTCTTCTATCCAATGCTATTCTCCTCCAATTTCTTGCATTCGGCCTTTGTAAGTCTTTGGGAAAGTTATCTACCCATCTCATTCCGGGTCTTCTTCTTGGTCGTATCCTTTGTACTGGACGGCAGTTAAAGACACGTTGGGTTGTGCTACAGGAGTCATTCGTATCACATGCCCAATACATCTTATTCTTAAACTTTTGATGATATTAACCACATCCGGATCACCGTATAGATTATTTATCTCTTCATTATATTCGCTGTCTACACTCTCCCCCTTCTTGAATTGGTCCAAATATTCTACGGAACACTTTCCTCGTAAAGATCCGTAATCTTTGTTCTTTCATTTTTGCTAGGGTCCAGGCTTTACAACAATAGAGTAAGATAGGTCTTATTGTTGTCTTATATAATCATATTTTGTTTTTCCTCGACAGCAGCGATGCTTTTAAAAATGTCATTTATGAAGAAATATGCTTCGTAAGCCAGAAATATTCTGGTCTTTACCTCGTCTGTTATGTCATTCGTGTTATTAAAAGTGGTGCCAAGGTATCTAAATGGTGGTAGCTCTTCTATTCTTAGGTTTTCCACTGCTTGTGAGCCACCTAGTTCTGCCATTCTTGAGATCCGCAAATATTTTCTTTCGTCAGTATTAATTCTAAGACCTACTTCTTCGGAGTTATTCTTTAGGGTTTGATACGCACGCACTAGATTTTCTTTATGAGTGCTAGTGATTGCCAGATCGTCTGCATATCCCAAAATTTGTTGTTGGTTTCTGAATAGATAGTCGGCATGTTTTTTTGGGTTTCTTCGTATTACCCCGTCTAAGACGATTGAAACGTGTTGATGATAGTGCGTACTCTTATCTATTTGTTATCGTCATAAAAATTGGTGTTTTTAGTTTTCTGGGAGTTTCAAAGTTGTTCAGGGCTTGACTAACTAACGTATGTCGTACACTATCGTATGCTTGTCTATAGTCTACGAAGATGGTATGAAAATTGATATCATATTCCCTTACCTTTTCTGCCAACTGTCGTATGCAGAATATTTGGTCTGTAGTCGGTTTTCCGGGTCGGAAGCCAGCTTGGTAGTTCCCCATGCTTTACTCTACATAGGGCTTTAGTCTTTCTGGCAAAATGGGTGAGAGGATTTTGTATGATGTGTTTAGGAGCGCCTTGTCGCCCTTCTTGTGTATTGGGCAGATGATTCCGAAATTGAACTCTTGTGGTATTGTTTCAGTTCTCCATATAGTTATTATTAGCTGGTGTATTTTTCCCCAAAGATCTCTTCCCCCACCTTTTAACAATTCCGCCGGTATTTCATCCTTTCCTGAGGCTCTATTCCTTTTCATCTTGGTATACTGTTTCTAATTTCACCATATGTAGATTCTGCTGTGGTTTGATCTCCGTCTACTTCTCTTTGTATGTTCTGATGGTTTTATCCCAGTGCATTTTATCGGTCTTGGCCGATTTCACCTTTCGCAAAGTATTCTCTCCATCTTGCGACCGTTTAGTCCTTCTCCACGATTACTTTTACGTTTTTATCTTTACAGAAATTGGTTCGTTATTTAAAGCCACATCTTATGTATTTCCCTTTTTTATATGCTTTTCTTGTTGCATTTTCTTCCATTCTCTTTTTGTTCTATTGACTCCCGTTTCTTTCGTTTCAGTACTCTTCTAGTCATCTTTCTCGCTTCTTGATAGTTACTTCTAGCTCGTCTGGTGTTTTGTTGCAACATGAGCGCACGTGCTTCTTTCGTGGCATGGCTAGCATACATTCGTCGTCGAACCACGGTGTTGTGGAGTGGGTTGCCGTGCCTAAAACGGTTTCGGCGGCTTCCTTGATAGCCCTTTTTACCTGGTCCCGTTTGTTGTGCATGTCTTCTTCCTCTCTTTGTTATTGTCCTTTACTTCAGTCGTTCAGAGAGCATCTCCTGATATCTATTGGCTGTTATGGGGTTCTCTCGTCTATTATGTCGGTACTGTACCTCTTATTTTTCAGTATATGGTCAATTTGGTTTGTTGTGACTCCATCGTTTGACTTCTACGTTGCGTTATGTACATTTTTATGTTGAAAGGTGGTGCTGCTTATAATTACCCCTTTGCTCGCTGCTAGGTGTATTAGTCGCGTTCCGTTGTCATTACTTTCTTCATGCAGGCTATAGTTTCCGGTCTTAGGTTTGTATATTTCTTCTCTCCCCACTTTCGCATTAAAGTCCCCCATCACAATACAGATATATTTTTCCGAGATATTGTCGATTACTTCTTCTGGTTCGTCGTAGAACTCTTGTTTCTCGTCCTACTCTACTACTACAGTAGGAGCGTATGCGTTTACTACCGTTATTTTAAATAGTCTTCCTTTAACTCTGATTGCGCATATTCTATGGTTTACAATTTTGAAGTCGCGTAATTGCTTCATTAGTCTGTTGTCAATAATAAAGCACGTCCCAGTGGTTAAGACGTGCAATTTTGGGATTAGTCAACTAAACCGGCGCGGTGGAAGAAGCAGCCAAATTATTGTCAGTTTATTATTTAGAAATTATAATATGAGTTCAAAGCGTATGTGCTGTGTTGTTAGCTATCATAACATATTGCAATGATATGCGTGTGCATGTACTTACTAGAAAACAATTCCCTAAATGCCCGCAATTCTAAATTATATTTTCTATGAAACTCTTTATTAACTATCTCAGGGTCGTTATTTAGCTTGTAAGACAAGTTATTAATAAATAAATTTGAGATAGGATAAACACAAAACAATATCAACGTTACAAAAAAAATAAGGTTTTATTTAATAAATCATTTTTCTAATGAAATTTGCGAAAAATCAAATAAATTTTACTAAATACTATCGTCCTTTAAAAAGAGAACACTTATCTTAACGTCTCCGTATTGGGATATCCTTCACTCGAGCAAACGATGAATGTGCAACTTCTATTTCACTAGTTTGCAGGTTCCTCAAGTAACCACAAACAATCGCCTTTAGTTTGAATCTTCCTCTGGTCTGTTTTATATTATTTTAAACTTGGTTTTACCACCATCACAACTGGAAAAACTTTCTGGATTGCTTTATACTTGTTATTCTTCTGGACTTTTCACAATTCGTTGATAATTAGTTGTATTTTCTTCTTTTATATTCACAATCACTTTTACATTACTTTTAAACTCGTTTTTCCTCTTTATTCATCCAGAGGATATAAAATTCTCTGTCTTTGTTTACAAACAAATTTTCCATTCTTTTGTCTTTTCTTGATTCCCATTTTTTGAACAAACAAATAAATCTCATGACAATGAGTATTCTTTTATACGTTTGTGACATTGACACTGACATCCATAATGACATTAATCGATGCACAAAACAAGTAAGTCTAAAACTTCTCATAAATTAAACCTTTTGAACAAATCTGAACTAAATTATAATTAAAATTAACATAAATAAAAATCGTATCAATCTGATTGTGTTTTTCTTTTCTTTCAGTAAAAACAAACCTCACAAATATGAAAAATATAAATTATTAGAATTTATAACAAGAAATTACAGCAATAATACGCAACCCTGAGTTTAAAAGTTAGAATATTTAAACCTTACAGCCTTCACAAACCTCCAATCTCAAATTGAAATTGCCTTCCAGGAACTACAATACCCCAGTAAAAACATACACCTCCAAATATCATAGCAATATATAGACGGTTTTTTGGAAGGGTTAAAATAATTTGTTGTTATTATTTGAACATAAATTTGATGACTTTCGATGCGACAGATTTAATGCAACATAAAACGCTATCCACTTGTGCTAAACATACTTAATTTTAGTACCAAAGTTTATCTTGCAGTTTGACAATTATGTTTTTTATCTTTGCTTTTTTTGTTATGATAATTAGTAATCTGTGAAACTAAACGAGAACAGTTTTTCGTTTTATCTTCTCGTGAATTTCGGACATATCGTCGCGACTATTAAATAATGCAAATCATTGACTTCCCTAATTATTTTAAGTCAAAATAGTACGTGAATAATTTGTTGAACATTAAGAGCAGAATGAAATACATGATTTACTTTTTCAAATATTACAATCATTTTCCATAAATATTGAGAAAACCCGTTAGTACTACAAAGTTGTGCATAAATACTTTTAGAAATATAAAAGATCTAAAGTGTAGGAAAGTCCAGGGAAAGTGCTTCGATCATTTTTGTTACTGTATATACTTTTTTTTTTAAATTTGTACGCCCTTGAAGAATTTTTTGATAAAATTAATTATCAAGACGTTGCAGCCAGGCCAGTATTCCATACTTTTGGGTTTCCCTGTATGGCGCACATATAGAAATACAGTGAAGAACAATTTAAATAACTGAATAATAAATTAATCCCAGAAAGGTGTTTTAGTATATGCAAGGTCTTAACTCAAAAAGAACCTGCAAAATAAAATGCAAAAAAAACCGTTCCCATTACGTTTTTGCAGCTAAATAAGCTTTTATACAGTAACTCTACTTTTAATCTCGGATTATACGATAACTGGAATATCTAGGTTTTAAATTAATTAAATTAGTTAATGGTTTTCTGCCACAAATTTAAAATATAAAAGAACTCGCTGCAACAAAAACACTAGGGTAAATGTTTTATTTTCCATGAATACAGTAAATGTGTAACATTGATGTAAAAATAAGAATTCGAATTTATATTTAAACGAGCTAGTTAACACAATTATTTGGTTAGTTCTTTTTAATTTGGTTATTGAGAAAGTGACAAGGACACCGAACCGAGCGAAGTCATTGATTTCATATTCATTAGATTGGTCTTCAACCAATACAGAACACTGTTGTTTTCATACATCTGAAGTACCTACTATGATTTAAAAGTAGGCACATGTAAGCATATGTGGCATATGCATGTTGACCTATCCCGAGGTATACAAATAAAAGTTACTTCTCTCTCTATTTAATATAAAATCAATGCCGCTGTGGATATATAAAACATTTTCGTATAGAAAAACTATACAAACCTTCGTAAATTTGAAAAGAATTAATCGATTTATTTGCACGTTTTTAGCTAAGATTGGTTAGTGATGTAGCTGAGAGACTGAGATTAGCAAAATTTGAAATTGTTCTAGTATAAGAAGTATTTTCAGCAACTCTCTCTTGTTCTTGACCAGCGCTGAATCTTCAAGCCCTTGCCCTAGTTAAGTGATTGCTTATTTTTTCCAAAACATGTTGCTTCATACCCCATTTTCAGACAGTAACAAGTTTTTCTTTAAACTTTAAACTTTCCAAGAGTACCTCATGACACCCCTCCTCATTTTTATGTGGACGGGAACGAATTACTAAGAGGAGCCTATGTGATGTAATAATCTTTTTACAAACGTCGGTTTGTTTTGTTGCTTAGGAGGCCCCAAGGCCGTACAACTACTGTGCACCGAAACGTAACAGAAAACTGGAAAAACCGCAAATTTACGCTCCTGCGGGATAGAAACGAAAACCTTAATTAATAATTTGCTAACCCGCAACCCTAGTTATTTTCGAAACATAACAGTTTTTTCTGGTCTTCCAGCAAATTTTACTGAGATTTATTATTGCTGCAAATAACAATAAATACTTAACCATTTTTTGTTGGCCACAGGTTTGTAGCTGGGTAGACATTAGGGAGGAGGCCAAATGTTCTGCTCTGTACTGCTTAATTGTCTTGTCTTATCTTGAGTGAGTGTGTTAGAATTAGTGACGGAAATTTGTGGTCTAGGACACTTCTCCCATAGACCAGCATCTTAAAAAATCCACAACGTCCAAGGATTCGGAAGGAACACATAGTTGCATTCCGCGGACTCAACCGTTGACTAAAACTCTGCTAAATGCTTGTAATACTAAATGATTACTTACTAAATTAAGGTACCTTTCTACTTTAAGCAACTGAGCACAAAGCATTCAGCGGACAAGAAGCGTTCACTAGTAGCGGTAATGTTGATACCTGGTATCGCTCACATCTGCTGAATGCAACTATTGTCCAGGCTTACATAGCCCAAAAATAGCTAAAGACAGCAACGCCCAACATGCCCATATCTTCCAATTATCCAGGAGTGCCATAACGCCGACATAACGAGGACTACGACGCCGACGCCCAACAAAACGGCCTACAATACCCACTCGCGCTTGTGCAAAATCAGCTTTGCCAGTCAAAACTCATGAACACAACACCCAACAATCATGCACGTGCACGCATCTCGAGTTACCAACCGTGCTTTACTTAAAACGGCAGTCTTTTCTTTAGTAATGTTGTCAGTTGTTTTTTAGTACATCCTTAAGGAACGCTATTTGTGCTTTATTTTACGGTTTCGTGTATTCAAAGGAAGGACTCTCCTTTCAACTAAAGGCTGTTGGCAATCCTAGTTGCGGGCATGTTGGGAGTTGTATCTTTCATGAGTTTTGACTAGCGAAAACGATTTTACACGAGCACGAGTAGGTGTTGTAGGCCGCTTTGTTGTGCGTTGTGATGTTATAAAATAAATTGCTGTTGTGGATACACTGGAATGTATGGACCCGTAGCAGTGCTATGGGTCATAGCGGGCGTTGTGGCACTCCTGAATAATTGGCCGATATGGGCACATAGGTCTTGTGTGTTATTTATATAAATACATAAATATTTTTTTTAAGGACTCTTTTTTCACAAACAATAAAAAACCTTAAAAAATACCGGTAACCGATACTAAACCAAAATTTAAAGTATCATCGAACCGTAACCGAAAGAGTAACCAAAAATGTTACTATTTAAACCCTAACCGAAAACCGAAACTTTTATTTAGCTGCAGGTCCCTGCTTTTAATACGCCTTAATTTTTGTGTGTAGAGCGCAGTGAGTGGGAATCGAACCCACTCGCCTTAGGACCCCACGGTATAGTACATTCCAAATCCTACTATTCTGGCAATTGCTCCACCGTTGCCTGGCCCCCATTCAATATTTGGTTTAGGAAATCTATTAACTGAGAAAAAAAAATTAAACCTCATAAACTTAGTTACAACTTAATATATACATTTTATTTAAGTACAACTAGGTACGCTTAGGCGCGGGCTTCCCTCCTCATAATACTCTCCTTGGCGGCCTTGGTGCCCTCTATATCCGCCACCGTTTTCAAGTTTACGTTCTTCGCCGTAGGTAGGTCATTGAGATAACGATAAAGCTCTTATTTTTCACGTTGTAGACTATTTTTGGTTTTGAAACATCGGAAGAAAAGTAAACATCAAGGTTCTGCAGTTTCAAGTTTTCGTAAAGATCAACCTTTTTGAATTAGACTGTACCTACTAAGTCTATAATATATTACTAGCATATTGTAGGTTTCAGATTTCACGCGTTTGAACAAACTTTGATAATTTATGACGAAAGGTTGGTTATTCATAGCCAATTCCCTCAAAACAACGCTTAAATCAACCTTAAGAATTTCTTTATCGCGCCGTTGTCTTTTTTCTTCGCAACATTAAATTTCAGTTTAGACTTTTATTACTCCCCCGGTTAATTTAATTGTCTTTTTTTAGTAACTAATTATTTTCTTTGTTTTTCACAGCTGGATGGTTGTAAATTCGCCTGCAAGTTTTATGGAAACAACCAGGACTCGGAGAAACTGTCTAAAAGAAACTCTTCAATTTTTGATATAAAACTTTCAAACTCCCTGCTATCCTGGAACTATAAAACGGGAGAAAACAGTAATTGTAAAACTGTTTTTGTTGCCTTTGGTCTGAAAAGCAACGGGAAATGGGAAGAAGTAAATCAGGTAGGTGAACCATCTATTTCATTTTTGGAAATCTATCGTTGCTCCAATCTAATTTTAACACCCAATTATTAACAGCCCTGTTAGTTTAACCCAGAATCCTTAAATTAAACCCTTGTCCGGTAATAAACCGATGTGTGTCAAAGACAACTGTGTTTACACCCGTAAAACCCGAAATAAAACCGCCATATAAACTTTATGAGGTGAATTCAAGACTTTGCTGTTGGTACTACAATAAAAACAATAAAATTCAAAGGATTCCATGGGCGTTAAAGAATAATAAAATTCGCACCTTATTTTTATTCAATGTGGAATTTATTTTCTGTTTTAGGTATCAGATGAAAAAATTAACTTGGCAAATGAAAATGAAAAACTGGTTAGCATCGCTATTTTCGCTGTTACGTCGAGAGGAGTTTTGACGCATGCTATGAAAAATCTGACTCTAGATGAACTTCCCTTGCATGAAAATATTAATTTTCGTATATTCGACGAGACGCTGGAGAACGATGCGAATGATTTGAACCAACAAAAAAAGTCTCCATTGTATTTGGAACAATGGATTATATGCTTGATAGTGTGTTGCATACTCGTATTTTTAATTATTATATTTATTGGTTTATATTTTTATTTTCTTAACACTAAATTGTTTAGTAATCTTAGAAATAAGCAGTCCGTTCCAAACACGGTGTCAAGAAGCTTATCAGCTAATTCAGTGTTTTATATTGACCTGGATCGAACCGTTGCTCATAGCACAAGCTTGTAAAACTTATTGTTATTTTATTGCCGTTTGTATAAAGCTTTGTTATTTTTAAATTTAAATATTTGTATTACCTTATAGCTTTGTTACAGTAGAATAGAGAACGTAAACATATAATGGAATCTAAAATTAAGAAGTTATTTTTGATGTTTAATAAATAAGCCTAAAAAATCATTCCCTACTTTTATTTAAATTTTACAGCTTACCAACGAT
The DNA here is from genome assembly GCA_958336395.1 of Ctenicera cuprea. Taxonomy (NCBI): domain Eukaryota; kingdom Metazoa; phylum Arthropoda; class Insecta; order Coleoptera; family Elateridae; genus Ctenicera; species Ctenicera cuprea. The sequence continues at coordinate 51,728,321 of OY284488.1, forward strand.
CAGTGGTGCCACGAAAAAATTTTGTTGGGGGGGCTCAAGGTGAAGTTGGAGGATTAATGTATTTTTTTAAGTAAGATATTTATTTGATGGAGCCATCAAAAACTCAAAAAGTGTTATTCAGGGGAGGAGTGGGCAAGAACGCACAGTAACAATCTGGGAGAGGGGGGGCAGGACCCCGCAGTGTCGCCGCTGCCAACGATGGACATTTTAGAATTTCAAAAATGAATAGGAGTTAGTTTTAAAGGTTGAGTTTTCTGCCGACAAGAAAGTCTTTATGATAGCAGTACTAAAAGTATATGAACTTCATGTTCATGTTATTATTTTATTGTAATTTACTAGTACGTTACTTTACTAAATTACGACCTCGACCCGTCTTATTTAACCAACAAAACTTTTTAACACACATTGTGAATTTTGACCAGAATAAATTTATGAATTTTTACAAAAATATACATTTCAATGTTTTTATGGGAATAAAGTTCTCTAATTTGTCAAACAAAATTTTCATGTTAATGATTTTATGGATTTTGCCGTTCTGGTGAAAATAAAATTATAGGTTCTTTGACATTCTGTGCAATAAAAGTTATGGATTTTGACGAGAATAAATGATATTTTGCCATTTTGGTAGAAATAGAATTATGGAATATGACACAAATTATGTATTTTGACCTTTTCGTGTGGATAAAATTATGGATTTTGACGTTTCGTAATCCTGTACAAGGCAAGAACTTGAAGATTTATATATTTCGTCAACATTTAAGTTTATTTTCGTCGAATTTAACCTCAGGGTAGCGATTTTTATACGCAGAAGCTTATAAAAAGGCTTACGATTTTTTTTGGGAAATGCAGAAAATGTCATGTTGACATTTTCGGACTTTTAAAGCTACTAATGAATACGTTAGAAATAATGCCCCAGATGATCTTTCTTCGAAGAAACAACTACCAGTGCCATCCTAACTATTGGGCTATAGCTGCCATTTGAGTTATTACTAGGAGAACGTTTACAAGTATGACTTAAGGTGTGGTAACTAGCGGCAACTGCAGGGTCCAAAGGAGTCCGGCTATGGTCGCTTGGCAGTGTACCATACATGGCTGTTGGAGCAACAATCTGCCCAGTACCACCCGGAGGCATTGAGGTTACACGCTTCTTAAAGCGCCCATGAACATTCACTACTAAATACTAGTCAAAATATGAAAACTTAGGAAAACATCACAATTTCATACCTATCACAGGTTTCCTAGATTGAAGTGGGGGCGGAGGACTACTACCATACTGTAAGCTATCAGATAAACATAATGTAACAGGAAAATCTCTTCCGGTAAAGTTACGTGGTTTTGAGAGATTTTTGTTTTCAGCGATTCATTCTACAATACAGTATTGTTTATGTAGGCCCCGAGCGATGCCTTATAAAATATATCGCTTTAAATAGTTATTCTGTAGTATTACTTTAAATAATAATTCTTTACTTAACAAGTACTGAAAGTAATACTTTACAGGAAGTCTAAGAGGTCTGCGTACAATATTTTTTGTTAAATTGTGAGAAGTTTTAGAAATGGCAATTAAAAAAATTGTGAAGTGTCAAATATATTTTGTGCAAAATCTTCTATAAAATCATGCAAGAAAAAAGAAAGTGATTCTGATAAATTTGGTACCCCACCTGTGATTATTTGTTGTTTCAATGTGGATTTTGACCTTTTGGTGATGATAAAGTACATGTTTTGACGAGAATAAAATTATGGAATTTGATGAAATTAAAAGTAGAAATTTTGGCTACATTTTGATAGAAACAAAATTCCAGATTTTGGGACAAATATCAATTTTGACGTTTGGGTGGATAAAAATTATGGATTTTAACATTCTAATCAGGATGTATTAGGTTTAGACCAGAAGACCTGAGGAGTGCTGCAGGTCCCTAAATCCTTAGAATGGGCATACCAAGCGGTTACCGAAGACCGCCCTGTATAACTTGAAAACCTATATGGTCCTGGTAATTAAAGACTGACTAGCAGAACACGTCAGCTACGCCCACGGAAGTTTTTTGCAGCCTTCATACATACTCTTGTCCTCATTTGCGGGTATAGTGTCTTAACCGAGATTTCTAAAATGTTCTTAGAACTAATAAATACATACTACAAAATATTGTTAGACAATTGCTTGCAAAACTAGCCCTTATTCAGAGAGGTAATGATACAATCTCAATATCGGCGAGCTTTATGGCCCGATAACCCTACACAATTTTAACATAAATACTAGAACCCGCAAACATAACAAATAACTAAGGTGCCTCGAGATGTAAGGTACGATAATGAATGCGTCCTGCATATATGCATCTAGAATTTGCAGTAAATAGTTTGTAGAAAACACTTTGTAATAAATAGTCTAGATCGCAATTTCTAGCTCATGAATTGTGTAATTCCTATGCTACATTTATTTGTTGCCGGCGCGATAAATACACATTTCCAACCCCTAGATTTAACCCTTTCGTCACGGGAAGCTATGGACTGGCAAAAAATTTCCGTGCTCTCCTAACGGGAAACCACTAGAGTGGCAAGCGTGGAGGCACTGTTTAGGACGGGAAACAACCGCAGTTTCAAGGAGGACCATTTATTACAGTCCCTACTCTATCATTAGCCCCACCCATAATTGACGTGATTTGCTTATTCACCCCTCTCCCCATAACGCTTTCCTGATCACCTAGCGTGCTAATTCAGTTCAGTTCATTGAGATAAGTGAGAGTATACGTTTATGTTTTATGTTGTGCCGACTTTTTTGTCGAAACCTCTGCCGTCCTGAAAGGGTTAAAGTAGCTATACCCTAATTATACCATCAGAACAGACAGCAATGTAAACTTTCGTTGGCAAGAATCAATAAACCGAGCCAACATACAGGGGCCTGCGAGTATGTTATAGTGATAAATCTTTCGGAGAAGCAGGATTTAGTAGTTTTGATATGGCGAGACAATTACGGATTTAATATATGGATGCTCCTTACACTCCCCTCTGCCCAGACACGAAAAAAAAAAAGAAAAATGGTTGTTTTTAGATGCACTTTGACAAAAAAAAGAATTCCGCAATTCATTTAAATTTAGTTATGGTCATCATGCAACAAAAATTTATTTCTGCGCAAACAGTTAAAATAAACAACAAAATGTTTTAAAATTAAATATATTCACATAGCGATATAATTTACGAAATATAAAGTTCTGATGATTACAGAGCATTCTACATACCGCATACAGCAACAAAGCTGTACAATTTCCATAGAATAATACTCTCTATCTAAAAATAAAATAAAAATAACTTTTTACTGTTTACATATGATAAATTAGTATACTGGGCAAGTAAATCTTGTTTCTACAAATACAAATAATAAATTTTTTGCAAACATAAAAAAATGCAAGATATTAATTTTCATTTACAAAATTGATATACAACTTTATTTGATATTAATTAGAAACAAAAAGCTACCCAATTATTTATGGAGTAGGAATACAATTTCTTATGTACACATCAAGCCGGTAAATAAAAATCTGATTGAGCATCAAAAACCTCCCTCATGATAATACAACATGCAGAGGATAACCAGCAAACATAATTACAAATAAATATTTAAATTAATAAAAATTAAAATGATTATCATTTCAACCCCAATAATTATTATTCGAGTTGTCGTTTCCATTGCAAAATAATAGACCAAAAAACCTAAAACACCACCTTGTAATATTTTCTTCATTTAGACTTAGTGGTCTATTGACAAACACAAAAAATTAACATTTTTAACTTAAAAATGGTGGGGTAAGGCAATGCGATATGGTTGTAATCTCAATGGCATTCCACTGCCTTGATGCGATGTTATGCTTATAGGTCGGACTGTCCATAGAGGGCAGTGGAGAATGACATGTAGTCGAGTGCTCCAGGCACGCCGCCTGCACCTTTGAATGGTGGCATGCGCTGAATGCAATATTCTGCTTGGTCTGGTGGCAATTCTCGCCTCAATTCATCAGGAAGGATGTAAGGCTACAAAGAAAAAAGAACAAAATCAATTTAACACAAGCACATGGTGCTTTATAATGTACACCTACCTTATCTCCTGCCAAAATACGGAAGCTATCAATGACTTGTTCAGCAGTATCTGTATCAGTGCTTTCCCTAGTCATGAAGTCTAAGAAAGCATCGAAGTGTACATATCCAGTGCTGTTAGGATCAACAACGGCCAAAATTCTCTGGAAATCAATATCTCCTTGCCTGTCTTTACCAATGGAGTATCCCAAAGAAACTAGACATGACTTGAACTCTTCAGGTGTTAGACGGCCAGTCCTATTCTTATCGAAATGATTGAAAGAGGATCTGAATTCATTGAGTTGTTGTTGTGTAATTCCTTTGGAATCTCTAGTAAGGATTTGATTTTCTACTTCATTAATATTGCGGTTTATTGAAGTGAGAAGTTGTTCCCATCCTACTCTCAGAGTATCCATTGTGTATTGTGTATACCTACAAGCATTAACAAATGAGCCACCTAATTCCTTTTTGGGATTATTGTAACAAACCTATTTTCAAAGATCATGCTCTCCTGTACAGCTTGGTGAATCTTTTCAAGTTCTTCAATATGTGGTTTGTAAGCATACACTCCTTGTTCATATTCCTTAAGACGGTGTAATTGATCTTCCAAAGTTCCATGTAGACCCATTCCAATAGCAGTAACTGCATCCAGTTGACGTTCAATCCAAGGTCCAACCGCATTAGCTTTCTCGGCAAATTGGCGACGCAACATTTCATTATCTAGTTTTTGTTAAGGAAATATTTTGCTTGATATAATTACATTGCGAAGAAATTATTCAGTTTAAAAACACTGTTGGATATTTAAGGCTAGGGGAAATGTTGCTTAGAAGGTCGAGCAGTTTAAGGGGGTAAAACTTACAACAAAAACACCTCAAAATTCAAAGATATTCATTGCAATATTAAAAAAATATCAATCATATTTTATGCTTATAGCGTATGTTGTTGGTATCTGAAAATATATGCCTAGAATATTCTGAAATCCCTAGAATATAAACAGTTTAATAATGCAGAACGGGAAACAATAATAGCCCAAAACGTCCTGAAATATTATTGCTAGTAACATTCATTTTAAACAACTGAAATATCACACCAACGTGGAATGTCCTGTACAATATTAAAATTCTTCCCACAAAAGAAAATTTTTTAAAACGTTGCATAGAGAAAAGTTCCTAAGTTTCTACAAGACCAGAAGTCGAAGTTGTTAAAATATCACATCCACTCCACCATGTTAGAGGAAAAACTAAAAGCTCTGGCCATTATATTAATAAAACATGATATATCCAAAAACACACCAATTGAACAGATCAATTGCTTCAGTTACCTAGGATACCATATCACATATGAAGAACAAATAGATGTCAACAACAAGATAGCTAAATTCAATTATATGGGTGGAATAATAAAAAGATGTCTAAAAAATACAAGGAAAGAAACCCGCCTTAAATTCTATAAGGTTATGGCCGTCCCCATACTACTATACGGATGTGAAAACTGGACGATTACAAAAAGCCAAGCAAGAAGAATAGAGACAGCTGAAATGAGATTCTTGAGACACACTGCTGGCTATACAAGACTGAACCATAAGCGCAATGATGAAATTAGACAAGAACTAGGCATCTTTAATCTAAATGAAAAAATAAATAAATACAGAAGCAATTGGTACGAACACCTCAACAGAATGGACGACTCCCGCATACCGAAGCAACTGCTCCATTACCAGCCCACATGTGGAAGAAGGAACGTTGGCAGACCGAAAAAACGCTGGAAAGACCAGCGAGACCGAAACAAACCAAACGGTTTAATCCCTGACGATGATGATGATGATATCCAAAAATGTTGTTTTACCTCAATCCATATTTGTCGTTACAAAGGTCAGAAAAGTAAATCTTTACTTTTTCAGTTTTCAATAAAATATTTTTATTATTAAAATTTAAGGAGGCACCAAAATAGGCTCGAGTTGGGTGTTGCTAATATCTTCAAATCTTTAAATGTTTTTCTGTATACTCTCGTCTATAAAAACTGCTCCGTGCTACAGCGCTGTTATTACTAATTTTTAAGTTCAATACACCATATATCAGATTAAATGTCACACAAAGCTCTATTTTTTGGCAATGGTTATTTTTTTATATCTCCACAACTGTTTTGAGATTATGGCACAGTTGTCAGTATTTTTAAATTGCGTGGTATATATTTTCGTACATTTAGTGGTAGAGATTTCCTCTCTTTTCAACTATGTACACAAAAATATCGCAAAAAATGTAAAATCCCATAAGGTTAGCCATGATTACCAATAACAAGGGCGAAAGAAGCAATTGAAACATAGAAACAAAAAAGCTAATTAACTGGAAAGCCATGATGCTTGTTTGTTTTTATGTTTCAACCCGTTTCTTTTGTCCCCGTTTTTGTTTTATTACAATTCATGACAAACTTAATGAAAAAGTTTTTCGCATTTTTATCAAAATGTTTGTAATGTAACGATATAAATTTTATTTAGTTGAAAATAGAAGAAAATGCTCTACCACAAAACGTAAGAGAATGCAATATAAAAAGATTGACGACTGCGCCACAATTTCAAAACAGTTAAAAGATATATAAAAAAATGAGCAACTACAAAAAATAGAGCTTTGGTACTATTTAATACGATATATGGTTTATTGGACTAAAAGTTTAACAGCGCATAACGCGAGGCGGTATTTATAGGGCGTGTGTAAATATTTTAGAGAATTTTGAAATACCCGGTATGTAGATATGTTGTAAAATAGCCTAAAATATTTCATCAAATATAATTTAAGCAGTAAAACATGGTGAATTTAGTGATTTGTGCAATTACTTGCTGAGTGCATTACTAAGCATACCGTTGTTATTCAACATGGTCGATAGAAATGTCAACTGTACCTGGAAACAGCATATCATGATTCAATTTCTTACTGAGATTTCTTATGAACAAAGTTGTCAAACCAGCTGAAATTTTACGCAGATCCAATTATACTTTCAAAAAATTACACTCAAGAAGTCAGAAGTACTTGAATGAGCTAACCAATTTAAAAATAGCCGTGAGACTATTTATAACAATCCACAAAGAGGAGGTTCAACTGCAGCTTTTCCTGCTGTTTCATCGTGCTTAATGACAGCAAGAATAACCGCCTCTTCTGGATTGTCACGAACAGTCTCACAACCATTTTTAAACGGTTAGTCGATTGAAATACTTGCGACTTTGAGAGTGTACTTTTTTGAAATTGTTTCCACGTCAAATTTCAAATGTTGAGGTAATCTCCCATGACCAGTGGGGACTTAGGGAGGGATCACAGCCTGATGTCATAACTGGTAGCAAATATATAAAAAAGGATACTCTGTTGTTTTCTTAATTCTGCTTGTAAGGTGGCATCCCTCTGTGGTACCAACTGTCTAACATCAGACCACTTCCTAGTCAAATCCTAGAATAACATAAAGCTTTAAATTGTTATTCTGTCTCCAAATACAAATTTTCCAGTATTCCAGTGGTTTAATTTTACCTCTAGACTACCAGTGATTCCTTCCTTGGCAGCCAAACACAAGGAAAATCAGTTTTTAACAAAAACTGCAAACCTAGCGATTCCACCGATGTTGTGTTATTATAAATGGTTTTTAATAGAGTGTATAATCATTTAAGGGTTATTACAAATAAAAAGCATCTTACATTTGCTGTGAGAGTTGTGTAGGGATTCTCTAATCCTCCAGGGATTTGGTGTTGCTTCACAATGGCCTCCACTTCTCTAACCAAACCAACGATAGTCTGATATTCTTTATCAGCTTCTCCCAGAGTGGCCTAAAATTTTAATTTCCCGATAATTGCAACACTCCCATAAACAATTAGTAAGCAATTGGACTTAATAATGCATTTTTGTGAAGTAAGTAAAGAGTAGTAATAACCTTGAAGTGAGCGTGAGCATCGATCAAACCCTGAATTTCTTCAACAGTATGCACAATGAAAATGTCAACCAAATCTTCCCGAGTACCATCCAACCAGTTATTGAATGGTGCGGCCCGTTTGGCGAATTCCAAGTGCAAGATGTCGATTTTCTCCAAGATCCTTTCAGCATCATCTAGTGCTTGACGACGACGCTGAGTTAGAGCTCCAAGTCTATCCCACTGATCGCAAATACGTTGGCAACGGGCATTCACGCTTACACTGTCATGGTAGTCGAGGGTACTATAACAAAATTCTGTAACTACCTTCATTTCATCATTGATTTAATTTTGACTTACTTGAGTTCCTGTGCAATAGCAGCAATTTGTTCAACACGATCTTGATGAGCGGCCAGATCAGATTCGAAAGCCTCGTGCTTCTTCTTGAGAGCTTTAAGTTCATTAAGGCGACACTGTCTGAAGTCCTGGCTTTGTAACATTTCTTCCTTGCCACGAGTCCATTCTTCATGAGCATCAGCCTTGCGTCTGAACTTCTCGGCAAGATGTTCAAGTCTTTCTAGTCGCATCATTTCAGACAATAACCATTCTTCAAATGCCTTTTCTGCTGTTTCAAGACCTTTCCAAGCGTTTGCGATGTCCTACAATTACAAAAATTATACCATCCTGAATTATTGTTGTGAAGCCCAAAGCAAATACTTACAGAAACCATCTTGCCCTCAGTAGGCATGTATGCAGGTCTGTTTGACAAGCGTAGCTTGGTTTGCAGAGTATTGAAGTTGGTTTCTAGTTTAGCTTTCTGTTCCACACGTGGAGGTTTGTGCTTACGACGGTAAGTACGATACTCCTCTAATTTTCTTTGACAACCTGCCAGGGAATTGTCAGTTTGGCGTGAATTTAACCAAGGCATTGTGCGTCGAATCCATTCCAGCAACTATTGTAGAATAGCAAAGCTTTAGTACACATAACAGCTTTCTAAAATTCCAACTTACATCACTGGCAAGACGTTCATATTCTTCCATTAGTCGCTCATTTTCTTGGTTTACTTTCAAGACTTTACAGATTCTGTTGGCAGCAGTTTCAGCCTAAAATTGTATGTCATGTTAATTGTTCAACGCAAAAATTCACTATAATATTAGTATTTTCTGCAAAGCTAATACAAATGTTATTTAAAAAAAAATCACCTTTTGAGCACCTGAGAAGCAATGGTAGTAGGAAGAAACATACGTCATTACCGCCCGTTCGTCTGGCATGGCGGTATTCTGTAAGTCTGCATGCAAACAACACAGTTAGACAACAATAAAAATTATTAAACAACCTGAAATAGTTAAAAATATTAGGTAATAATAAAAGTGCCAGTAAAATGGTTTAATTGTAAGAAAACTTTGAGTAAAAACAACAAAACGCACTCCACAACAAAAACAAAATTATTTGGTAAAAAATCAATAAAAACGCTTCAAATATTACTGGCTTCAATTAGGGTAGGGCAAAATACTGGGAAAATGTACTTAAGTATCTGAGAAGCTGTTTTTTGCAACTAATCAACAATGCTACAAATAAATTAAGCACAAGTACTCTTACTTTCTATAAATACGAGACGTTAAGTAACAGCCTGGTGCTCTCTGTTTCCACTTTTAAAACATTTGATTTATTTCTGTGTTTATTTCAAAGTACTCTGTATACAGTGTGACTTACGAATAAATAGGCAAGCCTTACAATTTCAGAAGTAATGAAACTAATATGAAATTGTTGTCTAACTGTAATATTAACGCCAAAAAAGTATAAAAATGTGCACATTCATTCGAAGTAATCAAAAATATGTAGGCATGTATTATAAAAAGATGAATAAATTTAAGTCAGCGTTTTTTTTGTTTAAAAATCCTAGCCCTACTTATGAAGCTATAGGCTTGCCACTTTATTTGTGACACACTGCATAAGACGCATCCTAGTTACTTTACACTCTAATCTATTGTATTTCTAGTACATTATCAAAAAATGAGCGAAACAGGTTGCTGGTACTTCCCCATACTTTTTTACATTTCAAATATTCTTGCGTCAAGAAGTGATTGAAACTTATATCTTGTCATCGTCAGCTAGCACAAGCCGTCCGCTCCAGACCCAAGGCGTTGGTTACATACAGCCCGCTCACCGACTACTTAAAGGCGATAGGTAATGCACTCATGACCGCGGATCAAAAATGGTTTTCACAGAGATCAAAAATATGCAAAGATTCAAATTTTTTTTTATTACAGCTAATTGATAAGCGCAGTTAAAATCACGTAACTTTCAGAAAACTCTTCAATTTCAAAATTTTCAAAAATTCCTGGAGGGCGTCAGAGTGAAATATGGGAGATCATTAAAAAAACACATTTGTAGTTCATTGCAAGATGTATCCGCTAAAAAAGTTTTAAAAATGGTGTGGGCAGTTTTTGAGGAGTAATTTTTAGAAAACGTCCAAAATTTTGAGAAAAGCTAGTATACTCATAATTTTCGTATTTCCAAAAATATGTTAACATCCCTTGATTATACTTATTAAACGCTATGAAATAATATGACAACTTGTATTGATTAGATATTTTGTTTTTTGAGTAATCGAGCATTTAAGTTAAAATTTTCAAAAACTCGTAGTTGCCTTTATTTTGAAGATACAGCATTTGGTAAAAAAGCATTTAATTTGTCTTTAGATGCACTAAAACGCTATGTACTAAAAATTTCAAAATCGTTTTTCGAAAAAAATCTATACTAAAAAAAAAGGTCAAATTTCAGTTTCCGGTTCTGATTAACGACCTTACAAGAACAACTTACAACTTCCACACAACCAAATCTTACAACAATCAGGTACGGGGTTCCGGAGATATAGGGAAACGAACACACCCATGCACCCACCCACCCACCTAGACAGACATTTATTTTAAAAAATAATGAAATCATAACTTTACTTCAGTAGAACTATGGGAAAGGAAAAAATAAATTTAAAAAAGTTGTTCAATTCATCGACCATCAAAACGTGTGGAAAATGAATATTTTTTTAAAAATCTTTTTCACACTTTTAGGTTTGGAAAAATCATTTAAGCAAAAACAACAGTATGCTAATTAATAATTCAAATGTTTAAAAGTGTAATCATGGAAAATTATTTCCTTGGTTTTTAGCTAATGTTCTTAAAAATCTTCACTTTTATTTTCACATCAAGTGCAGTGACCATCATGTTTTTATTTTAACACTAGCAAGTAGCAATATTTCAGGTAAGAAACTACTTCCAAAATTACTTAAGTACTTTCTGATGCAGTAGTATCCAGCTCTGGATGTGTTAAATCGACAGCAGCAGGAAAAAATAAAAACAAAATATTCAACTTGATTATAACAAAAAAAAAACACTGGTCAAAAATATTATGGGTTGATAAAAAGGCGCAACACTGCCATTAATGGGTACCTGTTGTGCCCCTTGGAAAGCATGATAATAACATGACACGTAAGTCATGATAGCACGTTCATCGGGCTTAGGTGTGTTGATTAAATCTGTAAATATTGACCCACATTCATATTTTACGCAAAGATCGTGTCCACTTCCGTAATTCTTTTGTGAAAATACTGGTGTGATGCAGTAAACTGAACGTACCGTCAGGATCTAACATCCTAGGAATGTCGAGATATTTCTCGGCAACATCAAAGGCAGTGTTTAAGTTCTCCAGAGGATTATCTTTGGAAAGTTTATTGTAATCGATGAGATCAGGGCGGTGACGATGGATAAGGGCACAGAAGGCCAAGCCATCTTTGAAGGAGAGATGGAAGTTCTGGACGTTAACATTCTTGTACGGCGCCGTCTTGCGTTGACACCACAACAGCAAACCTTCCTTGGCTGTCATTTCTTCTACTGAGATGTCTTGGATAGCGAAACGAAGAATAATGGTCCAAATCATACCCAAAGTCATTTTCAAGTTACCATCGACAATTTCTGCAAAACACTTTTGATTAATTAAAGTCCCAAAATTTAATATTGACACTTTACCTTCTGCACCAATAGATACAAGCTTAACACCCTTGCTAGCAATGAAGTCCAGTGCCTTGTTGACGTTGGCGATTTTATGGAAACGCATCTTACCACGGTCGGGCTTGGGCAGGGTCTCACCAGAGATGACCTCCAGCAAGAGCATGAGCTTGAGGCCATTGCGAAAATCGTCTTCTATGTTATCGATGGCTGTACCAGCTTTTCGGAGATGACTGTTGCACCAGGCAGTAAATGTCTGTAAGTTCAAATTAAGTTTAATTATTATTATTATTAAGAACAAATATTAAGGTGTGTTCACAGGAGAACAACATTGTTGGCAAAAAAGTTGCAGTTTTTCACGCTGACTTTTAAATTAATTATAATTAACAGGGCAGGTCTAAAAACAGTGGAGAAATGAAAAAAAAAAAATAAAGTTGCACGTTGTGAATTCAGTTCATATATAGTTGGCAACAAATAATTCTTTGAGGTTTACCACATGCGCTGGAAACTACTGGAAACCTGCAATTTTGTTGCCAACACAAATGTTGCTAAATGTTGGCAACATTGCTGTCAGCTATGTTGTCAACAGCAATACTACAAGTGAATGAAAAATTATTGATAATTGTGTCCCTTCATTGACAACGAAGTCCCAAGGAGAAGCGATGTTGCCGTGCATTGAAATTTTACAGAATATTCCAAACTAAATATTAAAACACTTAGTTGTTATAATTATTTCTAACTTACTGACGTGTAAATGCGTTATTTAATTAATTAATCAAGGCAAAAATAAAACTGTTTTGATGTGATTGCTATGGTTACAACAGCGATAACACCGAAGCTTCCTAAAAAAAGTATTATCGCGATTAGCCAGGGTGTGATTGGTTCAGAGCCTGAAAATTAAGGGCTGCCATTGGCTGTTACAATGTGAGTGGAATATTCAACAATGTAGCTTTGATGTAGACGCACCTTTAGTTTAAACCAGTTTTAATACTATATCAGTGTCCCAAAATATGAAGTATAAATTAATACGTTCGCATTCTGCTACTATCTTGGAACACCCTGTATAGTATTAACATAAGAATGCCTGTACCATACAGCAACGGGATTGTTTTACTGAATCAAAGAATTTTTACTACACAGTAACGATTTGAATCAACTTACCTCTACAAGTTATGTTTGTTAAAAAATATCACAATACTCTATAATTAAAAAAGGAAAATATAAATGTAAGCAAAAACAGAAATTGAATTAATTCATATATGTTGACATAAAAATCAGTTAAACATGTCTTACTTTCAATAAGTGCAACTTAACATAAATTTGCATAATGCAAATTTGTAGAAGAAGTGTCCCCAATAAAACAGTTTTAGTAATAAGCACACCTGGTGTTGATATATCAAGACTGTGTCAAAAATGCACTAAAATGACGGGTTTAAAAAGTTAATGATCGCTACAAAAAACAACACATAAGAACATTTTTGTCACCGCAATCTAGAAGAAGGCTTTCTTGAAAATCTTATGAATGTAACGTTTTTTATAGGAAGAATTATTGTAGATTTTCATTTCTGTATGCATTTACGGTGGTGAGTTAATTATTAGTTCTGAGATTTTACATAAAACACAATTTTTTGTTAGAAAAAAACTGGTTTACATAGAAGCAAAAATATTTGAAAGTATCATCCTAACCACTTAATGGAAACGCCTTCTGCTTTTAGATGCAAGTTCGCTATGAATGGAACGCACTGTACCTACGTCTATAAGTCAATGCAATCCATATGATATCCTCCTCCAAACCATGAATGGCAAACTTCTGTATTGTTTTACGTACATGTGTGTGGGCTACTGAGTCATTTCAGCTGCATTAAACTAATTTTATATCGACACATACTGTAATCCAACGGGGATCCAAAAAATTCACATGGTTATGTGTCAGCCTGTTATGCAGTAAAGAATGCTAATGTAAACTGCACGAATCCATTTTAAATTTAAAACACTCTACTAAATTTAAATTTACTCTCTCAACAGTCAACAGTCATATATCACAACAAATCGACCTGAGCATCGAAAACTGGCCAAGTAAAACGTAGGCGTCGTTTGAACAGGAGACGTTTGACTTTGATAAGTTTCACCTGTCGTCATTATCTCTACTTAGCAAAGAATGTACAAATCACATACCAGTTTAAATAAATGTGACTGTAAATTAAGCCATTTGACTTGCATAGCTGCAATGAACGTCAGCGATTTGATAATTTGTCAATTTCTACTCCCAACAAGGAATTCGAGCAAGTTCTGGCAGTATGAGAAACTCTGGAAAAACATTTTTAAATGTTTACATTTTTGATTTAATTTTTAATTTTCAAAATGCTACAACACTTGATCCTACACAAGAAACATAATAAGCCTTGCTAATATTACAAGTTACTACTTATACAAATACCAACACAAATCAATTATCCAGTATTTTATCTTATCTTACCTGTAATGGTGAAGTAGGTGCTTGTGTTAATATACATAATATTTGAAGTATAAAACAAACAAAAAGTATAATAAATATAGAACATGAGTAGTAGGGTTAAAAAGTATCAGGGTATTAAAATAAATTTAAATCCTATTTGAAGTGCCTATTTTGATGGGATAAAATTGGCGGAACAAACGGTCGGTTAGATGACCCGCATGGTTATTTACGAATTAAAACAATTTGACGGTTCATTTAACCGTGTTAAAATATATTCGACGCCATTTGTGGTCAAACACCTTCGTATTTTTAGTACAAGTTAATTTCTTCCTCTTACATGCTCTGGATGAAACCATAAATGAACTTATTTTTTTCTTTTATTACTATATTTACTGTAATGAATGAAGTTTTCCAAGTATAATGCTACTCACTAAAAGGTGACATATACTAATGAGCATATTAGCTGAGTCATAAAAAGTTACTGGAATTATGCAATTCTGTCAGGAAGTGTCTCAAACTTGACATGTTTTTGTGGTTTTAAGAAATCATCTGGCAGTCGTTTTTAATTCATTAACATCAAGATTAACACGCAACTTTTAACAAATTAATATTAACAATGTAGTATGTTAATCAAAGAAAATTGCAGGTTTCGTAACTGCCAATCTGAAATGAATTTGTAATGCTAATTAAACTGTATTTATCACTGCTTTAATACTCAAGTTTCAAATAAATTGTTGTTAAGATTTTATAATACAACAATTAAACACGTAAACAGATAATTTCTAGAAATAGAACGATATACGGGATGTCCTGCAATAGGATGTCCATAGATTAAGGGCGTGTTTTTAGATGCAATAAACAAATGTACGGAAACGCATTCTTTTCGAGGTACAGCCCCCTAAAGGCATAAATTATTATCTTCGCCATAAATTATTACCTTCACCATAAATTGAGATTAGATTCAATTTTTGAATAGATATTTTACTAGTAATAATTTATAATTGTTTTTGTTCAAATTCGTCAACAAGAGGCGAAGATGTGGAAGGTACTCGATTTATCTCTTAACTTATTTTTAACACTTCAAATTTTCTAACTTTTAACTTAAAAATCTTATTGTACATACAGGAATTGACGAAAAAAGGTATTATTGTCGGAAAAGTCGACCTTTTCGACTTGCGTTGAACCCAATACGTCCTTGATCTATGGGCGTCTTATTATGGGACACCCTGCATTTCAGAAAGTAATTATTCTTATTGTTTTGGCATTTACAATCACCTTTTTAGTAGGAAATTCGTATGAGACATTCACATTTCACCATAATGTGGGTTAAAGCCGAGATAGGACAATCAAGACACCATTAATTGAGCTATGAAAGGTATAATTAATTAAAAATCACTTCACAGGCCCTCAACGCGTGAAGCGACAAATTAGAAGGTTTATCAAACTATTAACACTTTCAGGATAATTAATCGTATTATGTTTTATAATACATTATTGTGGAATACTTGTATAATTAGTATATTTATACTAACGTTACTTAGTAACTTAGTGTCGCACATACACCGCAAAAACTCGGCAAAGTGCCGTTTCTGTGACAGATACATAAAACTATTATAAGAAAAAGATGAGTAAAATAAAAAAAACTATAGTGTACATAATTTTATAGAAATCAAATTATTTTCATTTTCTAATTTTATGTTGGGTAATTGAGGAAAAAAATTAATATTATTAGACGGAATTTAATTTTGAGCAGATATTACAGGTTCTGCTTTAAAAAGCTGATACATACTATAAAACATTTTCTCCCTATTTAATAATTATCAGGGTTTATTCAGGAGATAATATAGCCAGGATATTAATATCATTAGATTTTTATAAAATAATGTATGCTTTTAAATTTTTTTTTAAACTTTATAGTTATTTAAGTATCAAGGAATGTAAGGACGTAATAACATCCGAGGTAGGCGAATACGAGCTGAGGCGGAGCCGACGCTTGTCGCCTGCCGAGGATGTTATTAGTCGATACATTCCGTGTTATTTATTAAATTTTTCACGCAACCGGCAATGTAAGTAGGCCTACAGGTAGAAATTTAATCATATTTTTAAAAGTTCGTTTTGACAGCTGTCATCGGAATTATTTTTTAAAAGCTCCATTATTCTAAGTTGTCTGTGTTTGTTACCATATCCACGAACAGTTAAAATCAACATTATTTTCCTAGGAATGTAAGTGACACTATTAAGTTCCGTCGTCAAGGGTAACTAGTACACGAATGTTATCAGCCACTTACGATCCCTGTAGCTATGGATGTAAGGCCTACTTACACTGCCGGTAGCGTGAAAAACAACTTTTTCTTATAACCCCACGGTGTCAAAACGAGACCGGTTGCTCTGCTCACAGCCAATCGGCGTCCAGGAGAGCGTGGTCTTTTACAACGGCGACTTATATTTCACAACCCCCTGAACATACCGAATACCGCGCTTTCTCTCCCCCCTCTCTTTCAGCAAATGCAGCGTCAGTCCGTCTCATCCTCTCACATGGCAGCAAAGGAAAAAAGCTACCAATTCAAAATTATTTGGTATACGAATTAAAACTTCGACTTGCTGTTAAATAAACCAGTGTGCATTACTGTTTGTCTATGTAGGCATTGCTATGCAACAAGAAACTTGAAAAAACGTATATAAACCACGCCTTTAGACAAAAAAAAAGTTTTTCTGCAGGTCGAGCATAAGGTAAGAGGCCAGAGCAAACCAACAAATTACCATCGGTTTCGGATCAAGCGCAAGCTACCAGTTCGGAGCAACTGAGCACAGTGAGCTTCTTCTAGAGTTCAGCAGGGTTCCACAGTAAATTATCAAGTAAACCTAGCATCTTAGTCCGAATACTGACGCTCGAGAGCCTTGCTTCCAAAGCGAGCGTAAGTTTTCGGTCCGCGGCCAATCAACACAGCCAGTTTCTCCTAAAGCCCTGCTTTCAGGTGAAGCGTAAGCTTCCGGTCCGTAGTGAACTAGCAAAGCAAGCCCCTCGTAGAGCCCCGCAGCAGCTCGCTCATTCTACAGCCAGCAGTATCTAGCAGCCCTCTGCACGATCTCTAGGCAAGCTCCGGATCAGTTACTGCGTCCAAACTAAGAGGCCGCTGCCTTTCAGAACCTTACAAATCATTTTCGTGATTATCTCGTAGAAGATATGTGTTTTGTACGTAAATGTAGATAAAATACTTGTCTTGTATAGTTCCTTGTTCTGATATCAATTTGTTTGTGCATGTTTAATGTTATTGCTAAAATGTCATTTTGTTAAAAACACAAAACAGGTCGAGCGTAAGGTTCCGGTCCGAAGTAAAACATCAAAGCAAGCCCCTCCTATGGCCCTGCAGCAGCTCGCTTCTTTATAGTCAGCATGACCGATCTCTACGCGGATCCCGGATATGTATCCAACCTAAGGGACCGCTGCCTTTCAGTACCTTACGAATCATTTTCGTAATTATCCCGTAGACAACATGTGTTATGTATTCAATAGTGTTAAAATTCTTGTCTTGTATAGTTCCTGGTTTTGATATTAATTCGTTTGTGCGTGTTTAACGTTGTGGCTAAAATGTCACTTTGCTAATTAAAACACATGAAAAAATCAACACAGCAAGCTTCTCGTAAAGCCCTGCTTCCAGGTCGTGTGTAAGGTTCCAGTCCGAACTAAACTAGCAAAGCAAGCTCCTCCTAGAGCCCTGCAGCAGCTCGCTCCTTCTACAGCCAGCAGTATCTAGCAGCCCCCTGACCAATCTCTACGCGGACCCCGGATCGGTTACTGCGTCCAACCTAAGGAGCCGCTGCCTTTCAACACCTTACGAACCATTTTCGTAATTATCCCGGTAGAAGGTATGTGTTGTGTATTTAAATATAGTTTAAATCTTTGTTCTTGTATAGTTCCTTGCTCTTATTATTTCAATTCGATGCAGGAAATTTTTTCTGTTCTTACATTACCAAGGACTACTGTAATATTGGGAAATGAAAAATGTAATAGTCTTAAAATTGTAGTAAAGGAGCAGTTTATAAAATAATAAAAGCGATTAATAAAGCACTTTTATTAAAAAGTTGCAAACATTTCATAGCACAGCGGCAATATTAAAAATTCCAGCGTAGTTCTGAAATTATTCAGAGCTAGGAATACAAATTTCATGCTATCAAACATCTTCACAGCTAATTTTAAGCCGCAATCATTCAAATGAAACATTCCGCATCTTTATAATTAAGACAGAGAACCACTTTAGTTGGCATCCCCATTTTGAATTCAGATTGCTTCTACAACACCTAATTACAATCTGTTACATTACAGTTTTATGTGTACTGTAATGTTCTATAGAAATTTTCGTTATAAGTCAAGCATAGCTATTAGGCTCTCCATTCCTCTTCACGTTCCATCAAAAACTTTAAATTGCTTTTTGATCCTAGTCGGCCTACCATGAAAATAATATCCACAAAAATAAATTTCGCGTCGCCTCAGCCGGACTTCTTAACCACACACACAGAAATAGAAAACAAATAATTTAGCATTACTCGGCTATTAAATCAATCGACCTTTGAAACTTACGAAAGCTATTCAAGTTTGATTGCAACTCCATATAAAAATGCAATTTATTTTGGCAGCTGGCATTTCGGTAATAATTCTTCAATTATCCCGTTATAAGACATATGCAATATTATATAGAAATACATCAGCGAAAATCGAGAATAGAATGATAAAATTAAAATTGGGACAGTGTAGCTCAGTGCCAGTTCAAAAGTAGGTTGCTAAAATTGTCACAGAGCTACCAGTAACACACAAGTTTTTTTTCCGCGCGGAAAAATGTGTAAATATTAACTCGGCACACTGCATTAAATTATTCAGCAGATGGTGACAACGTTTATATGTGTATTTATACTACCAGTAGCATGGCTTAATTAAAATGATCGGTTTTCTTATTTTATAGACTTATTAATAAGCGTGGAATTGGTAACATTTACCATATATTACACAGCAGTTGGTACCTAACTGTCTATAACGGTTTTATTGCAGTATTATTACATTTCATAGGCGTACGTTCGACAATACGTTTTTTGCACTGAAAGCATAATACTTTGATACGCATCTTACCAAGGTCTTATTTAAATTGTATGAGAACAATAATTATCATTCCTGCAAAATGTCCTCTATTATTATTCTAGAGACTTGACATTGAGAATTCAATGCAGCAGTTTTCCCGTGCTTTGTTTTAGTTATTATACTGGCCGTTTATTTATAGAACAAAGAAAACCCCATAAAAATGTTTGTATGGAATTTTGACTACGGTTTTACCATCAATTGGCAGAGCCTCAACTTCACAAGTATGTGATAATTTTATACCAAAAGCGTGCGTGCATAACCATGGGTGAGAAAAACTTAATCCCACGGGACAGGATCCCCCTTTAACCACAAATCGTCAACATATTTGAACTCCTCGAAACGCTCATATTTTTACATACAATGTTTTGGCAATAACATTTTTTTTCTTCAGAAAAACATATTTTTCGTAATTTCTATAGCTGTCGTTGTCAGTCGAGGTCGACAATCTTCTTTAGCCATCCTTTATGCCGGTAGGGCATCGGATTAAACATGGCTACGGATTGGTTTCATCGCTATGTTCCAGGAGGCGATGGAGTCCTTCGACTTTTAAACCATCAGCTTATGCCAAACTCGTATCAGCCGTTTTTTCGTACCTCTGTATTTGAGGAGACTTCCAACCCCTCTAACGACTGCCGCGTTGTTTAATGCCACAAGCCGGGACCACCCATTCGCGTGCCATTCCGAGAGCACGAGCGCCGTGTTGACTCGGTTTTTCGGACACCCATCCAAGTACCGACCAGGCAGAGCTATGCTTAACTTTGCTGATCGCACTCGAATAGGTATTCTAGCCGCGCCAACTCGGGACTCTTCTTTCTCAATCAAATAATGGAAATAATAAACTTCACAGAAACGAGAGATATTTTTCTGCAACAAAAACTCACTGATTTCATAAGTCGTCTCGACTTTAGATTTTTTTTAGAGAACTTCTTTAAATACTTTCAGGCAGTGATGTGGGTTGGAACATTTTCTAGAGAAAACGTTCTGTTTCGGTAAATTTCCAGGAAAAATTTCCCAGGATGTTGACGGGAAATATTCCGCCTATAACATGCCCTCATCTGAGGATACGGGAATACCATCAATATATAGGCTACAAAGGGCTTTAGTACAAGCCTGTTGTGTCGACGACCGTTGTTAGCAAACTAGCTGAACCCATGGACTATGTCCTCGCTTTTTAAACTTCTATTTAAAAAAATTATACCCATCGCGGGCTGTTTGGGTTGCGTAAGCACACTTGCAGTCGTATTCCTCTCAAGTTGAGTTGAGTTTTCTTGCTAATTTCAATTTAAAAATAAATCATACCATTGATATGATCTTCCGAATTTATCAATCATGGAGTAGTTATAGTTGTCGTTATCAGTCAAGGTCGACCTTCGAAAATCTTTCTTAGCTTAATCTTAATCAAATAATGAAGATCCAGAAATTATTAGAAAGGATAGGCATTTTTCTGCATGAAACTGATGAATTCCATAAACCGCCTGAACCGTAGATATTTTTTTTTAGTTTTTGCATATACTTCAAGTTGCGAGTGGGTGGAAAATTTTCTGAGAAGCATGTTCAGAATTGGGAAATTTTATCATAGTTTTTGCGGAAGGTTTTCCGCTTAGAAAATCCCCTCATCTGAGGATAGGGAAATACCCTAAATATGTAGGCGACAAAGGGCGTATGCTTGTTGTGTTGACGACAGTCGTTATGAGGTAGGTAGTTATAGAGCAGGGAGAAGTGTCTAAAAACTTTTAAGTGCTGCTCTTACTGCAATTTTTTAAAGATTTGTATTGTAGGTGCTTGTATAATTTACCTTTAAAAAGACGACGCCCCAATAATACAAATGGTGATCAGATTTAACATATTTTTTATCACCTCGATATCATTTTTTATGCTTTAAGAAACATTTCCTAAAAATGCTTAGAACAATTGTCCGGAAAATTTAAAAAAAAATTCTTATCAATCTTTTACGAAAGATATTTTAAAAAAGAAAAAGAGTTCCACTAAGACATTTTTAAGGATGTGTTTTTGGAAGCCACGGTGGCTCAGTGGGCTACATGTGTTCACCTAACAGCCAACCGGTTGGAGTTCGAGTCCCGATCTAGACGTGGGGGTTTTATCTATCTGTACTAGATGGGGCTAATAACCTTAGCAGTGAATGCCTAATTGTAAAAAAAAAAAGATATTTTTCAGAAGACTCCAAGTAGAGCTTTTCCCCAAGGAACTTTTTTTCGTAACTCTAACTTTCTGAACTTTTTACCGGAAACTCGTTATTTTGCGTTCTTTTGCTTACTATTTTTCCGCCTACCCAGCAAAGCTGTCATCTACTGCTAACATTTTGATATGTCCTACATATTTCTGAACTTTGTCATGCCTTTGAAAATTACCATTTTCAAATACGTTTGGTCAAAACCAACGAACACATACTGAATAGAACTAAAAAACAACAATATAAAATCTTAATTTCTACTAAACGAAATCGATTACAAGACCAGACCCATAACGGACAAAAACCAATTAACCCCAATTCGTATAGATAATATTTTAGGAATTCCAGCACAACCTACACGTAAAATCCATCAGGAATTACTTTTAGTTTATCCAAAGTTTCATTAGACATGGGTTAATTACAATGACGGTATAAAACTAATCTACATTATTTGCAAAACCCGCCCACACAATACACAGGACGCAACATTAACTCAAAACTAGTAGTTCGCTACTGTGCCAATTAACCCAGATACAATTTTCCGAATTCCAACATCCGCTAATGTTTCAATAAAATATTGGAAACTTGCCGCATTCTGAACTAATTATAAAAGTGGTGACAATCACACACACCTCCACACTATGACGTCCAAATAACAACAAAATTGTTTCAGACTCACAATGCACTTGTGCTCTAATAAATCTGCATCGGTGCAGAATAAATGTTCATTATGTCAACTAAAAGTGTTTTGGAATAAATTAGGGGTGGCGGTAACGGGACTAGTGTTACAGACCTTGGTTTTGGTTTATAAATAATTTGGAGCTACGCCAGCGACCACATATTTTCTTCTGACTCACTCATTTACTACAACCGGCCAATAACCGTGATGTTAGAAATTTAATTCATAATTTCGGAAGCAATGATCGTTAACGATCGATGGGAAAAGAAATTAGGATCTACTCCCAAGGTTGACCCAAAAATACTAATTGCTTACTACAAATTGGTTAAGTACCTTAGAATTCATTACCTCCGTGTCAGGACTCTGCAGAACACTAGTCAATTTGTAAGGAGCCATTAATATCCAAAATGTTTTTATGATTCACACTGAAATTTGTGTACTTTAGTGAGGTTAACGCTTGACAAACACATGACAATGTCAAAAACTGACAGCGAATTTGAGTTTGATTGAAATAAATAATAAACTTCATAAGGAAGCGTTGCCAGGTCCATGTTTAATAAAGCGTTTTTTATTGCTTTCGTTGCTGTTAAAGTTTGTATAAAGTAGTTTCGCTGTTTGAGGATACACTCACTGACCTTCATGGTAACTCGATTTTTCCCAATATTTAATTATGTCGAAAACTGCTGGATTTAACGACTTTCAACAAGAGTAGCTTTTTTGTATACTTTTCTATGGAGAATAAGATTCTTTACTCAAAAGTTCGAAAATTGTAAGTGTGTAAAAAATACGATAAGCGATACGTCGAGCGGCCTCTACATCTACGCTTCTGGTCGATCAATTAGAAGTGAAATTGTAAATCATCACTAGTAAAATATGCAGACACAATTTGAATCAAACATCTCAAATTATGGCCGAGATATTAATTGAAAGGTTGAGGAGGCTGTAACTCCGTTACTACGATAATAGAAATTAGAACTTGTTCTCTTAAAATGACCTAAGAAATCATAAGTTTGTCGGTGTGATTTTCCAACACCCTGTATATTTCTCCTGCCATATTAAATTATTAATAACACATAGTTAAGAGATTTTTGCAATTTTGAGAGTTGGCTCATGTCAAATTTACTTTATCTTTCTGCGCTGTGGACTTATACCTACAAATTATTATATCAAATTACTACATGACAGATCAATGTCGTAATAAGCTGTGTGATAGATGTCTGCACATTAGCAACAGAGGTTTGGTAATATTTTCAGGTGTAGTGGTTTACCTCGGTGTTTAGCCTTAGCAGCAGAAATAGGCCGACGATAAATAATGGCAAAATCCAGTGTCACTATTATTGTATTTTTGATTAAGTCTATTGTAAAACAAAGTAATACAGCAAAGTTAAATTTGGTTAAACCGAATTTTGCGAACTGCTGAGCATTCTAATTATTATTGTTCCTTAAAAATGTGGTAGAAAAAAAATTGTAAAGTATGAAATCTAGGGAAAATTAGAACACCATTTTTAAATTTAAAATTCCATTGCAACAAATAAGCAACGCTAAAAATAAACTTACATTTGCTTTATTATAAAAGTACAATCAAATTTAGTGCGAGAAAAAGATCGTATCATTATATGCAAATTATGAAGAAATAATTTGTAAAGGAAGTATTTGAGATTTTTCTCACTGTCATTCGATCAAAATCCACTCGGATGTGGGAAAATTTCTCTGGCGATAATTAAGAATATCAGCGGTAAGTAAAACAACTTGCAATTTGTTACTGCGAAAACAATTACTCATACATACTCATACATGTTATTGTTGCGATTGTAAGAAAAAGTTCAATTAGAAATAACGACATGATTATGGATTGGTAGTGATAAGCAACTTATAAATAATATCATTCCTTGAATACAAATTAGGTTGATTATTGAAATTAGTTGTTCGAATTGTGAATGTCAAAACCTTCACCTTGAACCTAGTCTTTGCCCATCGGCGACACTTAAAATATAAGAATGCTTGTTTTATACGCTTCTTTATGAATATTTATTGGGAAAGTTTTGTTTTAAAAGTTCTACATCCACTTTGTAATGGTTTCGTTCCAAAATTAAATTAAGCCCCAAATTGACACTGTATTACACGACAACCTCTATTTTCTGAATTCTATGGTTCATCATTTTGAAAATATTACAATTACTATAATAGCAAAAACAACTAAATCGTAAGAAATAAGAATAAATATCTGTGATTCAATTAACTGTAATAAATTGAACGTTAGTTGATTATAAATTATAAATGTTATGCGCATTTATTTATTGAACGGGCGATAAATATCTTGTTCTATATATAATTTTAAAAATTACTGTATTGGCTGTAACCTTAATGCAATATCTCGGTGCAACATGGCAAAGCTACAGTTTCGTTATGTAACAGAAAAGTTCACGGTTGACACAAATTGAGATTAGGTGTACCCTGCCGATGTAAAATCACTAAAGTCGAACACGTTTAGATCAGAACAGAGACAAATTGACCCAGAAGCAGCAATCATGGGAAATGTTTGTATCAAATTGGAAGAAATAAGAGCCCCAGTTGTTTTCTAGTTACTTTTTACACCAAATTATCTTATTAGAAAGAATATATACAGGATGACTCTTTTTTTTAAGAATCATGATTCCGTGCGTGAGCACGACTCCATGATTCTCATCCCACCCCCTTACCCGGACTCAGCGCACTTAGCGCTATTCACCGGTCTAACATGCCCCATCCCGAAAAGACACGCAACCCAACATATCCATAGACACGCCGGGTTTAACTTATTCAGAAAAATTTCCGACGGGCAGAGGATTCGAACCTACTGCCGTTGGGGCTCTAACCACCAGACCACCCGCTGGCCCAGGATGACTCTTAATATTATACGAACACATTTGAATTTTTAAAATCAGGAGCGAGATTGATTCTTTTTTTTAGGAAAAAGCAAGTTTCATAATCGAAACAAAATTGGAAATTTAAATTCTGTTACTTTGTAAAAATGGTTATTTCTGTATTTTTTGGCTACAAATTTCAAAAGAAACTCGGACTACTCCAATGTTCTCTTGACTGGATTTTTATATATCTAGGCAATAGGTGGGTAGTAAAAAATGCGTTGTTTAGAAAGCGCAGCAAGTTAATACTTTTCACCTACGTTATTTTGAGTCATATAATTATCCTTGAACTTCTACTACTTATAGTGATACCTATATTTATTTTAACCATGACATTCCATACATTTTAAGAGCAGTATATGTAAACAATTGAAATAGAAAATAAAATACGCTCATTTCCATTATTTAAAGCGCATTTATAAACATTATCATATGTGCTCGATATTTCTGATTGAATTGACATACATCTCCATAACCACTAAAGTCCGTCGACTTATCGCAAATAGCAGACTGCGAAATACATATTTTCCCCACAATTTATAAATTCATTAGTCTTTTTTTACAGCTTCTACCTGTCTAAGCTACGAAATAAATCGAGCAACTCAACAAGAAAAACAAAGAATTTTTTGGCAAACTTGCAGTTTTTTTACTTAAGCTTGTTGCATAACAATAAAGCAAGCAAAATTATTTAAAAACAGTCTTGTTGGCAAACGTCTTGATTTTTAGTGTTCTTTGGAAACACCTGTATTGAATAACCCAAAAAAATATATTATTCAGGACTAATCTTAACTTGGTATGTTGTACCTACGCGCTCGTATTAACCGATAAAAAACTCCTAAATCAGAAATCCTCTTTAAAATGTTAAAAAAACGCTTTCATCTACGAAATTCTCGCCAAATCCTTCAAGTTCGCAGAATAATGCAAAAATTTCATTTCCGCCATAATCATTCAAATTAGTTTAATTATATGCGCATACGAGTCACGTTCGAACAATTAGAAGTACCACGCCTTCTTCAACCTTGCATTTCTTTTATTACGTCGCAATATTACAGTAATGCACCTTCTTTTGCATTGCGCTTTGTCCGACATAAAAAATGTAACGGCATTTTCCCATTCATTTCGTAAAGATAGTGGAAGTCTAGCAGGTTCTTGTATTACACAGCTGACGCTGTTTATTTTCTCTTAGTATATGAATTAATCCAGTCTTGACATCGATGGCCTGAGATTTACAACTTCATTTCCATTAGAGGAACAGCCCAGTTAGTGGTTAGCCCCATTTTCATATTGATGATAATTCATAGTAGAAAGCCGAAACAAACAACTCGCAAGGAAATAATGGCAAGAAATCATGTTTATTATTTTAGTATTTTAATTCTTTCTTTATGGAAAAGCATATTTGGTTACAATGCAGTTTAGTTTTTCTTTTTTAAATCAATTCCTCCACTATTTTATGAAAAGTTTCACAACGGAAATTTTTCTCATTTCCATAAAAATCTTTAGAATATTCCAATAGAGTTTTCTTCCGGTGTACCTAATTTACAGCCCAAATTTTTATTTAATTTTATTTCAATTGCGATTAAGGAAAACCAAAAACGAAAAGACATATTCGTCCGCCAAAAAGGAGAGGGAATTAACCCAGTACCTATTTTGAAACTTGTTCTATTATCACTCCTGAGCGATTTAGCTTAAACCGAAATGTTTTGTCATCCATCGTTAATTAAATAAAACTAGCAGAACCCGTGGTCTACGCCCCACGCTGTTTTGGTAACACCTTCTGAAAAAATAATAAATAAACTGTGGTGAGACAACAAATCTCAAGCATTAAGACAAATGTATCGAAATTATAAGTCTCGTATTTAATTATATTATGCAATACTGTTAGTAAATGTATCCACTTTTCCTTTAAATTTGCCCTTTTCATTAGTCTTCCTAATTGTAATGTTCATATTGGAAACCGTTGTAACCGTAGAAAATGCCGCGTGTACTGTTGTAAATGAATTCCTAGTTTATGAAATGTCTGTTCTTGATTTATATTCGGAAATCGTGTTTTTGCAGTTAAATTGGTAATGCAGTAGCTCAGCGAAGTTAGTAGCATTTTAATAATTAGTTGTAACTGTTGCGTGAATATGTAGGAAACCCTAGAAGTGAATATTAGAAGGCAATCCTAAAGAACTACTCTATGCAAGCTGTTTGCCGGCCCGCGCTCCCAGGCAGGTTATCCGACGTCACTTTTAAATATACATGCAAGGAGCTTATCTATATGGAATACTGCTACGGGCCACTGTACAAAAGAATTTGTGCCTAATATATACAGAGTGTCCCAGAACTGCCGGAGGAGCTCTTAACTGTGAATTCTTTTCCTTAAATAAACTCGATTTGTCCATGAATAATGTTTCCAACTAAAATACTTTTTGAGTTATTGCTAATTAAAATCCACCAATCACAGAAGAATTAATTAACTAGTCGTGAAGGTAGAAAAAATAAAAAAGGTTGTTTATATGGTAGGCTGAACTAAAAGCGTCATATAAAATAAGTCGAAATTTTATTTGGCCAACTATAAATTTTCAATGTCTTAGTGACAGATGTTCCACGTGACAGTTCATTCTGAATTAGCTTGATAATTTATGCAATTTGTGGGGGGAAAATGTATTCTTCTCAAGATTATTGTGAAATGCTGATTCTTTAACTGGTTACTAATTGTCTCAAGACATCACAAACCTGCGGCGTTCAAATCAGGAATATTGCATGTGGGTAAGTGATTAAATGCCATTCATGTTAAAAAACTAATGTTGACCAGATGTTTTATACTAACTTTTGCAAAATCTAACAATTATTCTTGTTTCCTAAGAAACGCATACATTTAATATTTCTGCAGCTTCAATTAATAAACCGTCTCTTGTTGGTCAGCTTCATTTCATTGCGGTTTGTAAAACCATTGATGGTAGAAATTTTTTGCTTGGTTAAGAAGTGTCAGTTTAAAGTGTAGAATCTAGAGTTAGGAGCTCCTCCGCGAGTTCTGGTACACCCTATATATAATAAACGCGTAAATATACGGGTTCTAGTAGCGGTGGCCCCTCAACACTAAAAGTTGAGACAGGCGGAATGGATTCAAATTTAGTACATAGATTTTGATTTAAAAAAAATCATACTGAAATTAACAGGTTGGGACATAAACCGAAGTGTAGTTCAACCCTAGCTCGATTAATCTAAAGGAATTTTTTAAACTATGGTGTGTGGTCAGTTTTTGAGCAATACCGTTTTGAAAATGTTAAAATTTTTAATTTTTAACATTAGTTCCAAAAATTCTCCTAATTTAAAAAAGTGTGTAACCCTGGGGCATTTACAATACCATATCTAATCCAGATCTGTTAACTCGTTTTTGAGTAAATATGCGTCAAAACCAAAATTTCCCAACAAAATCGTGCCAGTCGTCACAGAGAAATTATCGGATTGAGAAACGAACCAAATTGTAGCTCATCCCTAGCTCTATTAGCCTACAACATTTTTAAATGTTCGTGTTGGCATTTTGGGCAATATATTTTTTTTAATTTCTCAAATTTTTAATATAGTTTTTAATATAGTTTTCACTTTTTCGAAAATTTTTGTGTATAGTAACATTGTGCTTCTATGGGGCTATTACGAAGGTAAAATTTGAGAAAGAGATTCCGTTTTTAGATTTAAAAAAATTCTTTCTCCCAAAGAAATGCTACCAAAAAAACATGTCTCACTTCTACTTCCCGTTTGGAATTATATGAAAAGCTTATTTTACTGATGTTTTTCGAGCATCAGAGCCGATCAAACTCTGACCATCCGCATTCGTTCAGGAGCTACGAGGCATACCCCCCCCCCCCACACACAAAAAGGCAGACGTTTTTTACAAAACATTTTTTGGGTTCCTTGAGTTTCCAAAAAATGTATTTCCGTCAAAATCTCGAATTCTAAAATACTTACTGCAAATATAAGAAAGAAAAAAATGTGTGCAATAATTAAATTATTATCGTTTCCCCGATTTCCCCTATGGTTCTATGTTGGAGGCAATAAATTAAACTTTTCTTCGTAATTAACGATAGTTTTGTTAGGTATGTCATCCTTCCCACCACAAATTAAATTACCTATATATCCCCAAAATTCAATTAGGTGCCAACAAGTAAACGTACATGAGAGCTTTAATTACAATACAAGGTTGTTTCCGGATGATTGAAGCAACTTATCGACAATCAAGAAAACATAACATGTGTGGGCAGCTACACATTGGTGATATTGTTTTCCTAGAAAATTGATCAATATGTTGAATATTTAACCAACAAAAACAATTCCCACCGTGTTTTATGTCTGAACTGGGAAATTTTTCAAGGCTTCTCTTCATAAAAAATTCAGGTTATAATCACTAAGAATATGCTCGTTTTGTTTGGTAATATTGTAGCAAATAAAAGGTTATTTCTTTTTTTAGCTGAAAGTAGTGTAAAAAGTTTACTTTCTTAATTAGATAAAATCTATTGTTCGTGTTGCTATATGTACGAGTATGTGACAGAACTATTCGAAAAAGAAAGTAGATTCTACTAGCTTTTCATTAACAACTAAACTAAACAATAAGGTCACGAAAGTACTCCAAATATTTTAAATACACACATACATACATAAACTACGTCAACCTTTCTTTATTTGACGTTCTTCACCTTCACCTAATCATTTTTTGAACACCGATTTCTAATTAGTTTTTTATTATATTATAATTACCAAGTATGTTATTTTTGCTTAGAACGAAAGGAGTTTAAACTCAATTCAAGAAAGAAAAAGAATGTGAGTCCATTTTTCACTATATTCTACAAAAGAAGAAAATAATGAACGATGAAGAAATACTGAAAAAAATTTATAAAAATACTACTTCATCTCCGTAAATTTTTCTTCTATAAATGTATAAATTTTATAGTTTCGATTTAATTTTTTTTTACATAACCCATGAAATGAAAGGCAGATCAATTAATATTAACGTTCATTATTTGCTGCGGACAGGTAATTTTTTTGTTTTTTTATCCCAGCTAAAAACGGATTGCTTCCTGCACTCTTTATCTGTTTATTTAAACATTTAACCTTGCACATCCATTACCTAATTTCCCACACCCTGTCCTTGCAAATGTATTAAAAGAATAACAGAATTGCCAAATTTGTCCTTGTTCCCCTTCGGCATTTTAACTGCCTAACATTCATAACCATTTCGTGACGATTACTTTAATTTTAATTGTAATTCCACTGAGGTTATTAAAATGGAATAAAGTTTGTGTTTTCCAAATAACAAGCCACTTGGCATTCACTCCTAGTATGTTATACACTTTCGATGGAATTTCTTGGAGTGAGCTTTATGCGACTTTTTAAGAATATTAATGAACAACTAGGCGCTTACATTTTCTACTATTCAGGTACACAGTTAACATGCAAATTGCTTCAACAAACCCTGTTATTTCTCTCTTGGACACTTTCAAAACATTCGTTTACATTTTATAGGAGTTTAGTTGTAAAGATATTCTTGGATTTAAACAAATGTTGTTATACAAGTATAAAATTAACCATGGAATTTTGTGGAGAAAATTAGACTTTTTATGATCCACATACAAAATAACTAAAGCTCATCATAATTTGCATAGTTAGTTAAGAAAGGCCCTGCCAGATAATAATATTATAATTTATTATAATTATAACTAAACGAGCTTGAATTAAAAAAATCAATTTATTGGTGCTATGTAAATACTGAATTAAGCTAGCGCGAGCGGAACAACCGTAGGTTTTCGGTTCAATACTGGCATTAATCAGAGATATTTCGATAGAAAATTACCTGTTGAGTCGCCTACAAACGATAAAGAAATTATTTCATTTTAAATACTTCTCTTTGAAGAGAAACAGAGTATAATGACGCAGTAATATGGGAGGAAAATTTCATTCATGCCGAAGGTAAGAAAATTCTGTGCATTTTATTAATTACTAATATCTGGTATTTTTTATTATGCAGTAATTAATGCAGGTAGGAGTTGCTTATATTGATAAAGTTGCCTAATTGTTTAATTAACAGCTACTTAG
This sequence comes from Ctenicera cuprea, assembly GCA_958336395.1. Taxonomy (NCBI): domain Eukaryota; kingdom Metazoa; phylum Arthropoda; class Insecta; order Coleoptera; family Elateridae; genus Ctenicera; species Ctenicera cuprea. The sequence goes on from OY284488.1 coordinate 51,759,700, forward strand.
AAAAAATGAGATATGTTCCGCAGTGCAGGTTATGTAGCTTTTCTATATTAAAAGACCTAATATGATCTGAATCTTCGTAGGTACTTGTTGCACAGCTACTGACCCTAAGGTTTATGTTATCAGCACTACACTGTTTACATTTTATTGATATTTATGCAGTATGTAAGAAATGGAAAAATTGTGCGATTACTTGACACAGGTACTTAAAACGTATTCAAGTGTGCTAATATGCCGCCTCAGTGCAAATGTGACATTAATTAAATCCTTATAGGTAGTACTTCCGTACTGTTACACAGTTTTGAAGTACCTATGTAAGTAACTGTAAATAATTTATATCAAAAATTTAATTATTTTTTTTTAATTATTTCTAGATCGCCCAATAGCTATAATTTTATAGTTGGTAGGTTTTTGCACCTGAATATATATAGTGAACTACAATTTAGGCGGAACATTACAGTTTAGCATGGAGAATGTAAAATAGTTGTATATTGTGCCCTAGCAGAATTTTATTGCTTGCAGTCACTCTCAATAGAACGACAACATTTTTTACATCACATGATGGCTTCTCTTTAAATAATACGCACGTGCATTGATATAACCAGTTGCGAAATAGTTGCTTTGGAAACCTGGTGGCGCACTAGTAGAGAATGATTTGTATGGTAGCGGTTATGAGTGATTGGATCTGCTGTTTCTTATTTTTTTTACAGTAAAAAGACAATGAGGTTATTATCATTTTACTCAAAATTCCAAAATTTCAAAACATCGCAGCGGGCGCTATTTTAAAGCTAAAAGTTGGAAAAAAAGTGTTGGATTTACCGCGGAGTCTTCTACCTGTTAGATTCCGTTTTAAGATTTAGAAAATTTAATATCTGAAAAAATTCAAAAACAAGTCAAACTTCCACTTCTGGGTTCGGATTTTTTCAAAAGCGTATTTCCTTCGATAAATTTGTGATATTCCCCCACATTCCGAAGCTCATCGAAATTGGGTCATCTATTTGGAGTTATGGAGGGAGCGCACATACCCACCCACTCATAGACAGAAAGTTGTTTAAATAACTTTTTTGGATTCTTGGGGATTCAAAACATGAATTTTCGTCAAAACGTGGATTTTCAAAATTTGCATGAAATCAATACGTTTCTGTACTGAAAGTATAGGAAAGTAAAAATCATTTTGGGATATTAGCGGAAAACCATTGTCTTAAATTAAGAAGCACCAAAAGTCATAAAACTAAATAACGCCTCAAACTACAGGGGCAGTAGGGAGGGATGCCATACTTGAATCTTAGCCAACGATTGTTGCTAGCATCACTGCAACATTAGATGGCAAAATTGAGGGTAAGTATTCAAATCGTATAACATTTTATTAGTTTAGTAGAAGTAAATTACTAAATAAAACTTTTTGAAAAAAATCGAAGTTGCTTGAAAAAAGATTTTTCGATTTTTTGGGGTTTCTGGGATACGAAAGAAAGTACTTCGCCTCTGCTTTTGCGATTCCCACGAGGTTTAATAATTAAAATAAATATTATAATCCAAAAATAAAACCTCGGCTTTAGGGAAAATCACTCCACAATTCAACAAAGCCACAGAATAGTAAATAAAACTAAGGAAAGTCTAGAAGAAAAGAAAATGTGTGCAGCTGTCTTTTTAGATATTTAACAAGCCTTTGATAAAGTCTGACATGATGGGCTATTATACAAATTAAAGACAAACATCCCATGCCAACTTTATCTGCTTCTGAAATCATATATGCAAGATAGGCATTTTCAAGTAAAACTTAACAATACCCTATCTACCTACCATTATATAAAATCAGGTGTACCTCAGGGTAGTGTTTTGGGACCATATACCTAATATTTACGGCTGACTTACCAGTAACAGGAAACACTATAACTGCTACCTTCGCTGATGATACAGCAATCCTATCTACTGACTTCAACCCGGAAAGAGCCTCAGAAAAACTACAAAACCATTTAGATTTACTGCAAAACTGGCTAAAACAGTGGAGGATCAAAGTTAATACCGATAAATCTACCCAAATTACCTTTACCACAAAACATAGCTCCTGTCCACAAATCGCCATAAACGATGAACGCATACCAATAAAAAAAGAGGTAAAATACCTAGGACTCTATTTGGACGAAAAGTTGACTTGGAAAACACACATCAAAGCAAAGAAACAAATAAACTTAAAAATTAGACAAATGTACTGGCTTATTGGGAGAAAATCCCAACTGTCACTTGAAAACAAAGTACTTATATATAAAACCATACTAAAACCGATATGGACATATGCGACAGAGCTATGGGGTTGCAGTAAACCATCAAATACAAAAATATTACAAACAGTTCAATCTAAGATCCTCCGTATGATAACAAACTCACCATCCATCTCCAATCTCACACTACATGACTTGAAAATACCATTTATAAGAGATGTTATAACAACATATGCCATCAAGTACACCGCAACATAGGACATAGTAATCAACTAATAAATGGACTATCCAACCAACCTATGGTAGGAAGAAGACTTAAGAGGAGATGGCCAGAAGACCTGGTTAGATGAACAATGGTGAACCGTCAATGGATGGTCCCCCATCTCAAGCGAATGCCATACAACACATTTACTTATTACTCTGTAATTTATATTTGAGTAGATTGTGAATTAGAAAATAAAAATCAAAAAGAACTTTTTGAAAAAATCGAGGTTGCTTGAAACAAATTTTTTGATTTTTTTGGGGTTTCTGGGATACGAAAGAAAGTACTCCGCCTCTGCGTTTGCGATTCCCACGAGGTTTAATAATTAAAATAAATATTATAATCCAAAAATAAAACCTCGAAACGAGTATAAATACCCACGATTTCGCTTTTAGATCGATGACAAAATCAGATAAACATTAGTCACATAAATATAGTGTTTAAAGCAGCAGAAACATCCTTTTAGAATACAAAGCACGCTTCCTTTTGATTTAAACAAGCAGTTGCAGTGGGTCATTAACACGTTATTTTATAAACATCTCTCGACTAATTGTAGAAGCATCCAGTATTAGTCATTTGTTAAACTTTTACTACAAGTTGGTTATCTCTGTGTATACTCATCTATTTAATAGATTTTTAGTCTACATACCAAACCAAATAAGAACAAATTCATTTACATTAATCAAATGACTGCTAATTCGATTAGCGCACATCAAAACATCCTCTCTTTATTTTACGAATTTCTAAATCACTAAACACACCTACAGTTATGCAAATTTTATTTACATGAAAGCATCCAAACGATAGGTCAACCACAATAAATTATAAACAAACTCAAACTTAGAATGTTTAAATAACCACCTCATTCTAGACTAAAATGATGTGCTAATTTGATATATGTACAATGGCATGTATTCAAATACGTTTCGAAATGGTTTAGTTTGTAATGATGAGATCTCGGTGCATAATTCCATATTTGGATTGGTCGATTCGTGAGTAGGTAGGAAAATCTAGCAAAATTGACCTATTTTAACTGTCACGTTTTGATAATTGATATGCAACAGCATCGACGTAACTGCACTTACTCCTTTGTTAGTTGAATATTATTCAACTTATAGTATTTTCCAGAGTGTAAAAAAGGAAGAGAAAGGGTTCAAGTTGCCATTTTAAAAGGACAGTCATAATAATAGTTCGATGGTCGATTATGAACGAACATGACCTCAGATAGAAACAATAAAAATATCGTTAAGGTATCGATGAATATTAAACTAATCGGTTCTTAACCTTTAGAATGTGTAATTTGTATTTCTAATTAGGAAAGAACAAATATGGAGTTCATTGAAACGTATCGTGATCTTGCTGATGCTGGGTAAGTAAGTTAGTTCTGGGTACCTATCTTGAATTTAAATAATTTTAAATTCTGAATTTTTGAATTTTAAATTGGTTGTTGCACTCAAAAAATTGTTTGTGGTTTGATCTACGATTAAAACTCTGGCAGGGGCCACTTGATTGTTTAAAGCTGGGAAATACCCATGTAAATATTTAGAAGTTTAGATCTTTTACAAATTTCTAAATTGTTTTATCATTATTTCATAAAAATAATAAAACATTATGTATCTGCTACAATTATTTTGATATGCATTGCCCATCGTTCGTCCGAAACGGACGCTTTTGCTAATTTGCTAATTACAATTAAAACTTAAAGACAGCCTCATGTAAAGTACAGCCAATTATTATATTAGTTTTGTCAATCTGTTAATGTAAAATCAATGCAGACAAACCGTTTGTGTCTCCACTATTTTTATGTCAACCGCGACCAATACATTATTAACTCATATTTTTTCTTGGGCGGAAAATTCCAATGTTTTTCAAGGCATTTATTTATTGACTTGGTAATAGTTTCCAATTTTTATGACCAATACGGAAAAATCACGTCCCTGTTAAGATGGTTTGCTTATTCTTAATACAATACAGTAATGCCATACAGTCCCGGATCTAGGGGAGCAATACGGGGTACGTTGACGAAAGTTCTTAGAAAATAAAATATACTAAAATATTTACCAATTTTAGTAAATACATTCTCTACACCAGTGTTTCTCAAACTTTTTTCATAAAGTGCCCCTATTTATTTTTTTTATACTTTAAACTACCCCAATCAAATTTTATGATGATCATGTGCAAAACTAATCTTAGTCAAACAGGGCTACATTTTTTAGCATATACAGGGTATTTCTCAAATGATAGCCAGGGACATAGATAGGAAGGAATCGACCTAGCTCTTAAAAACGTACTTTTTGTAATGAAAATTTTCAAAATTTAGAAGCAGCGCCATTGCGATCGTTTCCGGATTTTCTAAATTAATTTTATTTCCTCGTATACTGCCTATGAAGGGCTCTCAAACAAGTTGTAGCTGATCCCAACAACTACTTTTTGAGTAGATGTGCCTTAAAGTCGAGATTTTCAAACGGTTGTGGCGGCCGCCATTTTGAAGCTAGAGAGTTCAGTAAAAAAGTTTTCGATTTGTTTTAAGTTCTTATTTCAGATTACCTGCTCAAATTTTCAAAATTGTGCTTTGGAAAAAACGTTACAAAAAAACATGTCTAACTTCCGTTTCGGGTTTCGAATTTTTTTTAAAGCTTAACTAGAACTACCATTTTCGATATACCTATTAAATTAAAATTTTATCAAAATCAGTCCAGTACTTTCGCCTGTAGAAGCGTCACACACCCACCCACATACAGACATTTCTTAAACCACTTCTTTGGGTTCCTTGAGCCCCAAAACGTGTATTTCCGTTAAAATCTAGATTTTAGATAATTTTCAGAAATCAATACTTTCCTATACCAAAGGCATGGGAAAGTAAAAATTGTTTGATAAAATCATTAAAAAAAATCTACGTAAAAATGCATTTGTTTTTACCAGTCCGTGGTAAAAAATCTGTAAAATCCACCACAATACGTTTATAACAGACTGATCACTTTAAGTGAATTTCTTCCAAAACCTAAAGACGACTGGGTTCGATTCCCACTCACTGTACTTCCATTTTTTTAAGATGGGGCCTGTATGAAAGTATTTCTGCTCTCGCAAGAAGACACAAGACACAATCTTCTGTTATGAAGACTAGGAGACTAGCTGCTCATTCCGCTCAATTTCTCGAAAGTACAATTTTCGAGAATCCGCTACTGATGTGAAATGCAAAATTTAGCAGACTTCTTCTTTTGATATAATAACAGTTGTTCAAAAAAAGGGTCAAGCGGGCTTTGGATGCCACTATTTTGACGATCCTACCCAGAATAGCATATGCTATACCGGGTATGATCGGCAAAATAGCGGCGTCCAAAGCTCACTTGACCCCCTTTTTCCAAACGTATGTTACCTTATTTATTAAAACATTTTTCATAAATATGAAATGACGTTTTTAGTTTTAAAATAAAAATATGTATTTATTATTGTTCTGAAATTCCACAAATGAAACACTAGAAAAAAATTCGAAAATAGAACACGTTAGATATGTCAGCCTTAAAGATAAAGGCTTAAACATGCTAAAGCTCTAAAATTCTTCTTGGCTTAACTCACTTTAAAATTACTATTAGCTGGATGTTACAACCATTAACACATAACTTCGTTCTGTCTTGGATTTTACTACCAAATCCTCAATTTATATACAGAGATTTACACTTGCATCTATTTTAACTTTTAGTAGCTACTATAACAGTTATTTTGATTTCGAATATTTTATGTTACTCTGGTAGAGATGCGCTGCATGCCAAGTAATTTGTCCATCCAGCCAGATAATGTAATGCTAATGTACGCGATTAATTTTTAAGAGCCTCAGTTTCGCCCAATTTATTGACTTGCTTAAAACAATTTCAATTAGGACTAACTTTAGATTTTCGATTTTTTTTAAGCGGAGATTTTTCCCCCTATGTATTTAAAAAACCCATACTCCAAAACTTATCTTTATTATGAAACTTCAAAAAGTACTAAAACCGTTACTTGAGCTGAAAACCTAAGAGAATCATTAATTTTTTGCTTTAACGTAGCTTAAGTCACTAACATTAAATTTCCATTACTGATTTTTTTTAAATGTTCGGAAATTACTAGGAAAGGCGGTCAAAACTAAAATTCAAGAAATTCCCGCCAGCATAGCATCAAGCAACACTTCTAGCAGCAGCGGCACCGATTAAATATTAATGAAGGTCAATGTTGTAATAAATTTCTAACTCTTGAAGATAACAGAGGTCAGCCTCAAGAAATTTTGGTATACTACGTTTCGGTTCCTTCAGGGCATAACAGCTAAAAATCGGCGACATTCACAAAAATGTCTAGCATTCAAATATGCCGAGTTTAATGAAGCGAATGTAATAGTACCCTCTATACACCATAATTTTATATGCCTTTAATCCAACTGTCCCGAACTTCTTAGCTTAAATATTCCTTTTAAAACAATAATAAAAAAAACAATAACCTATAATTTAAAATTAATAACATATAATTACCGGTGAGTCGAAGACTTTCCGCGTACGTCTTTTAAATATTGTTGGCTTTCTCCGCAACCACAATCAGATTCATCAAACAAACCAGATTTTTCATTCTTGCATGATTAGGTATTTTCTTTGTTATACCGGAATTAGGCTTTAATTAGGCCATTTATTATTAGTGCTGCCGTTAATGCGCAGCATTTCTGAAAACAGCGACTCATACTTCATAGTGTATGGGAAAAACGTTAACTTGAATTGGTAATGTGTGAGAATCGGGTCCAGAATGCACTGCATCTCAATCAGACTGTAATTACGACACGAGATATGTGTTACATTAACCTTTACAAACCCATTCAGTGTAAAAATATTCTACTCAACCTTGCTTCTACCTAAGTTTTAGCAACTAAGATTTATGAGTGTGATGCTTGCGATTATACGAGTAGGTATATCAAAAAAAATATGTTGGATTGACAGATAAATACGATGTCAACATGTAAGTAGCATTTCACTTCTTAAGTGTTCCAAAGAATATTACAGAATGTTAATTGATTGCGAAGCGTAAACCGCCAGTGGAAGTAGGTGGCAGTACGTGAAAGTTTGTGGAAGTAAGTGGAAGTATGTGTAAGTAAGTGGAAGTACGTGGAGGTAAGGTGGAAGTACGTGGAGGTAAAGTGGAAGTACATGGAAGTATGGTGGAAGTATCTGTATTAATGGAAGTAGGTGCAAAAAATCTTTAAGCGCGATTTATACCTCGATTCAATGTCTTCTTATTAAATATTTGAAAAGTGAACGAGCATGCACAAAACATGTCACCAAATAGTGGCTAAAGAACCAAATATAATAACCATATAGTGATCAAAAAACCAAGCGGTTTATAAACAATTGTCTTTTATTGTAGTGGTTTACTGTCGGCCTATTTCTGCTGCTAAGGATTATGACCGACGTTAAAAAGTACACCACATTACATTTGAAAATTTAACCAAACGTCTTTTACAACGTAAGAATTATCTCTCTCGCCGAGTACCCACATTAACACTTTAACATCCTTTCCGAAAGATGACACACTGACAACTACATCTCTCTGGGTGGATTTCACAAGCCTCGGTCTGGGTTTGAACACCAAACCTTTTGGACCGAAAATGCACTACTTTAACTCCGGTGATGACTTAACCATTACAAATGAAGCGAAAGACAAACCATAAGGCTAGCGGGTTTATACAGGGTGGTTCAACAAAACGTAATTTACGAACAACGAATATTGTTGGCAAAAAATATACCGGGTAGGATCGGCAAAACAATAGCATCCAAAGCCAGTCCCGCTGAAGTGACATCTGCAACGAGCGAGAGAACACTTGACCGACACAGCTAACGAAGAGAGCATATAATGACAGCCAACAGTATAAACCCATATTTGCTTATCTGTATTGAAAACTGTAGCGGTCCGCTGTACAAACGAATATGCGCCTTATATAACGGGAGTGTAAATATTTGGGTTTTAGTAACGGGAGCCCCTCACCACTAAAAATTGAGACATGTGGAAGGGATCCGGATATGGTATATATATATACTAGCGAAACCCGCTACGACCCACTCTAAAATATTAATATTGTTTTAAATAATAAATAAGCTACTTAAGTTGGTAATGTAGCGGGCCGTAGACCTAAGTCATTCTTTTAACAATTATATAGAGAGATTGATTTAATTATATAGAGATTGCTTTAATTATATAGAGATCATTTTTGAATTTTTTTGCAAAACGATTCCTCAGGATGTAAAAAACAACAACGTAATATTGCTGCACTTAAGAATTAGATTGTTTCTTTTTCTACCATTACTCATCAGCACTCTAGCTTAAATAGATGTTTCATTGTGCTCATTTATTAAAAAAAAAAGATAATAAATTTTCAAAAATTCATAGAAGGCGTCACAGAGAAATTAGTGGACTAGGACACAGACTAAATTACAGCCCATCCCTAGCTCTATTAGCATACACCGTTTTAAAAAAATCATGTGGCCAGTTTTTGAGCAATATTTTTATGACAATAAATTTTGTGATAAAAATTTGTTTCGAGTTCTGGTACGTAAAATAAAACTTAATAGATTGGCAACGTTTCGTTGTACCTGGGTATATCAAATTTCACACGGTCACTACGGATCTACATTTTTAAACAACTATTTCGGGTTCCTGAAACCTTCAATGAACGAGCAATTGATCTCCTAAATTTGCCATTATTAGAAGTGTTAGAATAGAAATCAAGTTAACTGCAGATATAGATAACCAAGATCAAGTCATCAGGTTGTTACTATAGCAACACCAACTGTATACTTTTAACCTTGCTTTTGATAATGACGCAAAACACGTTGAAATAACGTATAATGTTAAAATCAATAAATGTTTGTTGCGTTTATTAATAATTTTATTTTCGCTATTATGTATAGATGCAACCAAAGGTTCTCTCTTGCTAAATCGGTTTGAGTTAGAAACGTGAAATTTTGCAGGGTTACAGAGGAATATTGGTAATATTGAGATAAGTTTTTCCATTTTTATTTCTTTAACTAGGTCGTGTGATGTATCATTGTAAAGCTTCTTTTTCTTCGTGCAGTGGTTTATTAAATTTAGCTTTACAATGATGCCTTACACCACCTATACACTGCCAATTAAAACAATCAAGACAGCGCTGTATCTTTAAAAATTTGAAACTCCCATCACAATATTCCTGTGTAGTATTTCCTATGTTTGCAATCAGCCTTTACGAGCCACTGCTGGGCACCGACACTCTTATCTGCCACGTAGTCTCCTTAGCGCCAAGGTGGAGTACGGGGGACCTACAGTTTAATGTCGAATCCGAACGACTAAATATCAGCGAAGGTTTCAGGCATTAAGACCCCACGGCCATGGCCGCGGCCGCCTACACCGGATTGGGGAATGTGAGTGGCGGGTTGCGGCATAGATTTTTATTGCTGCATGGCTTCGGCGGGGAATCGAACCCTAGACCTTTAGCGTTAGGAGCTAAGCGCCTAACCTCTGAGCTACCACCACTCTTCTTTCCTATGTATTCCTGCACAAGTACAAGTGTCTACTTCACATCGTTTTAGCAGGAGAGCGTTGGTCCCGTTGGTTCATTTTTCTAAAAAGTCTCAAGTTTCAATAAAACTAGAAATACATAAATAAATTAAAACAATCTTAATCTATCAAAGGTCCACCTTGAGTGTATCCGAGCAAAACAAGAAGACATACAGATATCATGTGTTGTATTGCACCCGATTATATTACACTATCAAATATGTAATCAGCTCAATTTATTACCATAACTTGTTTTAAATTACATTACCGTTTATCTAACACTTAACTGCTCTCGTTTCTAAATTAGCGGAGATATTAACATATTAAGCCTTGCAACTGTGATATGCAATTAACTACTGAGACTGGTATTAAATAAATTGATAAACGATAACATTTTATTTCCATGATAAATATTTTACGACACCGACAAGTAGATCGTCTTTTCATGTTCACTGATCCAGATCGTCCTTTTTGCAAATCAATTTTATGTAGTGTATCATCTCCATAAATCTCGTCTATCACCGGTGCCATTAAATTCAAAATCAGTTGCATGACTATCTATCTACATAGGAATTTTGTTGGTAGTTGAAATTATTTTTAATTGATAACGTGTTCACGTTTTAATTTTTTTTTGGGAATTTACATTTTCTTATTTTAAAATTAAAAAAAATTATATGAACCCATCTCTATGATGAAAATTCACAACATTTTGCTTGGCCTTGCAATAACAGTAGGAGCATTCAAATTCTTAAAAGAAAAGGTCATTTTTACAAGCACTTTACCTGCCAAGTCACATTCTCACCTTATCTTCCATCAACAAATTGTTAAAATGGACCATTAAGGTTTTGCCGGAAGTACGTACATGACGAAACAAAAGTAAAACAAAATAATACGCAAGCAAAAGGTGTATCGAAATCGATTTAAGAATTTGCGTAGTACTATTTTCCGAAAAACAGGAAATTAGCCAATACACCAAATAAAATGACATCATTTAAGGTTTGGCAAAACAAATACGGAAGTTAAAAGAAGAAAAACGATTGCGCGCATTGTCTTTTTACAACTTCCAATGACGTGTAATCTGCTTCACGCAGTTTCACACAACTTTATTTATAACAACAGGGCCGACGTAATGAAGATATATGAAGCAGCAATAAATTTAGATTTTTTACACATCAGACCGAAGCTAGATAAATCTTGCTTTTTTTATTAATGCTACTGTTATCATCATTAAAATACCAAGAGATCATGCAGCTTTCCGATAATCCAAAAATAAAATCTGTGTCGTCTTATCCAAGAAGGTCTAGAATCATTCTGATAAGCTGAAGAAAGGACAAACATTACCCATAGATAACACAGGTATTCAGAAAAGTAATCTATACGTTCCGATTAAAAAATTAAATTGCAGAATTAATAAAAAATAAACGATAAACCTAATATAAAAATGACCGAAGAAGTTTTCCTTATACTTATTAAATTATCACCTATCATATTTTGAAAAGTATTTTTGTATCAGTGTTTGACATAAACATAAATGTCCTGTGTCGGAAAAAGCAGCGAGAAACAACAGCGAAAGCGCACCTGCATATGGAACTATAATTAGAAACCGAAACCAGCCCCACTACTGTAGCGGCTAGCTGAAGCATTCACCAATGACCTGCGGGCATGTCCCACTGTATTAAGAAACATATATTTCTAATTTTATGTGAGAAAAACAATCGACTTTTAATTTTGAAAAAGATTCCTTAGTATTAAAGAAAACCAGTCACAATTTGGGTAGGAAGGGTAAAATTACCGCCCCCCCCCCCCCCCCCCTAAATATTACTGCACCTAAAAACTAAGCAGTGAATCGTATCCTACTATCACTTATGGGCAGTTTAGCAGCTTAAGCGGAAATGTTTTATTGTGCTCTGTGTATTAAATAAAGGGATATGAATTGACATTTTTTTTAATGATTAGAAGGCGCCACGGAGAATTTTGTACTGTTATACCAACCAAATTGTAGCTTATCTCTATGTCTATAAGCATACACAATTAGGAAAAAAAATCGTTGGCCAGATTTTGAATTTATTTTAATTTTCAAAATTTCTTCCTCGCAGTTTTCGTTCGTACAAAATGGTTTTCCATAGTAACATTGTGTTGCCCGGGGCTGTTATAATATCAAATTTGAGCCCGATTCGTCAATTCGTTTTTGACTAATATGGCGTAAAAACAAATTTTCAAAAAATCGTAGCCGCTGACATTTTGAAACTAGAAGTCTTCTATCTGATTTCGTTTCTGAAAAAATGCTACTTAAAACATGCCTAACTTCGGCTTTTCATTTCAGATTTTTTAAGCTTATTCTGTCGATAAATTTTAACATACATCTACGCAGACGCGGATCCAGGAATTTGTAATTGGGGGGAGGGGTACATTTCCTCCATACCGAGGCGTTCAGCAACAGTTTTCCAGAAATGACTGTCGGGGGAGAGAAGGGAGTCTACTAAAAAAATTTCTTGGCATGTTTGGGTCACCGTTGTGTCCTCGACTATTTGCACAGAATATCACCACTACAAGAAGACAAAAAGAGCGAATCACTTCGCCTTATACTGTAGAAATTTTCTTATCATATTTCAAAAGTATGTTAGTAATTTTGTCTTAGCGTTCTGTAAAAATAACAATTTGTTTCCAAATGTTTGGTAAGAACACGTAAAGATGTTCTGACTTAGACACTTAGTCCTGTTCTCTTATACAAAACTGTGGGAACACATTAAACGTTCTTAAGAAGGTTACTGTGAGATACTGTCTAATTTCCACTAAAAAAAAGTAAAAGGTTTGAGGTCTTCTAGTTTATATTAGTACCAAAAATTTTGAAAAATATTCAAAATTGGTTAATTTATAAATGTGTTTTAATAAAATTATTTTTACGAAGCTTTAGGGGGTGGCTACAACCCGTGTAGACCTCCCCGTAGATCCGCGCCTGCATCCGCGATCCGAAGCGCAAACAGATACTAAAAACCGCTTTTTGAGTTTCCGCAGATCCACAACATTATTTCCAATAAATTCGCGACATCCAAAATTTACATGAAATCAAATGATTCTTCAATCGCCAATAATTCAACCAGTCAGATTTATTTTTTATTAAAAAAATAATATTGTTATACATGAACGTCAACTTTAGCTATGCTTCTTCTTATTTTTACAAGAGTAAATTTAGAAATCTAAAAATACCGACTTCCTTGTACTTTATCTTTAAATTCATTATGTTTTCAAAACAGCAATGCAGCGGATATGAGCAAATAAAATAAATGTGCGGAAGTTTGTTATTTAAAGTTTACCAAGTTTTAGCGTTGCTAATCGTGAACCTCAAAAGTTAACTTCAAGCAAATCTTTAGAACTACAGCATAGCGAATGTATAAAAGTTTGCCAATTAACGAGGCAAGCGGAACGAAGAAAAACCCCCTAAAAATAAACAATACAAACCATTTGTAGTTTGCAGGTGGGTACCTACTTATACTTAAAAAATCACATTATGTAATAAAATAGCAGTTGAAATGCTCACTTTAATCCATTATTTTTTTACACCTGCGCATTCATGGTTAAACAATTTAAAGTATTTGTTTAAAGAAATAATTCAAAACTTATCGGTTGGCTTATCACATGACTGGTGTTCGTTGTCCATGTTTTTATCACCAAGGACGATAAACACACAGAAAAGCATCTTAATGAATGCACATACACCTGCATGAATTACGACTACAATAGCCGTTTATATAATTATCAATAATTGAGACAGCTTTTTAACTGCTTACAAGTTACAACGAAGCAAAATAAATTTCAGACGCAGTTTTCACGTGAAACTCACAATTATTCTTACATACCTTGGTAATTAGTGAAACGGTCATTAATCTGCAAGTTAACTACATGGTAGTTGTAGTCCTAATTATTACTACAAGCACAGGAGATGCAAAACATCCGTGCATTTAAATAAATTTTTGTGCTACTAATTAAACCGATAAAACATTAAAAATAGCTTGTTCAATAGATGTTACCGTGCAGTTTTAAAATACATTTTCCTACACTTTCAGTACAAGGAAGTATTGATTTCATGAATATTTTCGATTTCCAAGATTTGACGGAAATACATGTTTTGGACCTTCGGGAACCCATAACAGTGGTTTATTAAAAATGTCTATTTGTGGGAGAGATCCCCCCCCCCCCCGTCGTTCCCTCATATCTCCGGAACGGTTGGGCCGATTTTGAAGAGCTTTAGAATGTGGGTAGGGATGGGGGAGTTATATCAAATATTCATCAGAAAAATATGCTTTTATTACAACATTTAGAACAGAACTGAAATAAAAGATGTTTTTTGGAAGCATTTTTCGTTTAAGCGATTTTTTCTAAAATTCCTAAAACGAAATCTCCAATAGAAGTAATCTAACGCTTTTCTTGAACTCTCCAGGTTCAAAATGACAGCCCCTGCAATTTTTTGAACATTTTGATTTTAACACCATATTACTCAAAAACTAGTTGATAGATCGAGATGAAATTTGGTATTATAGTAGCCTTTAGGTAACTCAATGTTACCATTTCCCAGAATTTTCAGAATCACGAAAACTAAAACATTAAGCGATTTTTAAAATTTAACAAATTTTCACAACAAAAAAATGGTTTTGTTATTTTATAAAAAATAATTGCAAATCCGGATCAAAGCGTCGTTGGTTTGGGTCGCTGTGCTGAAGCAGCTGTGATTATAGCTTGGCTCATTGTGACAGCAGGCCATATTATGTCTTGTTGTTGCATAACCGAAATCTTCGCATACTTGTGTAGTGCAGCAAACAAACGAGATATTTAAATGATGTGTTGCGTTTGCCCTTTGCGAAGTAATCAACGTGCGTGCAGTTTACCACTGCCGCAGCTGTAGCATATTCAATTCTGAGCTGATTTATTTAAAAAAAAACAGTTGTTGGGGCTACAACGTTGTACATAAATACTTTTGGAAATACAAAACGTTTCTAAACATCGGGGAAGTTCAAGGCAAGGCTCATCCCTAATTCAATTTGGCTTTAATTAATTTAAAATTCGAAGATACTACTTCTTATTTATACATCCTGTAGACCTTAGAAGTCACAAAATTACCCAAAAAATTAAAAATCTTGATCTCCATACTCTTCAAAAAGATTTAATGAATGTGTGACCGATTTAATGAGATTTTATGACCCAGATAACTCGCTACTAAGTAAAGACTTGAGCCTAGAATTGGTTACGCGTAATAATAACATACCATACATAATTTACAAAAGACATTGCATAAAAGCGTAACCAAATTAGCTACGCTCTTTTTGTGTTCGCAACACTCGTTTTTTGCATTCTCTCCTGCAATTTACAGCAATTATTACATTTACAGTTTCTAGTAGTGTTTATCAATCCAAATTCAACTCCCTTTTCTTTAGTAGATCAACCTTATATAGGAATTTATGTTGTTCTTAATCTCAAAATTGAATATTCGCTTCCTTTACGCCAGTAGAACAGGTTGTTCTTTTTTGACCACTGTTTAACCTGTACCTGTACCGGAATAAAAATTAAGCCTACCAAAAGTTTGTTCCGAACGCAACGCTATTTCTATAATCTTTTCGTATTCCTATCCCTATGTTAAATTTGATGCCGACATGAAAAAAAAACCAAACGAAAAACTGATGGAAGTAGCTATAGTAGAATATAAATTATAATATAATAACTCTTTGTCGGGTGAGCTAATATTTAATATTATTTTCGCTTTTCATTTTTGACAAGCCCACCGCGTTTGTCTGTGGTTGTTCAGAGTACAACTATAAATCTTATTAGCCTAGTATTGTTTTCTCACGTTAAGGCGGGTACGCTATACAGACTGTCATTGTTTTACTGGAAACATTGGCAATTAATGAGTACAACAGGACAACGATAGACAACTATACAACTAATGCCTAATCAGTGCGGCAAGGAAAGAAGATACAGGATGAGCCAAGCGGGGATTCACGTATCTAAAAATACCTTTAAATTTTATTCAAAAATCACCTATCTATATTAAATTTAAAACAATCCCCGGATACGTGAATCCCCACCTGGCCTGGCCGCTATCTCCCTTCCTTCTCGCTTTTACCCTTCTTGTTGCACTCATTATCTGCCCACGTTTCTAATAAAACAGTGACAATCTTTATATAGACACAAGCAGAAGTACTACAATACTATGGTGAAAATAGGCCAGGACTCCGACGTATGTTTTTTGAAAATTTAAAATTTAGCTTTCTAAAATTAGACCATTTTTAATATCTTTTTTTTTGAAAAATTTTGGCAAATATGTCTCCAAAAATTTTTAACTTTACACAAAACCTGTGGTAAGATTTTAAAAATATTTTGAAAATTTTAAAAATGTTTTGATATTGTTTGCATTTTTAAATAATAATAAAAATTTAGAAATTCAAACTCTTGTAAAATTGTGTTATATGTTATAACGGATAAGTTTTGCAAGAGTAAAAAAATTTTGTTTTGAAAATTAACAAAATCTTAAAAATTTTGATAATTTTTATGTTTAGGATTTTCAAAAAAATTTAAAATTTAAAAATTTTAAATTCAAAAATTTTTTAAATAAAAAAAAGCAACGTCTTAAATTTTTGAAAAAACCATGCGGTATAAAACATAAAATTTGACAATTTACCAAGAATTTATAAAAAATCGAAATTTTCACAAAACTGCCAAAAACGTAAAAAAAAACCGAACATTTGCAAAATATTCAAATAATTTTTAAAATTTTCAATTAATGCGTGGCGACTCTCGACAGCTTTTTTTTTTACAATGAAATACAAAAGTTGACAACATAAAATTAAAAAAAAATATATATATATAGAGGAAAGAGACTCTCTTCTGCCAAAGAAAAATGTGAATTAAAAAATAATTATTCAATACCTATTCAGATATTGATTCAGATAGTGATTACAAAATAGGATTGTTAATAAATATAACGCATTTCTTTAAAATAACTCAACACTTTAATGTAAGAATTATTTTTTACAATCACTGTCCCATTGCACTGTCCTTCTTGAAAGCCATTAAGTAAACTAGTACACTTTAAAGCCCCATTTTGCTTCAAAGCTGCCACCATAATCTGTTGCTTAATTAAATTCATAATTAATTTCCTTTTTGCGAAGGAGAGGTAGTAAAACCATATTTAAATTTAAATTTATTGCTATTCCCTGTGTAACAACCCGAGTATTTTTTACAAAATAAAAACTTTAATTAAAAAAAATATTTTGATATATTTTCTTTGCATTAAAACCCAGGGAATTCATGTCACGTTTTAAATTCATCTCGGTTTTAAAATAACAAATGGAGCGAAGCTGAACCCAAACTTAAATTAAAAAAATTATTTATTAACAGCATGACACAAGAGTAATGTAATTTTTCCTGAATGTCAACGTTTCCCAAATTATTGAATTTTTTATATGTCGCGTGCTCTCTGATGTCATCTCGAAAGGTATGAGAATTAAGATTATTGAACCCGTCTGGACATTCCTAGTTTCCTACATCACATCACGAGCCATCTTATATTTAAGAAATCTTCCTGCAACGAACCATTTATTTTGATACAAGCTGTTTATGTGTCAGGAGATTTAT
This sequence comes from Ctenicera cuprea, assembly GCA_958336395.1. NCBI lineage: Eukaryota > Metazoa > Arthropoda > Insecta > Coleoptera > Elateridae > Ctenicera > Ctenicera cuprea. The sequence goes on from OY284488.1 coordinate 51,777,349, forward strand.
GGAAGTATTTATAAACATCCTCCACAAACAGTATTTTTCAAAAATATTTAAAAACAAACTATTTGAATCTGAACCAAAATTTTGAATTGGTGTAATAAATTTGATTTTTAAATATAGTTTTTGTAACTTTGCAAATACAACATTTTACGAGCACTTTTGGTTAAACCTTCTCGAACTCCGCTTTTTATTGGTCTCAGCAAGCAACAGAAATATTTCATAAGTAAACATGCTGCCTAAAATTAACTCTCCCGCTGAGATTTTGTCATGTGGTCTATCTTTAAAAATCTTGAGTAATCTTTCTAATTACTTTGGTGTGTGGGTAAGAAGGTTAATCACATTTGTAAATAAAAGCTGATTCTAGGTACTCTCCGAAAAATACATTACACATAAAAGTCACAACGGCTTTTTTATCTTTAATTCTCTGATTAACGGAATATTTGATTAAAAACGAGCCGTTAGTCACTGACGATTAAGTATAAAGAGGTACATAATGTGAAAATTGGGGGAAATCCCCAAGAGAAGATTTTTATAAAATTTTTCCTCTTCTAACGAATAATATTTTTGTATGGGAATTACGTATTTATAAACAGTTTGGGTAAGGCACAAGTTGCAATCTAAATTGTTATTCTTTACAAGATAAATACATTTGGTAGTAATATTGATAAGAATAAATATTAGCTATCTTATGATAAACTGAGGTTTCCTATATCATAAATTGTTGACCCAACAAAAAAAACCACAAACCACGAAAAACCAATTGAAGTTATACTGGTATAGTTTTACTTTCACATACTAGAGCATATAAATAAAGGGGTATATAAAAAATTCATAATAAAAATAAACTTTTAAAGAAATACGAAACCGTAAACATAAATCAGACATAGTTTTATAACTCTGTACGTAAGAGGGGGCCTTAAGACAAATCCAATGCTTTTTTTTCAAACTCTTTAACTTAACAATGGTAGACGACGCCATTTTATGAAAATTTTAACTCAAAAAGCGAGTTGGCAGATCACTATTTGGTATGATATATGGAGTCAAAATATTATTATGTACGACAAATTTTAAAACAAAATCAACAATTTTTTTGGGATTTTTCAAAAAAATATATCAAACAACAATTTTTATAAATATTTAACGCCCATCGAGCTAGATATACACTACACTTTGGTGTTTAGTCCAATACGCTAGTTTCTGGGTTACGCCTTGTATGTATTTTTGAAGATTGGAAAATAATGTCCTTTTATTTAATACACGATGAACGATAAAACATTTTTGTTAGAGATACTTGAGTGACAGGACAATAAGATACTAAACTTAATTTTTGGGTGCAGTAATATTTACAAGGGGCTAATCTCCCGCCCTTTTTTTTTGGCTTTTTATCAGCAATTAATCCTAAAAAAATAATAAATGAATCGATGTTTTTTGTCATAATTAAATATCTTCAGATGCTAACTGGACTAGTTATCTTATGGTTATAGTCGTGCCCCAAGAGTAAACGAAGGCGTATGTACGAGAAAGTCGATTCTTTTCTTTTGACGGTGGATCCTACCCCAACAGTACTAATCGCCTTTTTTACTTTCCTATACTTTCAGTATAGGGAAGTATTGATTTCATGCAAATTTTCAAAATCGAGATTTTGACGGAAATACATGTTTTGGGCTTCCAGGATCCTAAAAAAGTGGTTTTTAAAAAATGTCTGTCTGTGGGTGTGTGTGTCTGTCTGTCTGTCTGTCTGTCTGTGTGTGTGTGGGTAACGCTCATATCTCCGGAACGGCTGGGCCGATTTCGATGTGCTTTGAAATGAGGAGGTATATCAAAAATTCATCGACAAAATAAGCTTTTAAAAAGAATCCGAAACCGGAAGCGGAAGTTAGACATGTTTTTTTGGTAGCATTTTTTTCAGAAACGGAATTTTGGAAATTTTAAAGTGGAGATTAAAGAAGGCCTTAGGACAAATCAAACGTTTTTTTACCGAACTCTCTAGCTTTAACATGGCGGCCGCTACGAATTTTTGAAAATTTCGACTTTAACGCCCATTTACTCAAAAACCAGTTATCTGATTGGAATCAACTACATCTTGTTTGGTAGCCCTTCAAGGGTACTATACCATGAAATATCATTAATTTTGAAAATATAAAAACGATCGCAATGACATCACTCCAAAATTTTGAAATTTTTCAAAAAAAAATTTCTCAAAAACTGCCCACACGTTTTTGTTTAAACTTTTTAAGCTGATAGAGCTGAGAATCTTCTACAATTCATTTTTTTGCGCATTGCTATAATTTCACTGTGACGCCCTCTGTGATTTTTTGAAAATTGAAAATTGGTACCCTTTTATTTATTTAACGGGGGGCAATAAAATATTTCTGTTAAAGCAAAATAGCTCATCATTGATAGCAAAATCCGAATATCATAATATTTTTTCGATAATTTAATATTTAGGGGGGCTACTGTTCCCCCTCCCCCCCAAAATTTTCGCTACAAAATTAAAAAATTGATTTCTTCTTTTGTTAGCTCTAGGAGAATCTTTTTACAAAAAATCAAAAAATCGAATTTTTTGCCCCTTAATAATCTTTTTGTACTTAGAAGAATTTCCCATACTTTCTACAGCAGTTGTATTCTTGTACTAGTCGTTTAATGTTCAGTGTAGGCTAACTTTTTTATTTTAATAGATAGACTCGCAAACCCAAGAGCAAAGTTGTAGGGCAAATTCTTCTCGATTGTATTTAAGAAAACAACTTGAGTTTCAAATTTTAATATGGCGGCCACGGTAAAAAATAACTTTTTTTTAAATGGAAACGTGGCATTTTGGCTTTAAAATCAGAAAGGTTTTGAAATTCTAAATGCAAATTAATAAGAGTAATTCCTTGCTAAAAATAATACTTCTCGAGTTATTAATATATTTTCAAATATCAATTTCCGCCCTTCCCTTGATTCAGTCCGAATGATTTACCCAACCTTATGCTTGCAGAGCGCAGCGGTCGGTCTTTCTTCAACCGCTTCAAGATGTTACAACCTATAAGAACTATTTACTTTAACTAGTCGTGTCCTAGACAGGTGCATATCGAAAGTGTTGGAAAATATAAAACAATGTTATTTTATAAGTATAGGAAAGTCCAGGCGAAGTGTTTCGCTCATTTTTTACAGTGACACAAGTCGCTTGTTTATGTTCCAAGTTGTGCCGTTTGCTGTAAACAGCCCAGTAACTCGGTTGGAAAACGCGTGTGCGGTGTCGGTAGCAACTAGATCGAACCCCGACAAGAGTAATTTTTTAAATCATTAGCAATTATTCTTTAATAATATACGCGTAGGCGCAGCAAGGTGCACACTTTCCGACTGTCGTAGCTTTAACAAGGCGGTTAGTACCCCGACTGTTGGGGTACTATCCAGAGCCTTTTTCTTTTTACATCCCAACTGTAGTTCAAGCAATACACATATCGAAATGCTTTCTTTTTATTGTACTAACTTTTTGCAATTTTCCAAGTACATATTTGTATTTTTTCAGACTTCTTAATACCAGAGTTCTTAACAAAGTTAGTCAGTTTTCCTGAACATTTTGCCTCTCCCAATTTAAAAAAAGAAATTAATATATTTAAGTAAACGTTAAATTTGTAGCACGTGTACTATGTTTTAAATTGGTTAATTTTTGCTGGACATCTTGGATTTCAATGACGTATTTGAAAACTAAGAAATGTTTTATATACTTGTATCCTGTCTACAGAATAAGTTTCCAGGATTTTATTTCCGAAACCTACAAATTTTGAATTTCAGAAAATCTAAGACTATTGCCAGTATTGAACAGACGATTCACTGCTTACCCAAACTTGCAACTAATATGGGGCCTTTAAAACTAAATTCACAAATATTTTTCTTTCATAAACGAGCATCGTAATATAATGTTTAGGTTTTCCACACATTTAACATCACGCAACAACGTATAAGGACTATCTATACACAGTTCCGGTTACATCGGAAGTAACAATTTAAACATTCTATTAACAGTACCATTCTAAACAAATTTACCTACTCATACGCATTTCATCAGTAGCAATCAATTTGCAATATATCAAAAAATTAATAATTATTTTCTAGACCTAAGCCGCGTTAAGTAATGTAAATATTTTTCTGAAGCAGTTTCTTCGATTCAATATTTCAAAAATACAGCAGGAAGTCCCATTTAACAGCAGTTTACATAATTTACGGCGTGGCAAACAATTTTTTTATTTCTGAAATACCTATACGTCTCTTTTAAAAACTTTAAAATGTCAAAACTTTTGCTATTTATATAAAATTTCCTGCTCAGTTAAGTTGGCATCTTAGCACAGATTGGTAAAAACTGAAAATTTTTGCAAAATATACAATTTCTTCACCAGCACAAAAATAACTAAATATTTAAAAATTCCGGTGGATAGTGTAAACTTTATTTTTTGGACCGGTATTAACATTCCTTTCCGATTCAACATGAAAGCAATTCTTAACGACTGGGATCTATAAGATGATAATAAAAATGATGTAAAAATATTACAAATTGTAATAGAAACTCGTGGGCGACGCTTTTAAAATAGCACCAGCTCGCGACGCCGACGCACCGTCGGTCGTACGCCATGGGCGTCGTCGGCCTTGCAAAACGTCGCCCATTACCACAAACCTCCTGAAAGACTGCAGTAATGCAGCTGGCATGCGAAATATGCCACAGGAAGTAAGGTTTAGCATTACTTGAAAGACGTACTGTTATATTCGCGATTCTTCACTCGCTTTGCTCTTGTTTGAGGGGAAAAGCAGTGGCGTCGAATACTTGGTTTTTAGTTGTAAACGAGTTTTTTAAAGTAAACAATTTTGCAAACCAATGTTTGAACCAATAAAACCCATTCCACTTGTTTGCAAGTCAAAATGATGTTTATTCTAATAACAAAAATCGAACGTAGCTATTGCAAAAAAAAATGCGGTCAAATGTTAATAGATATAGTGATAACGATAACAATATTTGGTTGAGGAACATTAATATCAACTGCTTGAAAGAAATACAGAGGTAACTTAACCTTTCCCAATTAGATTAGCTTGCGAGCTGCAGGTGGAAAGTTCGACAAAACCAAGATTTAAATAATGCAAGTCATATCATACGAAAAATGCATTTTTCTACACAAAATGCAGTAATAAACTATTGCAACAACAATATACAGAAAATAAGCACAAAATTTTCGTGATATGAGATTTTATACAATTGCAGGGATTCCCCTGGTTGGTAAATATCTCCAAACAATACTTCTTGTGCCTGCCACTGGCAATGATGACAAAATAATGACGTCAAACACTCTAACTTTTAAATAGAACATTGTAAAATGATATTTTTACAATCTAAAACAGTCAGGAGCTTCTGGGGGGTGATTTTGCCCAGGTGTCGGCGCACCTGAATCCTTAAGAATTACACATAACCACACTTCGCAAATACGCGAAGATGCACGTGCGTCATATCTGCAAATTGCTGCGGTTTATTATGGAATAAAATCAGGTGGGTAGATAACTACAAAGTAAACCATGATAAGGATACAAAATAAACGGTAATTTTACAATATTGTTGGCAATAAAAGAATTAAAGGTAGCAAAACTCGTTTCCTGGTTTGTTTATGAAACCGACGCCCGCCTCTCACACGTCGAATCCTTGTTTGGTCATGGGCGTCGGGAAATTCGACGCCTATGCTTCTCTCTCTTTTCCGCCCACGAAAATACTGGTTTTCTATCATTTTCTAGGGATCCTGCGCGGAGCTATGCTTACTATTCTTGCTCGAAAACATTTAACACCCGGTTCTAAACGAAATTAAATTTATGCTCTACAACATTCTCGATTTGTGTAATAGGAACATGTGAACAACCTACATACATAAAACTGCAAGCAAATGCATTTTAATACAAAAAAGAATTAACTGGGTTTTGGTTTTGTACCGAAGCAGTTGCAAATTAATTACCATCTGGTGCCGATTTTTAACGGTCCTCAAAACGGTTAAAGTAATTTGAGGCAATATTGTTGAATAACAGAATAACGAGCGCGCCTGAATTATTTGAAATTTTAAACGTAAGAATTTCGGTGACGATGGACGACGCTGGGAGTCACCAAAAATAGTCGTCGTGTACGTTAGCCGTAGATAATGTTACGTTGAAAGAATCATCATTTCATTCTTGAATGACGCCAACAATGGGCCAAATTGTTTATATAATAACGAAATTTTATTATTCGGTTAAATACGTTTCGGCATGAATAATTCAAGACGTGTCTGTTTACAGGCAGTCCTTGACCAAACGGAAACTGGAATATAATCCTAAGATCTTAGATTTCCCAACTTTCATTTCTTGCTTTAAAAAACGATCGATCCATTGTTATGATTTGAGGTTAGGATCAAGTAACCGGATAGGACAATAATATGGCATTGTTTACACGCGTGTAGGCGACAAAACTTGAAAAACAACTGAAGGTTTAAATCTAGAATTCAAATTCAACTGTTACGTATCTGGTTGTAAGCGGGCCGATTTATATGCCGTATGGTACAGAGGCATTCTGTAAGGTGTAAGGAAAGATAATGTGGGAATGTTGTTACCTTCTTTTGTTGCTTCTCCCAGGCAGGGTCAAGTAGTCCCTCCCGTTCCCATTCTTCCTCCTGTTCCATGTATCCGTCACCGGACTGGTCGATGTTGTTGTAACCGTCAGTAATCATTTTGTTTGCGAATGCACAATTTGCTAACTAAGTCGTTATTATTTAGTTCGTTCGAGAAAGCAATTCAGTGTCGTGCAAGAGCACACGACCTTACGCGTACCTAACCCCACTAGCCCGAGCCCGACTGTACCACTAGCAGTTAATCCTCTGGTCGTAAGCGCAAACGCGACCAGCTGTAGTGCTGCACGCAAGGACTGTTATATTTGTACGACGGACACGGGACGCACACAGAACTGTGTAGTGTACATTAGAAAGTAAGAATTGTTTTGGAACCCCTTCCACTTATTCCCTGGGCCCTACCGTTACGGGCAGACTATACTTTTTGTACAAAAAAGCAATTAATATTAGTTTTTAGTAAACTCATTTATGTTACATTAAAATAATTTTAAAATTTAGGCAAATCACCCAACAATTTAAAAAAGAAAAAAAGTTGAGGTCCCACCGAGATTTGAACTCGGATCGCTGGATTCAAAGTCCAGAGTGCTAACCATTACACCATGGGACCTGTATATGAAGCGAATTCTCGTTTAGGTAGTAAAGCTTAGCGTAGACGTTATCTTTGATGTTATTCAAAAAGGAATCGTAAATTTATAAAAAAAAAGTCAAAACGCTTGCAAATTATATTTATTTAAAAACATGATAAACATTAAATAACCCCTATCCAAGGGCGATATGGTTATTTTTTTATAAGTAAAATATTGTAACGCCAAAGAAATTTATACAGGCTGCTTCAAATTCTAGCCGCACCATGCATATCTCGCTTATTTTAGGAGCAAGAGACTTGGTTAAATTGAGGCAAATTTGCGAAGTTTGGAAATCTGTAAAAACAATATTAAAGCAACATTTTATTCTGAATATTGTGCAGTAATCAGATATGCGATACGCCGCCGTTTCGAACTTTGCATAACCACTATCGAGTTCATTTTTTAAAACGACTACCTACTACGATTTTTCAAACATATTAGAGCAAGACTTTTATTACGATTACAACACCGTATCACATGGTTTCGTTGTCGCTTAATGATGAAAACATGAAAAACTGAAACATTTTCACAAAATTTAAACCAAACTTGATTGAAAATTTGAATTATCTACATCAAATGTTCAAACTTTTTTATTTGTTGAGACACATTAGAATCTTTAATTTTAGGCTCTTTGTGGTTCAAGTGTCCCGGTGTTTAGTTGAAATAACAAACAAAAAACAATGAAAACCAAGCAGGATTTGTATATATTTATATGTTCGAGTAGAGCTTGAAAGCTTGCGTATTTTATAAGAAATCATTAAATGCGTGGGGCGTAGGTAACGGGTTCAGCTAGTTTATTGTTATTAATCATCATCTCTTCATTTGTTACAGTATAAAGTTGTCATTTCTAAAGTTGCCTTAAATAATTTTTTTGAAAAATGTCTTTATTTAATAAAGAAAAACAATATGATACGTGTTTGTTAAATATGCAACAAGATTTCCTACATATTATTTAGGCGTAAATTTGCTATTATTTGGTTTTTTCATCAAACTCAGAAATAGATATGGGCATAGTATACCTGAAAAAAACAAACAGAAATGTGCAAATACTATCTTCAGTTGTTTTCCTTTTTCCATTATTTTTTAAATGAAAAAGTTGTTTACTTTGCGTTCGGCGGTAGTGGTGGGTTAAGAGCTTGCAGTCTTATCCGGTCGACGCGAGCTTGGAACTGCCTATAACAGGATTTTTATAAATTCGGAGCAGCGAGGATAGGCTCGGTACTTAAATTGTTTTTTTTTGGAGTAGGGCATGTTAAAACCGTGTATAGCACCAAGTGCCGGGATAAGAGAGAGAGGATTCTCTTTAAAAAAATCTATGTTATAACCATAAAGATATTTTTGTTGATACTATTATCAGATTTTTTTTGGTTAACAGCAATCAAACAAGTTCTAGAAATAGGTACTGAATTGGTTATACTTCACACCCAGGTTTGGAGGATTTTAAAATACAATAATTACAAACTTTGTGAAATACATGTCAGTCATAGTCTTCGACCAGGCGATAATCTTCGAAGACGAGAATTTTGCAACTGATTGAAACAGCAGGCGGATCAACCAGTGATATCTTGAAATCTGTTTTTATATCGAAATTTACAGGAAATTAGAGATGTAACTTTTAATGACAGCCTGCACAATTAATACACAATTAGACTCTTTTTAGTTTAACACCATCCATTGCCTAATATCAAAAGTTAACCTCAAAATTTTAAATATAAAACTTCCAAAATAACACTTCTAAGCATGACTGCCTCACATATCAGTTTAAATTTAGATAAAATATGTCGAGGCTGTTTATCAGAAGAAAACATTTTGATATCAATTTTTGAAAGTAACGCCGAACCTAGTATCACAGAAATGTTCGAAATTTGCACTTCCTTACAGGTATTTTTATATGCTTTGCTCAAATCCACATTATTATTACTATTATGTACTATTTTTTATCATAGCTAGGTGAAAATGATGGGTTTTCCTCAAAGATCTGTAACAAATGTATATTACGTTTGAACGAATCCTATCAATTCCGACAAATGTGTCTTGAATCTTATTTCAATATGCGTGTAAAGGTCGAAGTAATAGAAGAATTTAGCAGTAAAGCTGAGACTCTAAGTGATTTAGAAGACCAAGAAAAATGCAATAACCAAGAAAGCACAATTTTTGATGAATACGTTGATGAGGAAGATCAGAAGGTTCGTTGTGAAACAGATGGAACTGGGAATGATGAAGGCATTGAAGAAAATTTTAATGATAGTGAAAATAATGTAAAAAGTTATTATGAATGCGACACATGTTCAGAAAAGTTTGAAACGTTTAGAGATCAGAAGCAGCACGAATTTGATATGCATATGCCTGGAAAAATGTGTACTATCTGTAGTAAAATTTTTACGTCAGTAGATGAAGTTATGGTAAGTCTTTTTACACTGTTTTTATAACGTTGTATTATTGCTGGTCATTGGAAGTTAGTTACTTTTATATATTATTTTAGAATCACTCTCGTAAACATCTAAGAAAATCAAGTTCAGGCTCAAAAAAATACAAGTGCAAATACTGTAATAAAGAATACACAAATTCAAATAATTTAAAAATCCACATGTTTACCCATAGTGGCGTTAAACCATTCGCTTGTAAAGAATGTGGCAAAACATTCACAAAAATCAATGCCTTAAATTCACATTTATCTCTTCATACTGGATATTGGTCTTATTTGTGTAGCGAGTGTGGTAAAGGCTTTACTACTGCGACTGGACTTAAACGACACAAAATATCACATTCAGGTTTGACTCCCGTAAAATATGAATAATATTAAACACATTATACATTTCTAATACAGGTGAGCGACCGTACAAATGTAAAGTATGCACAAGAAGTTTTACTGCATCTGGTGATTTGAATGTGCATATGCGTTGCCACACTGGAGAAAAACCTTACTTATGTCCGACATGTGGAAAAGCATTTTCTAGGGTTTCTCATTTAAACACACATGCACGAACACACACAGGTGGTAAAAAAACATCTTATTTAGTTGAAAATGTTAATGTTGGAATTTTTAGGTGAAAAACCATACAAATGTACAAGATGTGGAAAAGGCTTTGCTCAGTCTGGTGACCTCAGATCACATGAGCGAACTCATACTGGAGAGAGACCGTATGAATGTACAGTGTGTAAAAAGACTTTCATTCAAAGTAGTGGGTTAGCGTCTCATATGAGAACTCATACTGGTGAAAAGTCATATAAATGCAAGGTTTGTTACAAAGCATTTTCTCAGGGAAGTAGCTTATCAAGACATGTACGTTGTCACAGTGATTAGTATTAATTTTCAGGTATTAATGTATTAATTGTTAATAAGTAATTATAAATAACCTATAGTAATTTAGTTATAATTGTACAGGTGAGGATTAGTTAATGTCGAGATTTATTTTGGTTCATACTGGTTAGGCAAAGTTAAATATGGGACTCGTTCTATTAAATTTGTGACTTACTACATAATATAATACAGTCTGTACTGTACTGTACAATATAAACAAACCTTATAGAGGATAGTTTTATTTAGGTATTGGGTATCTTAGTAATCAACAAAATCAACCAATGGTGTTACAGGTTTACCATAACTTTTTTCAATACTTATGTATTTCGATGTATTACAATTTTAGAACTAGTTTTTCATGCTGTTTATAATCTAGCAGAATATTTCAGACATTTAAAAAATCTCCAATTAATTAATTTTTAACAATAGCAATGGGTATTAGTCAATGTAAAAACTGTGCCAATAATTAGTATTTAATACTAATTTAATTGACAGCTTGCCTAGCATTGTCAAAACTGTTCTATAAAAAACCTGTATATGCTGTATGAAGATAAACTGGAATTTTTAGATTTTTTTTTAACAATATTACAACTGAATAGTAAATAACATTAATTGGGGTCCAGCAAAGCATTTTAATTTATGACTTAGCAAATATCTCTTTTGTTGTTACACAAAACAAGTTCTGTTCAGAAATCTCCTAAATTTAAATCGAAATTTTTTAAATATTGTAAAAATCGTAATAAGTAATTATTTATATTAATATTACAACAATTAATTGTAAATTAAGCGAATTTAAATTCAAATATAGTAAATATAATTTGGTCACTATTACAGAAATATACATTTTCATTTTTCCAGGATTTGGAATAATTTTGCATATTGTTAGACAGGAAAGAGAAAAAAAGCAAACTAATTTACTTGAGAATTACACCCAGCATAATCCGGTAAGGACCGACCTTTAGATTCTCTGTCTTTATAAGCATTTGCTCTAAATGTTTGAGCCAAACTGCCTGCCTAAACAGGGCCGTATGGCTGCTTAGATTCTTTAAACCTTGAGGCAGACAAGTTTTGCGAGACATTGCAGCTTGCATCTTCAGAATGGCGGACTTCGGTTGGCAGAAACAGATCGAGCGAAGCGTGATCATAAAATAGATGGTCCTTATGAGTCCTTAAAGGATGAACTACTGAAGTCCAAGCTTACTGAGCCTAATAACAACCTCTCTGTTTATGTTGTTAGGTTGTTTTTCAATTTCAATTACTTCCAGATTTGAGAGAAATAATGAGTACTCGAGCGTTTTCAAAGTCCATTTTATGTACAGCTAAACCAGTATGTTTAGCTACCATAGATTTAGCGATGCGTCTGTGTTTTGCAATCACCTTTCTCGTAATCTTAAGTCAATGGAACAACCAGTTTGTTCTATTGTTGATTAACTTATTTACTTGAAGATACCTTAAAAAAGTTCTCTCATAAATTAATTTTTCTTTTGAAAATAATTCTCTCATAAAAACATTTCTCTTGCTACTAAACATTTCTCTCAGAATCACGATTTGCGTATGACACAAATAGATGGCGGTACTACATTCCAGCCGTTACTAGCCAGTAATTAACTTTATAACAGCGAAAAAATCAATTATTCGATTTTATTAAATTTCGCTCGACCTACTTTTGGTTGCTTGTTTTTAGTATACACATTTAACTTTAAAAAGTCTCGTTGCACTTTTTAATATTTACAGAATTTCATCTCCCCATTTATTAGGGGTAGTAAACTACATTTTTCAGTCTTGTTAAACTTTGTTAGTACTAATTTTGGTTGCTTAATTTTTTAGTGGGCATATTTAAATTTCAAAAAATATATTCTGATTTGAATATATTTGCAGAATTTCACGCCAGCATTGAAGATAGTAAACGTTTTACAAAAAATCTACAAAATACATATTTTGACGCAGTTATTAAAATAATTTTTTTCAAGAAAGAAGTAAAAATATTCTTGTAAAAAAATTTCTTACTCAAATATTCTTCTTTTGTTTTCATTGAAAAAAATTGTCCCCTGAAGAAGTTCTCATTGAATAATTAATACCACGAAGTAATAATACTCTGATTAATACTAAGATACGCCCTCATATTTGACGATATGAAGGAAGTAATCATTAAAATAATTACATTATTGTAACTAGGTTTCCATACCAACATGCTTTTAAGTCATACTTCTACATTAAAATGTAATTTCTTATAATAAAGTTTGGTTTCATTGAAAAAGTCTTTTACAACAAATATTTCCAGAAAATTACTGTCTCAAATAACGTTGAACTGTCTAATTAAAAAAGTATATATTTAAGTCAGTATAATAAGAACAAGCTTCTTATTGCTAATTTATTTATCAATAAATAAGAAATAAAAAATTAGGTTTCATTGTCCACATTGACTTGTTAATTAAACGTGCTTATTAATTAGTCAATATTGATTCAAATAAAAAATAATTAAAAAACTTTTGTTTTATTATACTTTATCATAGATTTTAGTTTACCACTGCTAGCAAACCCCGTCTTACAAACCAGCCTTAAAAATCAAGTCTGTGTTCATTATAGTATTATATATTCTAAATTTATTACAACGTAAAATACACAGTTTATAATTTTCATCTATTCTGTTTATTTCTTATTTTGCCTATTAAACAACACATACTTTTCATTTATTTCAGTTTCAGAAACAATTGGTGGAAATTGATTTTTTAATATTGTAAACCCGAAAAAGTTCTGCTAACCATACTTGTATTGTTGTATTCTTGTAGCAAATAGATAATTAACTAACTAGAAGATATCTTCATATACAATATTTTTGAAAATATAAAATGTAGTTATTTTTGGTGTATGGGAAAGTTCAAGTGAAGTGCTTAGTTCAATTTTTCACAGAAATTTTCAAATTATACAACTTCAGAAGACTTACAAAGCCAACGAGATATTCCTTTATTTACTCTGAATTCATACTCAGAAAGTTATCATTAAGTATATATTTTGCTTGCCATCCATAAACAAGTGTAAACTCTCATCTGGTCATCTAAATATATAAATTGTTATTATCTTGTGCAGTGTATTATTTATTCGTAAGACTTCGTACTGTTAGACAAATGCTTGTGCAACAATTAGCAATCATGTGCAAAATTTCAGACAGTATAAGCTTAACAAAATTAGCTTGTCATGTGAATAATTATATCACTCGTGAATCCTCAACCTGCTATATGTTTGTTACCCAAACTATTGTTTTACTATTACTCTCCTGTATAATTGTTTTTTAAAATTTTAGATTCTCTGTTTTTTATAAATTTCTTTGTTTTTTCAATTGCATATTGGTGGTGAGAAAAATCATTTACATAAAAGCGTGAATTTGCTGCAACTGGTTTTCCCACTATAATTCTAATAAAAATAAAACAAATAGATTCTAAAATGCTTATTACAGAACCACCTGAGCATAATCCAAAAATTCCTCCAATAATTCCTGAAAAATAATTATGGTATAAAATTTTACCTTCTAATGGGGTACTGCAGATCAATTAAAACAAAAAGTCCATATAAATACCTAATATACTATACCATGTACTATAAAGCTTCTTGTCAGTTTTAATGCATCCATTAGTATCATAATAGACGTTCAGTATGCTTAAATTCGAAATGTTCTCATGCTTTTCCCTAAAAAATACGGTTCAAATTTTTGTCTATGCAATGTGCTTATAACATACATATTAATGTTTATCGTTTTGTCTCTGTGAATATCATACATCATTTCAGCACACTGTGGATAACAAGTACATGTAGTAATATTAAAAGTTTGCTGTTTCTTATTGAATCGTTCGACTAAAATGCAAAATATACAGTATAGTTTTATTTAAAACAGTTTTATTAATAAATACCTGTTTTAGAACTTTTGGAACAATATTCAATAGGCAATGCGTTATAATTATCTGCAAATATAAATTTGTTTTTTTTAAGCTTGAATAGTTTCAATACTCACATATGTTTTCTCGGAGACATGGAACGTCAAACAATGTGCAGATTTGTGTATGATCTGAAAATTGTATAGGTATCGATTAACCTATTTTATAAGTAGAATAAGTTTTAATTACTTTTAACGGGGTAGTAAAATGGAATGCAGCCACATAGTTCTAAAATCGCGTTTGCTTTGCATTCACTTAGGCACGTTTTATGACTGTACTTTGATGTCCAATTTAAGTCTCCCTGTAATTCATAAATTGAACAAAAAATTGTACAAAATATTGTTTGAAAACTTATTAACCTCATAATCAAAGAGACAGCATCTTTCAGTTATATCATATTCTTTAATGTCTTCTGAATAACTAAAAACGTTTGGTGTTACGGAAATGGTCAGTTCCTCAGAAGCTAATAACGTATTGGAACTAACCCCCATATCAGGAAAGTGAAGTCCATCTTGCACCAACACCTGTTAATTTTGCAGTATTAATACTGCCGTTAATGTGGGTTAAATTTACTCACATTGAAACCATAAGCTGGTTTAATTGATGACACATATTGATTTTTGGCAACGTCTAATATTACACGTAAACTAAAAACTGATCCAGGGCCTTTTGCGTGCTTATATTGTGCATATTCAACGTTTCTGTTAAAAGAGAAGTTATCAGCATATTACCTCAAATTTGTAAAATACGTATGGCAGTATTCCCTTACTGGCATTGTTATTAATTGCATAAAAATTATTTCATAATATATTAATAAAAGTTGGACTATTTACAGATTATATTATTAAACTTTTCTTATTACTTAGTTCGACAACTCCCACTTTTCTGTTTATGACAAAGACAATGCAGCACTTTTCAGCATCATCATCATCATCTGTCATGTAGCTGACTCACGGTCGATCCTAGACAGCGCCAGGGTCACCCCAGTATGTGGGTAGAAATTTTTGTGATAGATTGGGGTCGGATGGGGTATTGATCAACGTTCACATGTCTACACTGCATAGGTACCCCAAGACACCGTTGCTACAACCCGGAATGGGCGTTTTGAGTACGTGACCAAGAGAATTAGTGATACATATTTGCAGCTGTTATTCGATTAGACTTTCTGTTTTAACCTCTTCAGTTGGGACGTAGTTTATTCTTCGTTATCTTTTCTGCTCGTTCTTTTGTGTTTCTTTCTCCCCCCGTTTTGTTACCCTTCCTTATTGTCTTTCGGCACCATCGACCAAATTTTTCTCTTCACTCTTCTACCAATTCTTGATCAGATTCTTCGATCCGGGCGTAGCATACCGTTGGGAGAGACGTTTGTGGGACCAAGAAGAGTCAATATCGGCCAGGTGGTATTACAGCAGTTTGTTCAACTATTCTTTGATGTAGCATATACACTTCTGGAGTTCCATACTTACTGCTATAGGTTACCCTTTTTCTGCTGTTGTGTTACTGTGGTAATAGTTTCTGGAGCCGTCTGTTATTTTGTATGCTATTCTAATTGTCCTGAGATCATTGTCAGCAGGAGAGTATGTGGAGGTTGCACTTAATTTATAATGTATTTTTAATGACGCCTGCAGTATTTCTGCTGCTGCTTGCTATGTTTTGGCTCCTCTCTAAAATGGTTTTTTTTCTAGGTGTTCTAGGTAGATATGCTTCTATTAGTAGTGCTGGATGATGGATCATCGATGTCTACCGGGATGATTGTAGCGCAGAGGTTTCTTATGTTTTCCTCCAGTTGTAGTTAGAAGCCGCGGGATGTTCTCTCAAGTACAAAAGTATTCGTTTTATTAAGTTGCGAGCTTTTTCCTGGGGCGTCATTTTGGGTGAGGGGGGTTGCAGGAAAAGGAAATTTGAAATACTATTGAGGTAAATAATCAATTTTCATCTCTTGAAAATTTCCGCTCCATCAAGCTGTGTCGGTTAGTGATAAATACTATTTTTATTCTTCTGTGGTAGGCCGTATGTCTGGTTTCTGCAGATTTTGGTAACCTATTAACCTTGAAACTAGATATCCAACCCTAAACCTAATTAACATAATACAAAATAACATCCACTGTTCTGGGTCTTAAATACGGATTGTTAGACCATCAACATTTGTCCTAACATAAACTGCTAAATTGATCGTAAATATGTGATGTCTGTAATTTAACCTTAACTGTTACCTGATGAATCAAACAACTTCAATTGGGAACATTTGTTTCGACACTTAATACTAAACGCAATAGAAGAAAGTTTCCTTACTTTTTAGTAACACAATAATGTACATATAAACATCCAAGATCTATAAAACTGGTAAAATCGCCAATAAAATCAGAAATTTCGAAAAATCATACGTTAATACATATTATTTTAAAAATATCCAGTATTAGTACGCGAAATTCTTACCAATCCTTTCTAGAAATAAACACAAACTTACTTTAATTCGTTTCGTGTTCCATAGTAATTAAATGAACAACAATAACCTTGAGTAGTTTTCACAAATTTAAATAACTTTGAACATGGCCATTTCTGTGACTGCCACATGCACTTTTTCAACATATTGCTACAAGGTTGTGCCATCTTAAAAGTAAAAAATATTAAACAAATTAAATGTAAATTTACTTTCTAAAATCCCTACTTCTGCCATCAGTCGATCTGTAGTATAATTATTTTCTTTAAGCGCCTCGTAAATTTTCTCATATTCACTCATATCGTTTAAATCATCATGTATAATTAAAGCCGATAAATCATCAAGAAAGTAGTTAAAATGTTCTTCTTTTATGCCGCGCTGCTTTCTAAAAACAAGCAAAATAGTAATTTATAAATAAGTTTTGAAGACAAACAGCAACCTACACTATCTTTAAAAACTTTTCGGTATGGTTTTTAAAAACCATGTTGAGGTTGCATACAGTAACAGATGGAAAACGTACTTTCCATACCGGATAAGACGTAGATGTAATGGTACTCATGATTCGATAATTGTCTGCTTGCATTTGTAGAACAATTAAATAGGCGCATAGAATTAAACTGCACAAACTTACAACCATAAAGAACAATTTTGTTAAAAGAGACGAGCTTCTGTTTGTAATATGACTAAAACCGTGAAGACTTGTGCCATCACAATACCATATCAAGATGTTTTTTAGTTGAGCTACTATAAACAGAAATTTTATATTACAATAATTGCTAGTTTTACAAAACTTACATATAGCCATACTGAAATGTCTTAAATGTTTATTTTTTTTATCTAAACCAACAATATTCAAATAACAAACATACCAAGTCTAAAATCACCTCTCAATGCTATTTGATTGTTCAAAACATTAATAACAGCATACCTATACTTTAATTATATGTAAGACATCAATATACGAATTTTGATAATGCATTACTTTATTGTAATCACCATTATAATATAAAAATATTAATTTACATTTTTATTTCATTGAATTGGGGAGCAAATCGATCAAAATAGCTTAAGAATCAATGTCATTTCCTTGCAAGTGCTCCACTCACTTTTTAAACTCTTTTTTCCCATTCTCGGATTTCATTTATTACGTTTTTACTTACAGCTGTCAGCAATTTTTTGCCTGTTTGGTTACAGTAACCAAAGATTGTAGGTTGAATTACGTTTCTCTCTTTTAGATGTAGGTACATATTATAACGAACAGATATACCCAACGTTGCCCAGTTACCCTACCAATGCTTGCTTTGATAGAGAAAAGTGCAATTCCCACCATATCTACTCCGTCTTCTCATTCAATTTCCGCCATATTTTTTTATATATCCTTAGCTTTGAAGAATAGTGCAAAAAACCTTGTTTTAGAGCGCCACTTTGTTTTAAATTTTTTTCAAATACCTTAACACAGAATACAGTTTTCACGTATTCATTATAGAATTTTTAGTGGAGTCACCTAGAAGGCCCAGAGTAATCAAGCTTATTTTCTGAAAGGTTCATTCAGTAGTCAGTGCCCACTATATCAAACCGCTCGTCCTAGTTTCGTAGAAAGTCAAAGTAAATTAGCACTGGCGTATTGTGATTGTCACTATGATACTATAACTTGTCGGACAAGCAGACAATTTTGTATCTTATTAGAAAAATATATTTTACCTAGGACTGCTTGGATAAGGACTTATTATGTCATTCATTTGCGTTAGGTAATGAAGTTCATTATTGCACTAATGTAAAATGAGTTATGTAATGAATTCATTACCCAACTCATTTTATTTACACAAACAAAACTAAAGCCACAATTAGAGTGGTTAATAACCCCTCCTCAATTTTTGGCTGAAGATACTATTTTTTCTACGACTATTATACAATATAAGCATTTTGATACAATTATTAATTACAGAATAACTTACATTCTACACTTGTTATAGAATATTTCATTCTAACACTATTTATTTCATTCTAACACTGTTCTGAACAATAAAGGTTGCATCTCTCCTCTATCAACTGTTTTTATGTTTTGTTGACAGTTACAAACAAAGCGTATTTTAGACAGAAAACTTAAAACTTTGTTATTTCCTAAATTTAGTGACCTAAATAATTTATAGTCCTAGAAAAAGTATAGTCTGTAACATGCTTGGAATGGCTATTCCGCACTCGTGGACGTCCCCCTCGCCTTTCGGCTCGGGTGACAAACTTTCCACTCGTGCCATATTCAAAACTTGTTACGGAATATACTATTTTCTACGACTATTTTAGAATATAAGCATTCTGATACAATTTTTAATTACGGAATAACTACAGTCTTACACTTGTTATAAAATATTTCATTTTAACAATGTTTTGAGTAATAAAGGTTGCGTTTCTCGTCTATCAACTGTTTTTTGTTTTGTTGACAGTTACTTTCCGCTCGTGCAGAAATATGCCATATTCCAAACTTGTTACAGAATATACTATTAAGAAATCAATGTACCAATTTTATTAACGCATTACTTTATTGTCTTTTTCTCCACCTTTATAGTATAAAATTCTCCACCTTTATAATATAAAAAAATAATTCAATATTTCATTTCAACTGTAGTGGACAAAAAAGTCAATCAAACTAGCTTCAGAACCAACGGCACGAAATCTTCCACTCACTTTTGTCCCTACTGCCCTCTTTCTTTATTCGCGGATTTTGTACATACATTTTTACTTTTATTGATGAACATCATAGTTCAGCACTTATTTGTAGTGGATGTTTCTTAACCTCTTGGCTTATTCGTTTATTTCAAAACCAAGTAAAATTAAACTTTCCAGATGTCGTGTTTCTGATGAAATATTATTCTTGTGGTCATTACACACCTTTGTGCTAAGGTTGAAGCCTAAACTGTAATTTAAAAAAAATCAGGTTGAGTTGAATGAGAGGCGGTTAGAATATGGTGCTTGCGTAAGTCTACTATTTGATAATCGTAGAACAAAAATCTAAGCTTCTTTTCCGATGCGTTAGTATTTAAGTAGATTATCTTGCTTCTCGACCATTACATTTTGACAGTCCAACCTCGCATCTCATCTCTACATCAACTAAAAAAGCAGTCTCACGGTATTTACAAGCTGGAAATACGTAACAGGATGTTTAACTTACTTTTTCCTGATTTAATAATATTTTGCTATTCAGCTAAACCTAGAAATTACTTAAAACTGTGCGTTGTGAGTTGGTATTTAAACCAGCTTAAATATATCGAGCTTGTGATTCATTGTAACTGTGCAATTCAAGTTTTTTGCCTAAAACTCCAATTTTTGTATAGCATCTACCTTTGTCATTCTGCTTAATTGTTTCTAAATGCATTTATAAACATCTGTGCTTTAGCATGTGCAGCTGCCGTTTTCTTGAAATTATTTCTATGTTGATGCAATGGAATAACATTCAAGTGTGTTTCAGTAGGTTTTGAAACATTTTCAGTATTTGATTGAATGTTAATATAACTGAATATACACTTCCCACCAATGTAAAAGCATTCCACAATGCTTATAATTGAACCACCTAAACACAAAGAAAATATGCCTCCAACTGCAGCTGAAATAACTAATTTCAAAACAATATTCAAATAGAATATTTATTTCTTACATAAGATTCGGTACCATGTGTAGTAGACATCCCTTTGAGTTTTAATACAATTGTCGCCATCATAGTATACATTTAGTGTACTCAAATTTTCATTTTCATAACCAATCCTAAAAAATTGCCGTCAGATAGAATTAACTGCGTTATATGTAAGTTTTATTTTTTAAATACATTGAAGTTACTGTAGCTCTATTTGCTTGAACAGTATATATCCTTTCGTTACACTGAGGATAACATGCACAATTAATATGATCTTCTGTGTCCTCTTCCTCCTCTTCTGCATTTTCTTCTTCTCTTCCATTACCTACAATTTATACAATAAGAAATAATGAATGGGTCAACAAAATAATTAATTACTTGTCACGAAGTTCGCAAGTATATGTAAAGTTGTGTATTTATCTAAAAGCAAATTGTCAATTTGTTTTTTCAAATCAATTATCCAAATACTTACATTGATTCAGCTCTATACATGGTTCATCAAAGAAAGTACATACTGGTCTGTCACCTGAAAACACAACACTCTTTAAACAAAACAAAAATTTATTGCCTCCCATATTAGTCAGGTATAATGGGCTACGGCACCTGTCAGTAATTCCAAATTAAACAATGTAAATAAAGAAAGAATACACAACATTAACATACAAATAAACACATGTGTGAATGGCTTTGAATGAATGTGTATGAAGGGTGGCAGAAGCTTCACGAGCGTGGTGGTTTAGAGGTCCAAAGCCTCACTACCTCCCACTACACAAGCCAAGGGCCTACCCGGAGTCAAAGACCTCGACACCTTGGGGTACATAAGGATAGATTATGATGATGATAAACAAGATTATGAAATAAAATATAATATAAATAATAAATATTGAGATCAAAGAGAAACCCTTGTAATGTTAATTTTTTGTCAAAGTTTAATTTCGTATTAGTTTCTCAAGCAAATTCCTGATTATGTTTAAGTCTACAAGAACTCACTTCTAATAGAGTAATAAAACGGAATACAACCACATAAATTGTATATAGCATTTGCTTTGCATTCATTGATACATGTTTTGTAACTGTGGGTTGAAGACCACCCTATATTTCCCTACAATAAAGAAAAATTATCCTGTTAACTATAAACATTAATACAATAACAATATAAAAGTTAAAATTACCTCATCTTCAAATAAGCACTGTCTTTGCGTGGGATCGATATTTCTAACATTTTTTGAACTGACATAAATACTCGGCTTTACAGATATTCTCATTTCTTCTGCTGTAAGCAATGTATTAGTAGTCAGTAGCATGTCTGGATAATCTGCTCCATCTTGCACTACTACCTATAAATATTTGCTTTTAAGTTTCCTGTTTGAATTACACTGAAAGCAGAACCGATTACATTGAATCCATAAGATGGTTTAATGGACGATATATATTGATCCACTTCGGTATCCAACACCAATCGTAAACCATAATTTGAACCGATTAAACCCATATACGTATCGTTAAGGTTCAGGGGATCTCTGATTCAAAATAAGAATTACTGTTTACAATAATTTTAATGCGTTGTTTCAACAATAAACCTAAAATCTACAAGTCCAAATGGTGATAAAATTATTAAGAAGCCAGTAAAAATAAAATTTAGTTTGGTTTGATTTACATATTTCTTTTATATTTAAGTAACAGAATTAGTACCTTACATTATATTATCTGCCTGTTTACGCATTCCATAATAGTTAAATGAACAACAGTATCCATCATCAGTTTTTGTTCTTTGAATTATATGTGAACATGGTACTTCCGATGCCCGCCAAAAACACTTTTTGACCATGTTTTCACAAGGTTGAGCCAACTAAAATAATAGATTTTATTTAATTGTTATAATTCGAATCAGGACTATCTTCTTGAGGGGGGAGGGAATGGGGCAACTGTGAAGTGAAAATGACATCAGAGAATTTCTGCAAATACCAAAAACTATCAATTGAGACAGGGTAGTAATTGACTACGATTGCAACTATTCTTGTCTATATTGATGCCGAATTAACTTTTTTAAACCATTATCATAACATTAAATTGATCCCCACTGGAAAGTAGCTGGTAGACACGAAACTAAAGAAAAGGAGAAATAGCAACAGAAATTTTTGTTTGTGCATTCCGGGTAATAGATTACAATGGCGCTGAAGAGCCACAGCAGAAAAAAAAATATAAGTAGAAAATTCTACTTTAAAACTAGAAATTTCTATTTTAACCCCAAACAATTTCAGTTTTAATACTAGAACTTTCTACTTTAAAACTTCAAATTTTTTTTTCTGTGGGCCACAACAGCCATCGTAATACAGCTGCTGTATAAAATAAGATTAACATTTATCCATAAATAGTTAGGTGCATGTTATGTTCTAATTCAGATTTTATTTCATTTTCAGGGTCATTTTAACTATTTTCATGCATATTTTCAGCAAAAACACCTCGATTTCAGCATAATCCCCAAAAACATGCATTAAATCGCGAAAACCGACCCATTGTTAAGCCCATTTTCCTAACTTACATTTTTAAAAAACATCAAATTTTGGGCAAAATTACCCTGTTTTCGAGTGTTTACCATGGAAGTTTTTAAAACGCCTTGAAATAAAAAAACTGACTCGTTTTAAAGGGTTAAAAAATCTGGTTTAACAGGCTCAACAGAAAAACTTGATTTAGCAAACGTAATACCCGTTCAACCGATGTGGTTTTTGCTGAAAATCGTTGAAATTACCCTGAAAATGAAATAAAAAATCTGAGTTAGAACATAACACATACCTAACAACTACTTGGTTATTAAAATTAATTAATTTTGCTTAAATTCTAGAGTCCACCATGCCGAACCCTAAAAATCAATTAATTTTGCTTAAATTACCAGCTAATAAATTAAGTTCATTTCTTTTCAATTTAAATTCAGTTCTTAAGACCCCTTATGCTCGAACTTTGTTCGAGAATTTTAGAAAAGAACTACTTAAATAACCTTATATACTAGGACAAAATGATTTTTAGGTGTAAAAATTAGTAATAATCAAACGAATTACACCTAAAACATCCAGATGTAGAAACATTTCCCACCTGAAAGCATTATTAAAATTGGATATGGAATAAGAACTATATTTTTAAAGTATCAAAAATTCTCACTGCTTTATTTACTACCTAATTTTAGGCAAAATCCAACAATTTTCATCAATACAAACATCTCAGTGATCAACGATAACTTTTTACTTAAGATTAACACTGTTTACCACTTAATAAGTATTGGATATTTGTAAATTATTGTTTTTTCAAGTACCCTCTGGGTAAAATGTAACTAACAACAAATAGAAAATAATACATCTTTACTTATTTTATTTTTAATATAGATATTAGGTTATTAGTAGGTACCTATGGGCACAGCTCTAACCTATTTAATTGGCCACATATATCAGATGTTTTTGTGGCCAACTCAAAATTCTGCTCATGGCATTCGCATTCACTAAAAATGTATTCAACACATGCGAAGTATTGATCCACCACAGTTTTGTTCAGTACGTTCATGCCGAATGGCCGATAGGTAGTAATATTTTCAAAAAACGTTTTTCGTCCATCATGTTCAGGCAGCTCTACCAGTGCTGCTTCATCATCCTCAGTTTTGACTTGATAATAGACACGCCAACCACAAACTGGTCGTTGGTTCCGGTAAAAACCTTCGATTTTGTTTATTGTAGCGCCTTTAAAAAGGAAACGTGTGAAGGCTTGGAGAGCGGTGTCATTGTCATCGGTTCCTGGACACCCCACACAAATTGGTAGTCTCTCTAAAACATAAAGAATAAAATAAATAATCTACATTAAAATTATTAAATACTTACCATTGAATATATTCGGGTAGGTTCTTTTAACTAACGCTGTCGCGGACATGACCGCCATGGCTATAACACTTAACAGCCACAAAACATACTCACTGGCACAGATAAAGAGAGAGTTACTCACTGCGTACTCCTAGTCATAAAACATACACGAAGCTCCTAGTATAATTGTTTGTGACTCACTGGCACAGATTAGAAATATATATGCTCACTGGCCCTGAGTATATCACTCACATAACCTGCCTTAAGATGTTACGTGTCATCCCGGCCCGGCCGTTGTTATAGGTACCTAACATACCGGCTTTTAGCAGAAAAAGCGGCAAAATAAATTAAATACTTTGGTTACGTTATGTGTGCGTAACAAAATTAATCTAAAAATTGGAATAGAATAATGAGTGTTGATATTTCAGAGACGTCAAACGTCACATCAACATAATAATTAAAGTTTCATAATAAACGGACAGTTGTGCGTCACTGCATGTGCATCGAAATTCAGAGTATAATTTCGAACTATCCGAATTCCGAAGAAGCCGACAGTTTGCCCTATTTTTGTGAGCGACCCAAGTAAAGACGATAGAAAGGAGAACGAGAATTCAATTATTAGAGCGTTCGAGAAGCAGGCGAAGAGCGTTTTTAGTACTTTTTACTGCGTAGGTACATCCAAATGAATAATTCGATGATAAATATTATTCGAATGGAAATCATTAAATTATAAAAATCATTCGATTATGCCCATCACTACCTGGAACGTCAAGTTACGGCACTGCATTTTTCGCTTAGATTATTTGAATAATGAGGAGGTCTTAAAGTATGATTCCCTTGTATTGTCAATAGTGTAGTATTTAGAGCCACACCTTTCTTTGCTAGCAGGAAATTAGACTCATTTTGAAAGGGTTCATCCGAAGAACACTACTAAAATACTCGTTTCGTAAAATTTAGTGTTGCTTGAAAGTAGACCGAGAAACCGACAGAACTTCTGTTGATTCTTAAAACCCTTAAACGTATAACGTATAACGTAAAACGTACGAGGACGAGCTCCAAACAGCACTGCTGTAAAACAAACTGTTGTAGGTACGAAGAAGAAATTGGTTCAAAGGTGTATAAAGGAGGACAATAATTAAAAGAAGGACACCAGTTTCTAAGGAACGACGGTTTCTTCCAGAGAGTCTAGTCACCCCATGTTAATAATAATAATCATTTGTAAAGTTTGGGCATTAAAATAAATACAATTAATCGATTATTTGGCTGGTTTTTGGAATAATTGTCGGAGTAATGAATTATTATTTGATTAATCGCTTACTTGATTCATGAACAATGGAATAATCGAATTGAGTGATTAATCGTTACTATCAATCATTATTTTACAATTAATCACGGATCAATCGAAGATTGAAATTAGAAATTGTAATTCTTCTCTGAATAACTGAATAAGTGGACAAAACTAGCTCAAATGTAATTTTTTGAAGATTGCTCAGTATGCGAGTGTAAATTCTCTTTCAACTGGAAGTATTTATGAAAATGTCGTTTGATTTAATGCAAAATTAATGTCTAAAATACATGCGCTATTTTTAAAATAACATTCAATGATTTCCGTTTTCATCATGATATGTCTAAATAAACATGCATGGTATGATACCTCTTCCATTGTTCGATCTACATCATATCCATTTTCTTCCAGCACATTATAAATTTCTTTATAATGGTCCACGCTGTTTAAGTTATCACCATATACAATCAAAGATGACAAGTTCTGCAGAAAATCCATAAAGATTTCTTCTTTTACT
Source organism: Ctenicera cuprea (assembly GCA_958336395.1). Classification (NCBI taxonomy): domain Eukaryota; kingdom Metazoa; phylum Arthropoda; class Insecta; order Coleoptera; family Elateridae; genus Ctenicera; species Ctenicera cuprea. Next base: position 51,803,522 of record OY284488.1, read on the forward strand.
CCATTTGACGTTCTTGAATGAAAAAAAGGCGTGATTCAAATACAGTTATGGTACATATAAATGTGTCTAAAACTTACACCATTTTCATTAAATGCTTAATGTTATTTTTATAAACAACATTAAAATTGCATATTGTAGCGGACGGAAAACGAAATTTCCATACAGGGTAGGACGTTGATATAATTCTGGTCACAATAAATTGCTGGTTATACTCGTACAATTGCAACATGATCAAGTAGCTGCATAAACCTAAGCTTAAGCAACATATAAATGCAAAACTTAAGCGAGTGACAATAGATGCATTTTTGTTTGCTACAAACTTAAAACCATGAAGATTGGTACTGTTACACGCCCATATTAAATAATGTTGGATTTTATTCCATTTATAATCTAAAATTTTTAAAATAATCACCTGGTTTACATTTTCTAAGTAAAACGTACAGAAGCTTTTTTTTAACTTAACTCTTTGAACTTTAACCGTCATGGTTTATGAAGAATGCGAATTTATTTTTTACTTCAACTTGTAGGTATGTTCAAAAAACTTGATTTGCAACGTTTACACACTTTATTAAGTACTGATACATACTTATGTAGCATTCACACCAAAGAATTAATACTTCATCTCCAAATAACGCGTCACCATTTATAGAAAAAAAAATTGGAGCACGTAGCGTGCACAGTACAATTATTTTACAATTTTTACATTACCAAGTTTATAACTTTCCAAATTAATAATCTATACTGTTACCACTTAAACAAAAAAACTTTTTGATTGATTTTATTGATTTGCCCCGTGGAGGCTTACAGTTAATAACTAGGTACTTACATTTCTATGTTGGGTATGGATTAAATTCTGTAAATGTAGATATTTTTTTCTGTACTTTTATAATAACTAGTCTAATTTAGGTATAATTTGCAGGGGAGATGAAAGTACATCAAAGACTATTTACAAAAAACAGGATCAAATAAATAATATTTTCGTGTAAATTAGTAGAATATTTTTTTAATCTTTGGTGTACTTAAACATACCAGTCACTTCGCTTAAGGATATTGATCGTTTTCACATTATTAACGGATTTTATGTTTTCAACCGCACTTGGACCGCAGTCTACGCTGTACAAATAAAATTATTTAACATAACAACCTGCTGAATAAACAGTTATGCTTTTTATTTGAATTACGTAGACTTCTGTTTCGTTAATTATTAAATTCGGCCCGTCTGTTAATACATAATTAGAAATATGCAAGCATGTAACCTTTCGGTCCAAACCCAACACTTCTGTTTCCGGATCGAGCATTAACCTACTGTCCAGAATAAACCAACATATAAGGCTCCTCCTAGAGCCCGCTTTCGGACCGAGAAAGCCCCTCAGGACCCAAATTCTCCTAGAGCCTCGCAGCATCCCGAGAGAGCAGCACCAACGCAACTTGAAGCCGATAGAAGAAACAAACAGCAATACCTTTAAGCCTCCCCCCATGTTCGTTTTTACGTGGAACCGGACTTTTTGAAGTACCGAACTCTTTCAATAACTTTTGTTCTTTCTTCTTGCGCTAATTTGTTTGTTTATGTCTTATGTAGTTTTTAAGACATAATTTTGTTAATTAAAAAAAGTTAGACTGAAAGTGTTATTTTTACAATATAGACAAAAATTGCGCGTTAAAAAATATTCATAAATTATTAATGCTGAAAAATGTTCAAGTAATCTTTATTATTTTGTAATATTGAAACAACATTAGCCATGATATATGCCACTTTTGTTGGTGACAAAATTTATATTTAACACAAAGTAAATATTATAGTAGGCGCGATAAAATCAACTATACACTGGTCTAAATTTAAAATACCTAAGAAGTTTAATAAATAGCATTTATTACTGACATTAAAATAATACATTATTAGTACTGTGCCTTGTATAAATGTACGTTACTGCAAAAATTTAAAATGTATTGCCTTAACACATAACCCATTGGTGTTCAGAAATTTATAACACTGCCATTTGTGCTCTAAAACTTCATGTTGTGATTTTTATAATTTTGTTTGTGCTTTTTTAAATATAGAACCGGTTGAATGGGTTTAAACTGTTTTATTCGGAAAAATATTTTTTTGTGGTTGGACAACGTGTGTATGTGGGCATATTTTCGATTTTAGAGCTTTTTCCTTCCGTTTGCTGTTACCACAATTAGATACCATTTTCGCAAGAAAATAAAAACATTCCACAATGCTAATTATAGATGCTCCTAAACACAACGAAAATATGCCTCCAATTTTAGCTGAAACAATAACTTTGAAAGATGAGCATTCATATAGACAAACTACTTACCTAAAACGGTGTACCAAGTGTAGGACACATCCTTTATAATTTTAATACATTCGATGTCGTTGTAGTACACATTTAATATACTCAAATTTGAATTTTCAATGGCAATCCTAAAGGATCAAATTTAATTTGAAATCACTACGAGTTATAATTTTACATACATCGAAGCTGCTTGAGATTTAAAGGCCTGAATGTTAAATATTCTTTTATCACACTGAGGATAACATTGGCAATAAAAATATCTTTCGTTTTCATCTTTGTCTGTAGGTTCTTCATCTGTAATTTAAATAAATACAAAGTGTTGTTAATTTTTAAATAATAAATACAATACAACCGTCCAGCATGAAGCTATCAGAAACGCTCAAAGAAGCATAATTATCTAAAAATATAATTTACAGTATATTTTATATTAAAGTAAATTTTCATAGTACCTACGTTTATTAATGTCAAGGCAATGCACATCGAACAAATTACATATACGCGTATAATCTGAAAGCATTGTGAGAAATAACCAATTTTCTAACCGATACACAAATACTCACTTTCAGAAGGGTAGAAAAAGGGAGTACAGTTGCATATTTTAAATATTGCTTTAGCTCTACATTCATTCATACATGTATGAAAACTGTATAGTGATGACCACTCCAGCTCTCCCTACAAAAAAAAGCTTGACCTCACCATTTTTATTCATAAATAAATACTAAGTTAATATTAAACGGTTTGCAAAATGACCTCATCTTGATATAGACATTTCCTTTGTTTCACATTTAAATGTCTAACATTCTTGGTAGTATCGTAAAGATGTGGAGTTACAGCAATTTTTAACTCCTCACCAGCCTGTAGAGAGTTAGTAGGCATTTGATTCAAATTGAGATAATCAGCTCCATCTTGCACTAAAACCTACAAATTTTGTTTTCGATAATATTACTCTAAAAGTTAAATAACGAAGTTACAAGCTACTTTGCCTTACATTGAAACCATACGATGATGTAATAGACGACACGTATTGTTCTTTTTCCACATCCAGTAATAAACGTAATCCATAAGTCAGACCTGATAAAGCCACGTTTGTAGAACGCCTAATATCGGGATTTCTGTTTAATAGAAACAGTTTGCTATAGTTATTACGAAAGTAGAAGCAAAGTAACTGAAGTGAGTATACATTACTTTCTGCCGCATGCCGACCAATCACGAAGAACCTTTGCTTTAGCAGACGTGCATGACGTCGTACAGTAGCTTGTCTGCGTTCAATTCCATGCACCGTCGATTGTTTTTCTTTTATTTTATATACTGCTTTTTTAAAACAATGTTTTTGGTCTTCACTGTCTACCCGAGGTTATGGTTAAGAGCAGTTATATTAAAAAAAAATACGAGAACAAAGTTGCATTCACTCACTGATAATAATGGCTTGTTACCACACGCAATTGCATCTTAGGTTGCCTAACCGATAGGCGTATTTCTGAAATTTAAAATTTTTGAATTTGGTGCAATCTGTAAACTCCGCCTCTTCTTTGTGATTGGTCGGCATGCGGCAGAAAATAATGTATGCTACTGTTAGTTGGTGGTAGATATGAAATTAGAGGAAATATATTAGACAGTAATACATATTCAGTTCACACGAAGAAGAAACCTTCAAGACGTGTAGGAACTAAAAATGGATGGGCAAGAACTATACAGGGGAAAAGAAGTCAAGTATTTGGGAGTTGTACTGCACAGTGCACACTAAGCTGATCTTCAATTTTCATTTGGAAAAACTACCAAAAAAGCGTCATGTGCCTTATAGGAGTTGCATCTGTTTTCATTGCTTCCCTATTTATAGGCAGTAGCAGAAATGCGACCTATGTTTTTAACACAACCGGTTGAAACGATTTTATGTAGAATTCGGATCTGCTTATGAAGCGAAATAATTTTTGCCCAATAATAACTTGATGCTAAATCATCGAAAATGTCCTCCAAAGCATGTTTTCTGTGTCTCTAAGTTTTAGTCTAACTATGGTAGTTCCTTCTCCCCCTAACAAAATGTTATACAGCACGGTCCTATATTTTGTACATTTTTTAATTTAACTAATTTTAATAAAGAAAGTTACTACAAGCTTACCCTACATCTTGTGCAGTATTACGTGATCCATAATAATTAAATGAACAACAGTACCCGTGCCTGGTTTTTTGAGTTTGAATTATTTTTGAGCATGGTACTTCTTCTGCGTGCCAAAAACATCTCTTTACCATGCTCTTACAAGGTGGAGCCAACTTAAATAGATTTTTATCGAATTAAACATTTCAATGTATTTTGGTGATTATTTCGCCAAAGTACCTCTGCCATTATTTGATCTGTGTTATATCCACTTCGTTGTAGAACCTCGTAAACTTTTTCATAGTCAGTGCTATTGTATGTACTATTGCCATATTCAATCAGAGATGACATGTTTTTCACAAAATCAATAAATACGTCTTCTTTTATTCCTTTTGATGTTCTTTAATACATTAATAACCAGTTATTGTAAGTAAAAGTAATACAAATCATTTTTATTGAAACTTACGCAACTTGCATTAACTTTTTAATGTTATCCTTATAAACAACATTAAAATTGCACACCGTAACAGAAGGAAAACGAATCTCCCAGACAGGAAAATTTGGTGTGTCAATTTTTGTTGTTAAAGCTTGATGATGATATTCTTGTATTTGCAAAACCATCAAATAGTTGCACAAAACGAAGCTGCAACAACTAATGCTTATAAAAATTACTCTTGTGAAAGCAGATGCATTTTTAATGATTACAGGATTAAAACCATGAAGTATTGTTCTATCAAAATACCACATTAATCGATATTTAATTTGATTCCACATAATGAGGCAAAAATATAAAAAAATAGAAATATAATGCTCAATTCGTAGCTTTGATAAATATTTAAAATTCCGTTTTTTTAGAAATATATGATTACCACTAAATAAATTTGAAATAATACCCAAAATATTAACAGTCGTGTACAACATATAATTGAGAAACTGTCTTTATAGAGCTTGTATCTTACTAAAATACATCATTACTACTAATTTTTGTTTTACGCCCCAAATTACAATGCCTAATTTTGGAAAAAAAACACTCAATGCATTAGCTTTTTTTAAACTGTAAAAACTACAACTTACACGTTTTCTAGCAAATAAGAAATTCTTAACTAACAAAACTATGTTGCTTGGTAGTTGCTCTAAAATGTTTTTTTTTACTTTAAATTAATACTACAGATAGAACTTTAATTATCTTTTATTTAAAAAATCACAAATACACTTATAATGTGCTATGAAAACCAAAAATTGTTTAATAACAATTCACCATTTTTAAATTACTTTGTAATTACTTTGCACTGCATTACAAACCACAAACCAATCCTTAACCAAGCCTTACTGTCCTAGTAGATATTCGATTTTCTTGCTGCAATTTAATTGGTTTTGTGATGAACGGGACCTTATCCAAAATAAACTTCCACGTAATTTAAATATCTTCCACTTTCATAAGAAAAATCGGCCGAACAATACTGATCATTAGATAGATTCTATGTGCTTCAGAAGTGATTATTTTTAAGCTAATTTGTGTCAGCCACGATACATCCGTACAATAAATAATATTTCTAACTACTCGTAAAGCACTCAACGAACTTTTTATTCTATTACCAAAGCTTCACATTTTTTACTGTTTTTTGAATGGTATTTATAATCATCTGTGTACGGAGGCGTAGAAGGTTCATCAATAATGTAAAATATCTCATACTTCCAATATGGGAATGTATTGTGATCGCGAAAGTTTTCAATTGTGAAATTTTTTATACCTCCAGGAACCCAAAAAGCGGTTTTAAAATATTGTATGTCTGTATAAGTGTGCGTGATGCAAAATCTCAGGAACTACTAGACTGATTTTAATGAAATTTGATACGGTATACCTACGTCTAACGAAAATTTATTGAGCCAAGCGAAAAAGAAGTTCGACAAATTTTCTTGGTGCATTTTTTCCAAAAAAAAATTATTTAAATATGTAAACGGAATCTGGAGAAAACCTTAGGTCAAAGCGAATGCTTTTTTTCCGAACTTTGTAACTTAAAAATGACGGCCGCTACGTTTTTATAAAAATTTTGAGCTTAACGCTTTATTACTCAAAAGCTAGTTTACAGGTCAGGATCAAATTTAGGTTTGTAGTAACTTTAGGGATACAAATTATTACTATGTGCAAAAATTTTCAAACGCATGCAAATTGCGAAGCAAAGTTTATTTTAAAATTTTGGAAATTTTCAAAAAAATGTTTCTCAAAAACTGGCCACACATTTTTTTTTAGTTTTGTAGCCTTCTAGCGCTGGGGATACGCTACAATTTGGTCCGTGTCTAAGCCCGATAATTTCCGTGTGATGCCTTCTATGAATTTTTGAATATTTTGGCTTTAGCATTTTCAAACAAATATTGCTCAGAAGCTGGCTACACGATTTTTTTAATTATATAGATTAATAGAGCTAGAAACGAGCTACAATTTGTTCAAAAAATCGTTTTTGTTTTCTCAAGAAAAAATAACTTCAAAAATTTTTTAGTTTTAACATAATTACTAGAAACTTTACATAAAATCAATTATCATTCTTTCATCTAAAATGTAAGAAAATATAAATATAAAATATCGAAATCTAGGATTTAAAACAAAAAGAGAGAGTAAAAGCTGTTGTAACTTGGAGGTGTACTGACCCAAGCGACTAGTTCTTTAGTCCTAAGCCATATTTTTCAAGATAATTGATAGTTTTTCTCATAGAAAAGTTAGAAAACTGTTCGGTGCCTAGCTACAGTACGACATGCAGGCGCTCGCTGATTATTGTCGGTAGGTAGTGCAGCGGTGCAGTCTTATCGTCACTATTAGCGCCAAATATCGGTGCACAAATTTATGTTCTGTAGTAAGGGTAAAATTGTGTGGGTGTTTTTGATGCACTATAGACACTTTGCTGTTAAAATTCCCTTTACAGTACTATTATTTATCCGAGTTTAAAGTCCTACTACCGAGGTTAATGTCAAAATTACGACCTTAAAGTAGGATTTCCGAGATATTAACTTTATATTATTGATACGGGGCTTCTACGCTTCCAAATCTGTGCTTTGGAGTTAATACCGATATTTTTTCGCAAAATTATTTTTATGATTTTTAGGTTCAACCGCTTTTGGTTTAATTTTTTTACAGCGAGGTACAAATTTTCCCACAAAATAGAAACATTCTAAAATGCTTATCACCGAACCTCCCAAACATAATCCAAATATTCCTCCAATTGAAGCTGAAAAAATTTAAATTTTAGATTAATTATGCTTAGAGATCCATAGAAATTCATACCAAAAACGCGATCCCATGTGGAATATACATCTCTGTCAGTCCTAACGCAACCGATGGTATTGTAATGAACATTTAATATGCTAATGTTTGTATACTCAAAATCCGCCCTAAAAATGCAACTTGTACAATTTGTAGTCTCGATTAAATTTACGCATACATGTGAACAGCTTTCGCTTTGACTCTGTCTGTGTGAAAATCAAACATCCTTTGGTTACATTGTGGATAACATCTACACTGCATGATGTTTTCAATTCGATCGCGTATTGATTTTAACTGCCCAGCTACAATTTCGAAACAAATCATTAACCTAAAAATGTGATGAGATTATAAATACCTTTTAAGAAAGCATCAGTAAAAGCCATAACAGTGTATTTATCTAAAAAGTTAGAAAAATTTGTTAATTATGTTGAACGCAGTTTTAAAATACCTATCGCAGATAACGTCCGTGAAGTTAGCATTAGATTTAGATTCAGATTTAAATTTATTTTCCTCTCTGAGCTGGATTTTACAGTTGACCAAATAAATACTTTGTATAGCTAAAATTGAATCTGAATCTACGGTCAATTTCCAATACACTTAGAAAATTACATGTTTCTATTCTTCCTCTTTGCAATATGGCACCTAAAAAAAAGAGATAAAACTTTGGTTTTGAATATGCATGCAGTAATTGAAACAAAACCCAATATTTTAAAACAAACGATCATAAAGTGGCCATACCCCGGGACGTACCCCCCTTCACTTATTAACTCATATTTTAAATTATAATGAACCGCCGATTGGAAGTGATCCAGAAGCTAAAGTTTGATTTCGAACGTTTCTTCAGTTTTTGAAAAAGAAATCATAATTTTCTTAAAAATAATCGTGCATTTCCCATATTTTGGGAAAATGTTCTCTAGGTACCCCCTTAACTACCACATACTTTAAAGTTCTTTGACCCGCCGATTGGGAGTGATCCAGAGGCTAAAGTTTGATTTCTAACGTTTCTTCAGTTTTTGAAAAAGAAATCATAATTTTCTTAAAAATAATCGTGCATTTCCCATATTTTGGGAAAATGTTCTCTAGGTACCCCCTTAACTACCACTTACTTTAAAGTTCTTTGACCCGCCGATTGGGAGCGATCCAGAGGCTAAAGTTTGATTTCTAACGTTTCTTCAGTTTTTGAAAAAGAAATCATAATTTTCTTAAAAATAATCGTGCATTTCCCATATTTTGGGAAAATGTTCCCTAGGTACCCCCTTAACTACCACATACTTTAAAGTTCTTTGACCCGCCGATTGGGAGTGATCCAGAAGCTAAAGTTTGATTTCGAACGTTTCTTCAGTTTTTGAAAAAGAACTCATAATTTCCTTAAAAATAATCGTGCATTTCCCATATTTTGGGAAAATGTTCCCTAGGTACCCCCTTAACTACCACATACTTTAAAGTTCTTTGACCCGCCGATTGGGAGTGATCCAGAAGCTAAAGTTTGATTTCGAACGTTTCTTCAGTTTTTGAAAAAGAACTCATAATTTCCTTAAAAATAATCGTGCATTTCCCATATTTTGGGAAAATGTTCTCTAGGTACCCCCTTAACTACCACATACTTTAAAGTTCTTTGACCCGCCGATTGGGAGTGATCCAGAAGCTAAAGTTTGATTTCGAACGTTTCTTCAGTTTTTGAAAAAGAAATCATAATTTTCTTAAAAATAATCGTGCATTTTCCATATTTTGGGAAAATGTTCTCTAGGTACCCCCTTAACTACCACTTACTTTAAAGTTCTTTGACCCGCCGATTGGGAGTGATCCAGAAGCTAAAGTTTGATTTCGAACGTTTCTTCAGTTTTTGAAAAAGAACTCATAATTTCCTTAAAAATAATCGTGCATTTCCCATATTTTGGGAAAATGTTCTCTAGGTACCCCCTTAACTACCACATACTTTAAAGTTCTTTGACCCGCCGATTGGGAGTGATCCAGAAGCTAAAGTTTGATTTCGAACGTTTCTTCAGTTTTTGAAAAAGAAATCATAATTTTCTTAAAAATAATCGTGCATTTCCCATATTTTGGGAAAATGTTCCCTAGGTACCCCCTTAACTACCACATACTTTAAAGTTCTTTGACCCGCCGATTGGGAGTGATCCAGAAGCTAAAGTTTGATTTCGAACGTTTCTTCAGTTTTTGAAAAAGAAATCATAATTTTCTTAAAAATAATCGTGCATTTCCCATATTTTGGGAAAATGTTCTCTAGGTACCCCCTTAACTACCACATACTTTAAAGTTCTTTGACCCGCCGATTGGGAGTGATCCAGAGGCTAAAGTTTGATTTCTAACGTTTCTTCAGTTTTTGAAAAAGAACTCATAATTTCCTTAAAAATAATCGTGCATTTCCCATATTTTGGGAAAATAATCCCTAGGTACCCCCTTAACTACCACATACTTTAAAGTTCTTTGACCCGCCGATTGGGAGTGATCCAGAAGCTAAAGTTTGATTTCGAACGTTTCTTCAGTTTTTGAAAAAGAAATCATAATTTTCTTAAAAATAATCGTGCATTTCCCATATTTTGGGAAAATGTTCCCTAGGTACCCCCTTAACTACCACATACTTTAAAGTTCTTTGACCCGCCGATTGGGAGTGATCCAGAAGCTAAAGTTTGATTTCGAACGTTTCTTCAGTTTTTGAAAAAGAACTCATAATTTCCTTAAAAATAATCGTGCATTTCCCCCTGGATCGCTCCCAATCGGCGGGTCAAAGAACTTTAAAGTAAGTGGTAGTTAAGGGGGTACCTAGAGAACATTTTCCCAAAATATGGGAAATGCACGATTATTTTTAAGAAAATTATGATTTCTTTTTCAAAAACTGAAGAAACGTTCGAAATCAAACTTTAGCTTCTGGATCACTCCCAATCGGCGGGTCAAAGAACTTTAAAGTATGTGGTAGTTAAGGGGGTACCTAGAGAACATTTTCCCAAAATATGGGAAATGCACGATTATTTTTAAGAAAATTATGATTTCTTTTTCAAAAACTGAAGAAACGTTCGAAATCAAACTTTAGCTTCTGGATCACTTCCAATCGGCGGTTCATTATAATTTAAAATATGAGTTAATAAGTGAAGGGGGGTACGTCCCGGGGTATGGCCACTTTATGATCTTTTGTTTTAAAATATTGGGTTTTGTTTCAATTACTGCATGCATATTCAAAACCAAAGTTTTATCTCTTTTTTTTAGGTGCCATATTGCAAAGAGGAAGAATAGAAACGTGTAATTTTCTAAGTGTATTGGAAATTGACCGTAGATTCAGATTCAATTTTAGCTATACAAAGTATTTATTTGGTCAACTGTAAAATCCAGCTCATAGAGGAAAATAAATTTAAATCTGAATCTAAATCTAATGCTAACTTCACGGACGTTCGCAGATATACTTACATTCGTTCAATTTAAGACATGCCGCATCCAATAAAGTGCAAATTCGCCTAGATTCTGAAAATATATTGATGTAATGATGTGTCTTACACCAAATAAAAAATTGCTTACCCCCATTACTCTGAACAGGATAATAATAAGGAGCGCATTTACAATATTGAAAAATTGCTTTTGCTCTACATTCAATTATGCAGGTTTTGAAACTGTATATTGAACTCGACTCCAAGTCCCCCTTTAAATAAACTAATAGGTGTAGTTATTTCCTTAAACTATTTATACCGCAAATAGTAAATAACTAAAAAATTTAAAACTGACCTCATCTTCAAATAAGCAACGTCTTTCCTTAAAATTCATACTTTTAAGACTATTAGAACTAAGATAAATTCTTGGGGTTACAGAAATTGTCAATTCTTCAGCAATTTGTAAAGTGTTAGCAATCAAATCCATATCGGGATAATGAACTCCGTCTTGGACAAGTATCTGCAAAGTTGGCATTTATTTTTTAATCATTTTACAGTTTAATTCGGGATCGGAACACAATATCTGCTGGTCACAATGCCCACCATGTAGTTTGTGGGTCCCTATCGCCAACCGTGACACTACGTTCACTTTGCATATTGACCGCAACAGTCATACTTTCCCACAATTCTATCCGGTTCCATAACGCTTATTAGTTTTGGTCACCCGGCGTGTTGGGTTACAGTTAAGAAGACCGTTAAGACTCGGTAAGCTTGTGACTACCAGACCTGTGTTGGCGTTGAGGTTTACGGTAGACGTTATAAGTAAGGTGGGTCTAGGACATTTCGCCGAATGTCCATAACGCTGACTACTATTCGAGGATCGTTTCACCGATTATGTCCAAAACGCCGACTAAAACACATTAGATATTTTACCGACCGTGGCCTAAAAGACCACAATTGTTAAAAGACATTACAGAGATCGATAAATTAGCGTCCAAGCCGAATAGCAGCCGAAGCTTACGTTTACATTACGCCGATTATTTCGCAAAGGAGACTTTGCTGACCCCGACCAAAACGCTGAAGCGAGACTACGACCAAAACGTCGACTATGTTCAAAACGCCGAACGCTCGTAAGGATCACATTTCCGACCGCGAAATAGTCTCATTTCGGCGCTTTGGCCGTGGTCGGCAGAGTGTCTATTACGATCGTTTGTCATTTTGGTCAACTGCTCTGTCGGCGTTTCTGTCAAGGTCGGCAACATGTCTCTTATGAACGTTTGGCATTTTGATTCTATCGGCGTTTGGGCAAGATCGGCAAAGTGTTCCTTACGAGCGTTCGACATTTAAGACATGGTCTGCGTTTCGACCAGACTGTTCTATCGGCGTTTTAATCAGAGTCGGTAAAGTGTCCATTGCGAGCATTCGGCATTTTGCATATAGTCGGCGTTTTGGTCATAGTCTCATTTCAGTGCTTTGGTCGAGGTCGGCAAAGATTCTTTTGCGCCTTTGGTCGGTGTTTTGAGCAAAGTCGGCAAAAAGTCCAATGTACGTTAGTCGGCGTTTTGGGCGTAGTCGTAGACGCGCAGAAAAATATTAATTTTGCTGAGGGGAATAATAATAAAAAAATTATATATTCAACGTAAAGTATAAAACAAATGAAACAAAAGAGGATTACGGTCGTTGGGATTCGCAGACGTATACGCGTAAAATAGAATGTGTACGAATGGCGAAGAACGAATAAATAATTGAGTCTAGAGTCTATATAGAGCGGCATATTACTAAAATAAAATATCACGCGATGTTTTAAAAAAAATTCTCCATGCATTATTCAAATTTTATTTCAAAACATTACAATAAATTTAAAATCGGTCGTTCCGAAAGCCTTTGCGGGGACACCGGGACGCAAACCTTTCCCGTTCAAAACCGAACGTTTGGTAACCTTTGTTATAAGCATTGTCAGTCATAAATCCACTTACGTGAAATCCAGAATATGGTTTAATGGCTGACACATATTGTGCTTCTTCAACATCTAATACAAGACGTAAACCAAGAGCAGGACCAGCTCCACCAACATACTGATAACGAAAAGACCGAGGATCGCTAGCAAAATTATAATTTTAATATACAAAACAACATCATAATAAAACGCAAATTGCTGGAAGGTGGATGGAAGTAACTTACTCTATCTTATGTGCAGTTTCTCTTGTTCCATAGTAGTTAAAAGAACAACAATAACCTTGACTGGTTCTTACAGATTCAATTACAAATTTGCAAGGAATTTCTTGACTTTGCCAAAAACATTTTTTTACCATACTGTCACAAGGATGAGCTAGCTAAAAGTTAAACAAAACAAAAATTACTATTGATGTAAATAGCAATGATAATACATCAGTTATGAGTAGGAATTTACCGTATATTGATTTTGGTCACGGCCACACTTATGACCTATGAACCAATATTCGGTGCAGCCCTATAGTTATTAGTAAACTGAAAATATAAGAGTAAAAATAACATACTTCTGACATCAATTTGTCTACGGTATATCCACCTCCTTCTAGAGCAGCAAACACTGCTTGGTAACCATTAATGTCTCTTAAATTATGATTCGTAATCAATGATGACAGATTGTAAACAATATCCATAAAAACTGTTTCCAGTATCTCTCGTGATTTACTTAAATAAGAAAAATATGTTTCTGCTCCCACTATTACTACATACTATAAAAATATTATTACTCACATCACCCCCATAAGATTCTTAATGTTATCCTTGTAGACAACATTAAAATTACATATAGTAACGGCAGGAAAACGAATTTTCCGTATTGGATAAGCTGTTGATCTAACTGTAGTCAGTATAGATTGGTTTTGTTCTAATAATTGTAACGCAATCAAGTAACAACATAAAATAATACTACAGCAACAAACACATGCGAAAAGCAATCGCGTGAATATTGAGAAATGTTTATTTGATATGAACCGAAAACCATGCAGACTTGTGGTACCACAGCATCATGCGATGTTATATTTTATTTGACTCCATAGACGAGCTAAAAATTGTAGAATGAAAAATTGTGCAAATTTTTGCAAACAATACTTACAAAACCATCTCTGTTTTGGTTTAATACTTTGGAATGTTATAGCTTTGGCCATATCTGGTTATTTATGGATATTATTTCTGTATTGGAATCTGTAACTTTGCTTCAACACTAATGGATTTGTAATAAACATAAGTTCTAACTACGTTTCAAATGCATCTATCGTAAATGTATACTTACCAACATTATTCTAAATTCAAAGTTTAGTTGACTAAGTATTGCCTGTATCAACACAACTCCATTATTTTTGTTGAATAGATAACAATATAACGCGTTTAGAAAATTTGTTTTAATAATGATCTACATTAGATATCTAATTAGGCTACTGTAATAACTAAAGTTTATGCTGATCTGGCAACTCGTTACAGTTTTTTCAAAAATTCGTAACGGCTGTTATGAGGCGTACTACACATACGCACACCCCCATCCCCATACAGACAACTATTTTTTAAAACCATTTTTTGAGTTCCCAAAGATCATAATTATGCATTGTCGTCAAAATATACCATGTACTATATTAGGAAAGTACAAATGTAAAAAAAAATAAAAGTACATTCAGAAAATACTTCCTCACAAATTAAATAATAGAAAATCAAAGAAAATGAATAGAAAGATATAGAATTAAAAAAAAAGACAGATAACCTGAAGTTGCACACAAATATACCGTACACCAAAGAAACGATATGAACTAGGAATACTAAGAAAAATATGTTAAAATGTTCGAAGCCGGAACTGATATAAATTCCTACATCAAAAAATTAGAAGGAACAAAAATTACATTTTGCTTTGTACTTTAATTGCAATTATTTATTTTATTAACAGTTTTTGTTGTCATTAGTACACAAACTTAAACATGCTCATTTTATTTGATCCGTTATCAAAAAGCATAGTTAATCCGGATTCCTTCCGCTTGTCGCAACTTTTAGTGTTGTAGGCTCCTACTACTACAACTCACAAATGTATGCGGCTTTTACATAAAGACCATTTTCCTTTGTACAGTGAACCGCTATGATATGTCCTAGAAATGCGCTCTTTTTATGTAGAATATTGTTTTGCCTAGTTGCAGCAAATAAAGTTATCAAAAAAAAAGCAGGACCGTAACCCACGGGTTTTGTTAGTTGAGTATTAAGTATACTAAAAATTGAACTATTAGATGGAGAAATATAAGCGACAGAACTCAACACGCAACTTGATGTTGCATTTATACGCATAATTTCACAACTTGAAGAAAAAAATAATTGATAATTAATTATTTAATTAACTATAAAGAAATTATAGTAAATTATTAGGAAAAATATTACCATCATTAACACACTTTAATGCTCATGAGCCTATATAATTACACTTCTAATTTTCATTTCAGAAATACATACAGTGTTAAGTGATGAAAAGCAAGCAGTACATGTTTTCTGTGCAAACATTTCATTACGTTTAACTAAATTAATTTACAAAGAATTTGTAAAAATCAAAGCAAACACCTTTGTAGTATTTATCTAAGAACCACTTTTTAGCTACTTATAAAACACATCATTTTATCATTTTAACTGTTTAACTATTTGCAATAACTCAATGTGCATCAAGTTTAATGAAGGTTTTTCTTCTCCAAATTACTTCTGTAGTAGTACTGAGCAAAATCACTGACATATATTTCAGGTTCTTTGAGTTGAACTGCCTCTGATTTCGTTTTTTTACAGTTAGGTATAAATCTTCCCATGAAAAAAATACATTCGAAAATGCTTATTATTGAACCACCCAAACATAACCCAAAGATTCCTCCAATTGCAGCTAGAACAATTAAAATATCCAACTAAGTTTAATCTATAAATTTTCTTACCAAAAACACGATCCCATGTATAATAAAAATCTTTCTTAGTTTCAATGCAGCCAACAGTATTATAATATACATTTAATATGCTCATGTTTGTGTATTCAAAGCCATCCCTAAAATTCAACCTTTGTGCAATTTAAATATATTTTTACAATTTTTTACATACATTGGAATTGCTTTACCCCTGTCTGTGTGAAAATCAAACATCCTCTCGTTACACTGGGGGTAACATTTGCATTGAAATGTTTCACCAACTCCATCACGTACGGATTGAACGTCAGCTCCTAAAATTTTGAAAAAAACTTGTTACGTACTGGCGCGCCCCCTTTCTTGCAAAACGTTGATCTGGTTTAAAAAAAATCCTCTGATTAATTTTCAAACACCCACCTGTTCGAAAACCATCGGTAAAACCCAGAGTATTGTATTTACCTAAAACCGATTTAAATTAATACTGTCATCAGAAACGCAATTTTTTTTTTCGAATTTGCGAGATATCAAAGTAAAGTTAAGGTAGGTATAATTAATCGTCAGAACGAATTTAATTACTTCAAGTTTTGCTGCATATTTATACAACTGGTTGCATGTTGGAGGCTCTGCAATCGAATGTGGGAAGGAAAACCCACTGGTATGCTTTATATTAAAATTTAAGTAAATTTCTCTCTCTGTCGGTCGTACTATCAGTGTTGAGAGGTCGTGATTCCATGTGTCTTTAATTGGTGTTATTGATTTGATTATCTCTTTCCATAGTTTACATTCTTGTGTGTCCCTTATGGTTGTTTGTAACGCTTTTCCCGTGATTTTCTTTATCTGGTCTACCCATCTGGTGGGAGAGCGACCCCTTGTCCTCTGACCAATTTTTTCCTTGTATCATCAGTTTTTCCATGCTGTCTTCTCGTCTCCTGTTTACCTGAGATTGTTCCAAGTGCCCATTTTCATCGTTTGACGTATTTTGATTGTGCTGCTAATAGCTTTATTTAACACATTCCCTCCCGGAGATCCTATCGGGGGATTATTTAACCCTCCGGAATATTTTATATTAAATGACGTTATGGAATTGTCTTGAAATAAATAAATGTTTTCTCAAGGTAGGTTCCCATTTCTTTCCTTAAGGGTAAAGAGAAGTCGAGTTGCGGAAAGGGGCGGGACAGGATAGAGGGTTGGGTCATGATTCTTCCGGGGAAAATTAGGAAACGGAAGAAATCAAGAGCTCGCGAGGGCAGGGTTGCTATTCCCTGAAGTAGGTCTGTTTTCCAGTACCTACCCGCTACCCTTAGCTAATAAGTTAACACAAATTTTAATTTTGTTTTGAAGCGTATTTTTACTTATTACCTGCCAATATGCCTTCGACTTCGTTGTGGAATATAAAAATAGTCAGCTCTAAATTGTTTTTTTGGAAGACGAAGTTTATTTAAAAAACACTTTCAGTGAGAATACGTTAAGAACTTAGAACTTGCGTGCTCGGTACAAATTATTTTTGTTAAATTTATTTGTCACTTTTACAACTTCAGGAAAAGCCGCAGACATATTAGCAGTGATGAGATTAGTAAAATTATCAAATTTGTCATCTATTTGGATTTACGTTTCCTTAAAATAAAACAGCTTATAGCAGTCTTGCTTACTTATTGGCCTATAACAAAGTTTGCTTGCTGCAATTCCTTATGCAGAGAAAATTATTTTTTAAGTTTGTAACCACGTTATCAAGGCAGTTTTTACCTCTTGTCGTTTCACTAATTGTAGCAAACAAATAGATAGAAAACAAAAATCAAGTTATGAAGATTTATTGTTCCCACAGCAACACTAACTGTTTACTTTTAATCTTGCCTTTGATAATGACGTGTAAACACGTTGAAATACGTATAAGGCTAAAATAGAAAACCTGTTGAAGTTAAGAATTGTTTTGTAATAATAAATTAAATATGTATAATTACTTGCATTCAGAAAAGCTTCCAAACGTAACCCCCGGAACATCGCTATCAGCATAATATACCTATCGGTTGCAGCGCCCCAACATGCAACCCTATTAACTGTAATCTGCACAATTCTTTATCAGTTTCTAAGATTTACCCACGGACTAAGTCTATGTTAATTGAGAAGGTCGTAACTTCAACGAAATTTCTAATCTTTGGTGTTATTTACTTAATTAATTTGGAGATACTTACGTTTATTATTTTGAAGACAAGGCACATCCGATAAAGTACAGAATCGTTTCTGGTCTAAATAAAATCGATAAAGTTAATTTTCCTAGACAGTAAGAAAAATGCTTACTTTGTACAGGATAATAATAGGGAACGCAGTTACAGTATTTAAAGATTGCGTTTGCTTTGCATTGGGTAATACATGTTTTGTAACTGTAGGTTGAACTCCATTCCAATTTCCTCTTGGGGAAAACGCATTAATAAATTTATTATTAGTTTCTGTATATACAACAAAAACAAATCTTACCTCATCTTCGAATAAACACCGTCTTGCTTGAAAACGCATGCTTCTTATATTGTTAGCAGCAACATAAACCCTTGGTGTTATAGCTATTGTCAGTTCTTCAGCAGATAGTAAAGTGTTGGCAACTAAGTTCATATCAGGATAATCAGCTCCATCTTGCACTAGGATCTATATATAATAATCAGTTTATTCATTTACTTTCTCATAGTTTCATAACAGATTAACAGCTAGAAATTGTTAATTATATAATTGAGAAAAAACATCAGCATAAACAACACTGTAGTAGAAGTTTACAAGCGTTTACATTAGATTTATAGTAGTTTGAGAACAGCTTAAAATAATTAGATTAGCTCTTAGCCTATATGTACTGTAATGTTTGGGTAGTTGTTGTAAATAAAATACTAATTTGCAGGAAGAACTTTTAATGAGTTTTCACTTTTACAAATAATTTTGATGAATTTTTATAGTTACATAAATAGCAACCAAGTCCCTAAGTTACAAAATACAATTGATAAAACCAGGCTGCTACATTAGTACCCCCCCCCCCCCAAATTTGCAGAAGAAAAAAAACTACGCAGCAACACCAAACTTAACATTACATTATTGGTGACCCCTCCGACAAGATTTGAACACGCACCCCTCTCGACGTGATTTATTTTTCCCCCGACGTTGACCTTCCTGAGATTTTCAAGCAGAATTCAGAATTTCAAAACTTCTACAAACCGCAACATTCAGCTGCTACATCGCCACAGACCTCCGGATCTCCAAGACTCCATTGAATTGCAAGATAAGTAACGTTATTAAATATGGCTTTTAAATCGTGTTTGTATTGACTTTCCCGAATTTAATACTAATGACGTCGATTCAAACTACAGCTTGTTACCAAATGCTTTCTTTCACAACCACACAACATGCATAATTTAATGACAGACTGTGCTGTGAGAAGAGTGGTTGAGCGAGTTTCTGTTAATCGATCTATAATGTTCGACCCGGAAATTCGTGAGTCATCCATTCTTCCACAGACTGGTGGTAATTCACCTGTTCAACAAACAAATCACACCATCACTCCAACCCACTTCATGACATCACAACCATCACTCCAACCCACTTCATCACAATCAATCTCTCTAACAACTCACAACTAATCATACATCCTAATCAACTTTCCACTCTTCTTTCTTCTGAACTTAACGACTACCAATCGCCTTCTATGGTAGAAGCAGATGTTAATGCTCAAGAAATTTCTTCTAATTCACTCTCTTTACAATCTTTATCACATGAACACCCCTATTAAACATAATGTAGTGCATCGAATAAAAACTAACGGTCCGCCAATTAGTGCAAAGTGTCGAAGACTTAATCCAACACAATTACTGTTTTTAGAAAAACATCTGCATGAACTGTTACGTGCTGGAATCATCGAGCAGGCAGACAGTCCTTGGAGTAGTCCAATTCATATGGTGTTGAAACCTGATGGCAGCTATCGTGTCTGTGGCGATTACAGGCAGCTGAATGCGATGACAGTTCCGGATACCTATCCAATTTCCTTCAGAAAGCATACTTCCAAATTGCTTTGCATCCAGATGATACGGTCAAAACCACAATTACCACGCCCCTTTTGTTGCATATCGTTACAAAAGACTTAATTTTGGCTTAAGAAACGTTCCTTCTTCCTGGTCCAGATTCGTCCAGAAGATTCTTACAGGGATGTATTACATTTATTTTTACCTCGGCGATATATTAATTTTTAACCGCGTCAGAACATTTGCGTCATGTAAAAATGGTTTTTGAACGTTTGGCTAGATACGGACTTTTCTTGAACGTTGATAAATGTGTTTTTGGGGTTAGTCAATTAGATTATTTAGGGCACAAGGTTTCATGTAAAGGCATTCTGCCACAAGACTCAACTTTTTGTTTATGCACATTTTTTTCCCTTTTTGTTCTATTTTTTTTAGTGAACTGGACTTTTTCTGCTCTGCTCTTGGAATCTCAAGAATTGGACACGCACCTGGAAAAACTAGAAGCAACTTCAAGCTAATTTAATTTTTTTTTTCTATGATGTTCAATTAGTTACGTTACTTGTATTGTTTTTGAAAAGATCAGAAGTTTTTGTAGCTAAGATAGCATGCGCTTCACGTTTGCTACGTAGTTTTTTCTTCTGCAAAGTTGGGGGGGGGGGGGGTACTAATGTAGTAGCCTTGGTTTTATCAATTGTATTTTGTAACTTAGCGACTTGGTTGCTATTTATGTAACTATAAACATTCATCAAAATTATTTGTAAAAGTGAAAATTCATTAAAATTCCTCCTGCAAACCAGTGTTTTATTTACAACAACTACCCTAACATTACACTACCACTAACTTGACATTGGAGATGCTCTTACATTTAAACCATATAATGCTCTAATGGATGATGTATACTGTTCTTCGTCAATATCCAACAGCAGACGTAATCCAAGAGTTGGTCCTGCTCCGCCAACATATTGATAATGCAAGCTCGATGTATCGCTAGGGAAAATAAAAGGAAAAAATGAACAAAATACTTCGCCTGCACTTTCGTACCAACACAAAATTTTCTAGCCGTAAGAACCACAAAACTCCATAGCACCTAAAAACACACGCCCTACCACTTAACAGCTTTTATGCGGTCACAATGTTACATCTGTACCAGACGGATGATTCAGACAAGCAATTGTAGTCGCCTGGTTGACACGGACCCTGTGCAGCTTTAACCGCCTTGGTTTAGGAAACGAAATTTTCTATAAGAAAAAAACGGAATTTTTTGATTTTTTGAAACATATTCCTCGGCATTGAAGAAAACCCGAGACGACGCGGCAAATTCATTAACAAGAAATGAGAGAGAGAAAGAAAATTAACTCTCCTAAATATTATTGCACTTAAAAATTAAGTTTTGACACTCGTTCTATTATCACTCAAGCAAATTCGCCTAAACAAATATTTTATTGTCTTTCGTTTAGTGTTAAGTCGATGAATCGGACTAATTGTTAATAACTGTTATTAAATAGTAGTTTTGTGGACTGTAAGAACTAACAAAATAATCTGCATTTATTTATTACTGTCGGCGAAACCAACCATGGAAATCGAACAATTAATAATTGGTACCATATATATCGAGTCCACTGGTTTCGCCGAACAGCACTAAATAACATCTTTGTTGCAGCCAATTGTTCAAAGTACAAATTTGCAAATAGGTTACGTGGCAGTCGTAAAATGCCGCAACTATGCAGACACTAGGTACTAAATAAATTAAGACTAAAAAGTTGTTTTTTCAAAAATTCACAGAAGGTGTCACAGAAAAAATAGCGGTTTGGGACACCAACCGCTCATCTCAAAATTGAAACATCCGTTTAGGGGTTATGAAGCGCGCACATCCACACACCTACCCACACATAGACATTATTTTAAAACCACTTATTTGAGTTTCTGGAGGCCCAAAAATGTATTTCCGTCAAAATCTCGAATTCGAAAATTTTCATTAAATCAATACGTCTCTATACTGAAAGTATGGAAAAGTAATTACTAGGGTTGCACAGAATATTCCACTCGCATTGTAACAGCCAATGCCAGCTGTTTATTTTCAGATTCTTGACCAATTAAAGCCTGACTGGCCACGATAATCCTTTTTTAGGAAGCATCGGTGTTATCGGGGTTGTATAACCATAGAGCAACACGTTGTTTGCATTTAATAATTAAATATGCGTTAATATGTTAGTACATAACAAATAATTATATTAAATAATAACTTTCAGTTCGTGAAAAATTCTAAAAAATACCACTTTTGAATTAAAAAGTATCTACAATTCTGTCTTTCATTGACGAACTCAATTGTGATGAAGCGCGGCAATATCACTCGTTTTACGGACTCGTGATATTGCCTAGCAACAACACAATTTAGTTGTCAATGAAGCGACGGAATTATCAATAATTTTTAAATCACACGGTTATTGCTGTTGAATATTCGGCCATTTTTGGAGCAAGCCGACTATTCGGATAAGTCGAATACTTTTTCTAGTAAACCGAATATTCAATATTAAGTGCACTAAATCAAAAC
This sequence comes from Ctenicera cuprea, assembly GCA_958336395.1. NCBI lineage: Eukaryota > Metazoa > Arthropoda > Insecta > Coleoptera > Elateridae > Ctenicera > Ctenicera cuprea. The sequence goes on from OY284488.1 coordinate 51,825,982, forward strand.
AATACTAAATTACAAATTTGATGGTATAATTACGATTAAAACACATTGAAACAAAACGATAATTTTGGTAGCTAGTATTCGTTACATGGCCAAATATTCTCCGAATAGTTGGCCGAATATTCGTTATTAGGCCATGACTACCCAGGGAAAATTTCTAAGAATAGTATAGAAAACAAATGGCAATTAAAGATATAGCCCAAACAAACGTGGACCATGAAATAACATTAAATATTATTATTGCCCAATATTAGGCATTGATTTACTTTGTATTCTGTGCAGTATCCTTTGTTCCATAATAGTTAAATGAACAACAATAACCCTGACTGGTTTTTACAGATTGGAATATATTTGAACATGTTACTTCTTCACTTTCCCAATAACACTTTTTTAGCAATGCATTACAAGGTTGAGCCAACTAAAATACAAATAAAACTATTTAATTTTATAAAACAACAAATAATTCGTTGATACCTCTGCCATCAATCTGTCTGTTGTGTATCCAGCTCGTTCTAGCGCAGCAAAAACTTCTTGATAATCGTTAATGTCTGCAAACTTGTCATGTACTATTAACGATGACAAATTACGAACAAAATTCATAAAAACTTTTTCTTTTATTCCACGTTTTTTACTGAAAACAAAAGAAAAAAAATATTTTAATCAATAACACGCGTTCATTGGTACTTACACCACATCGAATAAATTCTGAATATTATCTTTATAGACAACATTAAAATTGCATATAGTAACAGCTGGAAATTGAAATCTCCATACTGGATAGGTGGTTGATCTTACAGTATTTAGTGTAGATTGCTTATGATGTTGAAAGAATTGCAACACACTTAAATAACTGCACAAAATAACAGTGCAGCAACTCACAAAAGCAAAAAACCATCGTGTAAATGTAGATGAATGTTTACTTGTTATGTAACGAAAACCATGAAGACTCGTTGTATCGCAGTACCATTTCATATTACATTTTGTTTGATTCCACAAATTAGCTACAAATTGCAAATTAAAACATTCTGCAAAATTTTTATTGCTGAACTTACAAATCCATCCTTGTTTCGCATTGCGAAGTGTTTGAATTTTAAAGGACATTTTCTATCTTCTAGAGATATATTTCTGTTTTTGAGATAATTAAAAAAAAATTTATTTTTATGATTTGTAGAACACAACAACCTTATGAGAGAAAAATTATTTTATTATTAACAGAGGTTGAGCCTCGATGTCAACATAACCTTTTTAATTAAAAAGTAATCAGCAATCATAATTCAGATGAAGGTTAATTACTGCAAATTTTATTTTAATACGTACTGTTATACTTAATTCATTCACATTAACCAATATGAAATCTTAAATATTAAGTTTTAGCTTTTAGTGGTTAATAGAAAAGTTCGTACTGTAATGTAAAAACGCAGTTGTACAAGTATTAATTGACAATGATTATATTAAAATGTTAACTTCATTACTTCCCCAATTATTCATACAAAATCTACATACGATTGCTACTGCGTGATTTTAATAATTAAAATAGCATTATACAAATGGTAGATATAGTCTAGTCAACGAACAGGTTGTAGAGGGAAATGGAAGGAACACAATTTTTGACTTTGGGACTTTGTTTGGACTAGTTAGGAGGTAAACATACGAAAATTCCCCACTCCTAGGAGGTGAGCGGGGTGCAGGGGGGCACGTAGAAGGTTTCTTTTTTAGGTTTTTTGCTTATATCTCGAAAACTATGCGTTCTAGCGATAAGATCATTCTATACAAAATTAAAGCTGATATAAGGTACCACAAGATTGATTTCATTCATTTTTTCGGTATCTCGCATAGTTTCTGATATATCCACGCTCAAAATTCGCTACTTTTGAAAAAATAAATTTTGCCTCACGTTTTTTGCCTTATTTGACTAGCTAACCCTTCAGCCCTTCGTCCTACGAAAAAGTCATAAGAAAGGAAGTTGTAGAGCATTAAATTTACTTCAAGAATATATAAATATTTTACTATTTTATCTTCAACCGTTCAAAAATTTGAGCAATTATAACTTTATGTGTAAATTCCAAGATTTTGCAGAAAAACTTAACTTTCGTATTTTCAGTTATTCCACTGCTCTAACTCTATATATAAGCCAATATACTGCTGTGTATCTGGGTATTTGAAAATATCCAGACATTTTCATAATTTTGACATAATTCAATAATTTAAAGTTTTTAATAGAAAAATAGTTATCAAAAGCCCCACGTTGATGAGCCATAAATTATGCTATGTAATAAGAATTATGAAATTCCTATTACAATTTAAATTCTTAAATAAAATTAAATAGCCCCGCGTTGGGATAGTCATAAATTATGCTGTGGAATATGAATGATAAAAATTCATAATTCCTTTTATAAAATTTGAAATTTTAAACTTTTGGAATACATAAAAGCCCCACGTTGGTAAGCTCATAAATTATGCTGTGTAAATGAAGAATATTAAAAAAAAGACCCGACATTAGCTAGCTCAGTAAAAAAATGTTGTGTGTTTTAATTTAGTTTTAAGCATTTTTATAAAAAAATATTTCAAATAAATATTCAACCAAAATTTCCAAAATAAATTTATAAGCATGGGAATTTCTTTTCCAAAGCAAGAGACTCTTATTAAATTTTTGACATGTAAATAATTGATTGAAATAAATTCATCTTGTACTCAATCTCAGGGATAATTTTAAATCCTTGAACATCACGTAGCTTCACTATTTTCGAAGGGTTATTTAAAAAATTGAATTGCAGGTTTCCAGAATACCACCTACTACATTTATACATAAATACATCACCATAAAATAACATTTAAAACATCTCTGTACATTTATAATAAATAAAACAAATTTCTTTATTGAAACACAACGAAAATTATTACTTAACTTTTGACGATGTTCTTCTTTGAAGTTCGGGATATTTGATGCGTGCGCTTCCACGTATCGGAATGGTAGCTAACTCGTCCAACCAATTTTTCTTTCCTGTCTGTGCTGTGCTTGTGCACGGTATGATGTGTGCTGCCCTAACGCTGACTGTCCGATAATATAAAACCATGTGCTCTCCAGCAAAATCTTCAATAACAGTTTTTCTCAGGTACGTAATTCTTTTTTATTAGAAATTATACTTTTCAATTGATAATTATTTTATTTTTTTATTTATTGTTAGCATTTTTATTTTTAATTATAACTGATCAACTTTTATTACTACAGATTGATTATTATGATCACACGAAGAAAATGATTCAATAATATCAGTCAAATCATAAATCTGAACCATCGACGCCAAGATGTATTACTCCACTTCAAAACCGGAAATTCGTAGAACTGCTTTTCTTTGACATGAATTGAGCTCAGGTAATACACTTTATCAATTTAAATTTTATTTCAATTATTTGTTGAAGGATTTTTCAAATTTTTCTTTAATTACTTGTATCACTGTTTATTATTTTAAATTGTAGTTTTTATTTCCCGTTGAAATTTTAATAATTGCACTATTTAATTCTTTTATAAAAAGACGCTTCCAAATTCCACTTTTTTAATTTGCCGATAACTTTTTTATATTTCGACGGATTTTTCTTATCCTTCTTTAATTAATAAAACACATTGTTACTTTCACTAAATACACCAATTTATTACATTTACATTAAAATTTCTAATTACATTTCCAAAATTTGTGAGAGCAATTATCAATGCAACCCACGCTAACAAAATTCTTACCGGAAGCTCCTCAAATCTGTCTGATAGTCTCGACACCTTGACAAAATTTACCAAATTATACAATTATGACCCTTAAGCATACTTAACATAATGATAAACCGGAAACAATTAAAATTTTCATTGTTTTACAAAATAGCTACGAACCCAGTGATCCTTTTTCTCTAGAATATCCAAATTTCACCCCTATTTACCTATTACATACATGTCATATTCCAAATCAACCATATTACATAAATAAAACTGGAAATTCCGATACATATTTGCACCTTTACAATTCACGTAATTTGACAATGGGTTCTTTTTTTAAAAGGTAAAATCACTTTGCAAAATTTTCTCCTATTTTAAAATTACTTACAAATTTTCAAATTAAAATAAATCAAAAAATCTACTTTCCTTGATCATAGATTTTACAACTTGTAATTATACAATAAACACATTTTTATGTACAAGCCCACCTCAATAATTTTTATGAACTCCTTGATTTTTTATCTAAATCAGGTCACTGACTTTTACCCTATTTAAGTATTTAAATAAAAAAACTGTCTGGCTAAATTATCACCTTGACATATTTACGCAATAAATAACATTTATATTTAAAATTAATATTATAGGGTGTTTCAAAATAAATAAATTTCTAATTGAATTCTTAACCCTTATTTAACATAACGAAACACTTTTAACACGAATAAAATTCCTTAAATAACTATTACTTATCACATTTATATACAGTTCGACTCATAATAAATTTTTAAATAAGTCCTTTACAAATCTTATTTTAACATAAACAATTTTTATGAGTAAATAAATTAAATTCAAGTAATAATTATGCATATTTTGCACCAAAATTAACTTCCTTAGCATGTTCTATACATGCTATAATTTTTCATAATCCAGTTTAATTAATATAAACACTTTTATTCTAGGAATAGTATCCTGGAAAAATCTCAATGCCACTTCAGATGCATTTAAAAATTAAGAAAAACAAGAAACCAAGATTACCACTGCATTACCATTGACATAAATTAAACTTCAATGAACTACACAACCACGAAGAAATCTCATACCTAAACAAATTCTCATACTTTTCTTAGTAATAAAAAAAAATATTAAATTTTAATTTTAAAGTTTTAAAAATAAATGTTTGGAATTAAAACACACAGCAATACATATACATATTTATATGTATAAATAGTATGTCCTATATATAAGTGGCACATAAAGAAATTATATGTATGTATGTATTATATAATATAGTTTCAGGTACATATGTAGTTCTTCAAAAGTAATATTGTTTGGTGTCGTTGAATACTATTTTCGAATCTAATGGAACCACTTTGAGAGCTCCATCTCTCACCCCTACAGAAATACAATGACTATATACGATGGAAATTTTTTGATAATACTCAAAATTGACAATTTATCGAGGATCGCTGAATCTTTATTGTTATTTAGGAACCAGAATAACCCTCTACATAGGCAATAATACTGTACATTCGCTCCGCAAAGGCATTTTTTTATTAACACATTAACTCGTAAATATTTTTGTTAAACTATGTCACATTTCATTTAATAATATATTTACACCTTATAGTACAATTATACAGTAATAATTGTTATCAATTCCTGGCTCTCTTGGAGCGGGAGGGTCCTGGCTCGTCGTGGGAACTTGGTCCTGGGGTGGGTTCTGCTTCGTTTTCTTCTTCATCCGTTGAGTAAGGGGATAAATCTTCGAGAATGACTGGCAGAGGATCGATGTCGAGTTCTTCATCCTCATTGTCCAAGAGGGGGCCCCCATTAAGACAGTTCCCTTGGCAGTTTTGGCAGACAGGGGAACACTTGAGAGATGTCGCTCGTCACATGCGTTGTCCTCCTTGTGTTCGTACCAAGCATCACGTATCAATTGTTGCCCAGCATCTCTAAAACATAGCACCGGAACATTGAATCTGTTCGAACCTTCAGTCACTATTATACGATCCCCATACTTTGCTTCCAAGTTGTGCTTTTATTGTTTTCCATACAGGTTTGACACCAGTGACGACACCAAGTATTTTGGTCTGTGAAAATTGTCTCCTCAATGTAGGCACAAATTTCATCCATTGCTCCTGTAACATGGACAGATTGGGGAACGCGAGTACCTGATTTCGGTTGAGCATAATAGTGCTTCACAAATTTCAAACGACAATCATTGTGATAAACACCCTCCTCAGCGACGAGATCGTTAATAGAGGACAGGCGACCTGATACTTCATCGCCCCAACTATCATTTCTTGCTGAGGCGGCTTCCAGACATGCTTTGTGTAACTCAATAGTGCAGACATTGAACACCTTCCTCCTTTTGTTCAGGGGCTTCTTGTCTTCATTTTTAATAGGCTCTCCACAGAAGTAACAATTCTTCTTAAAATCGAATGTGGGTATTGCAGACCTCACAACCGCCGGTTGTGAAGACGTTGGTGCTTCATGTTTCTTCAAAGCCACAATCGTATTGCTTCTCGTGTAATTTTTCCGACACGAAGTGTGAACGAGAAGTGACTCCAAACCAGCTAGCTGTCGGATTTTGCCGTCGTCCCTCTCTGCTGGTTTTTTTTTGAAACACCATCACTTGATTCACTTTTCTCTTCATCACAATAATTATTAAAGAAAGTGAAATAAAATATATTGGCTTATACATAGAGTTAGAGCAGTGGAATAACGAAAAATACGAAAGTTAAGTTTTTCTGCAAAATCTCGGAATTTACACATAAAGTTAAAATTGCTCTAACTTTTGAACGGTTAAGATAAAATAGTAAATTATCATATATTCTTGAAGTAAATTTAATGCTCTACAACTTCCTTTCTTATGACTTTTTCGTAGGACGAAGGGCTGAAGAGTTGGCTAGTCAAATAAGGCAAAAAACGCGAGAAAAATTTATTTTTTCAAAATTAACAGATTTTGAGCGCGGATATATCAGAAACTATGCAAGTTAGCGAAAAAATGAATGGAATCAATCTTGTGGAACATTTTGTCAGCTTTAATTTTGTATAGAATGGTCTTATCGCTAGGACGCAAAGTTTCCGAGATATAAGCGAAAAACCTAAAAAAGGGACCTTCTACGTGCCCCCCTGCACACCGCTCACCTCCTAGGAGTGGGGACTTTTAGTATGTTTACCTCCTAACTAGTCCAAACAAAGTCCCAAAGTCAAAAAATGTGTTCCTTCCATTTCCCTCTACACGTCCCTTTTGAGCATTCATTGACTGGACTAATACATATTTCATAGGTTAAATTCCTCTAGATCAAGAGAGTCATGAAAAAAACATGTGGCTTGAATTTCTATTATTGTATCTGTATGGAAAATCTTGTATCAATGTAGTACTTTTTTTACTTTCCTATATACTTTCATTAATATTTTCAATTTCGAGACTTTGACGGAAATACATGTTTCGGTCCGCCAGGAACTCAAAAAGGGGTTATTACAAAATATTTTACGTTTCATTTTAATTTTGATTCCAATAAAACCAAATTTACTAATTCGTCAATAACTGATTGTTGTAAACGCAAAATATTTGCAGTAAATTTATAATACAGTTTATTTTTGCCTTTTGCTTTCTTGGAAATCCACTATTTATATTATTATGCATTGATGTAAGGGTTTGCAAGGGCCTATTTTCAAAATGTTTGGTGTAAGTTTACTTTTCCTTGCTCAATTTTCTCTTCTGAGCGTCACTTATTGGTTCATCTAAATTCATATTTAATAATATATACTAGCCGACCCGTGGGCTATGCTCCCCGATGTTTTTTTTGTATCTTCATCGGGGGCGGATTTACCACATTAGCCGCCCTAGGCTTGGAAAAAATCGCTGCCCTTACCGTACATGTAAAATAGTAAATAGTAAGTGTATTTTTACTGTTTACACTACCACCCGTCTGGCCTTCAGCTTGGCAAAAGAGTCGATTATAGAATCATAATTGATCGTTCGCAGTAAATCAGACTCAATCCCAAGTACGGCGAGATCATTCAGCCGGTCGTCCTTCATTGTTGACCGTAAATAATTTTTCAATTTTTCGCAAAACTTCCGCCCGCAAAAATTTGCGGCTCCCAAAAATTTTGCCGCCCTAGGCTCCAGCCTACTCAGCCTAGTGGTAAATCCGGCCCTGATCTTCATAGTTCAAACCCGGCGCTTGCCGCTCCGAATGTTACTTCCGCTGAATCGGTCTGAGTAAGAGTTGCTCTCAAAACTAAAATTCGTAAAAAATTGTAAAGAAGACCGCAAAAACAGACCCGGAAAAACAGCCCCGTAAAAATATTCGAAAAGAGCAAAACCCCCGTAAAATCTTTAGAAAAAACATATCCCGAAGAAAAATTACAGCCCCAAAAAATTCCTTAAAATGAAGCGGGAAAACAGTTAAACACATTACTTGTCCTCGTTTCCAGGTAAGTACCGTAACAAAAATTTCTAAAATCTTTTTAGAACTAATAAATACGCACTAAAAGATGTTGTTAGACATTTGCATATAATTCCAAAATTAAATAGGCTCTTATTTTTATAAATCAGAGATGTAATGGTATAATTAATGTACATTCTCCCGATATCAGCGAGCTTCATGGCCCAATCATCCTACGTGGTTTTAACGTACAGATCAGAACCCGCAAACATAATAAATATTTGCTCGACATCATAATGAGTGCGTCGTCAGTAAAAGTGTAGTTCCTACAGATGCATCTAAAATTTTTAGTAAATTGTTTTGCAGTAAACACTTTGTAATAGTAAGCGGAACTTAATCCAGATTCCAGTTTGTAGCCGATGACTGGTGGAATTTCTCTGCTATAGATTTGTATGTTGTCAGCGCGCTAAATACACATTTCAGACCAGCTAGAATTAACAGAATTTACAGCAATGTAAATTTTTATTGAAAAGAATCAATAAACTGAACCGACGTATAAGAGCCCGCAGGTGTGTTATAGTGATAAATCTTTCGGAAATGCAAGATTTAGTCGTGTTGTTATGGTGAGACAGTTACGGATTTGATATATAGATACTACTCAGCTATCCACTGAGTCTAGAATAATAAACAGCTGTATATTTTTTATTATATTGCACACAATAATTCTTAAAAAATATGAAACTTAACTATAGGAATTTTTAAACTCGGGCTTAATTTTGTTAAGAATAAGATTTTTTGATAGATGGTATGCATTAGGAGATAATGCGGCATAAAGAAAAAAATTAAGCTCTATTAAGAAAATATATGAAATCAAACAAAGATCTTTTGCATGGTGGGTGGTAATAAAGGTACATTATTTTCCAGAAGCACTTTCATTGTCCAAATAATATTGTTTTCAAAAGCTCACGTTTAATTGTATGGAACAAATAGCAATTTTAAAACTTAGAAGCATGTTAATGATAAAATGATTATAGATGTGCTATGAATAGATTCAACTGCGATTTCAAAAAAACATATACACAGTCTTGTATTTTTATTCCTTAATGTAAAAGCTATATCAGAAATGCAATTAGTATATAAAGCTTGCAGTTTGTCGTTTGTAAATGCACCATTTGCAGTAGAAAATTAAATTTACGATCAATATTAACTATGGCTACGAAAATTCAAAATTCCAATCATAAGCAAAACGTTTTCTGTAAGATTTGGTTAGAAAATATACATATTTAATATTTATTTTTAAGTTTTAGATTGTGTATGGAATCTAATAAAAAATCGTTTAATATGGGCATGTAACAGCACAAATCTTCATGGTTTTAAGTTTGTAGTAAGCAAAGATGCGTCAATGTTCACCCGATTATTTTTTGCATTTGTAAGTTGCTTCAGTTTAGTTTTATGCAGCTACTTGATCATGCTGCAATTATTCGAGTATAATCAGCATTTTATGACAACTAGAATTATAACAACTTCGTATCCGGTATGGAAATTTCGTTTTCCATCTGTTACGATATGCAACTTTAATGTTGTTTACAAAAATAACATTAAACATTTAATGGATATAGTGTAAGTATATAACTACGTTTGTTTTAATATAAATTCTTGTCTTATTTTTTTTATTTTAGTGCAACACATGGAATAAAAGAGGAAAACTTTATGGATTTTGTGCGTAACTTATCAGCTTTGATTACATACGATGAGGAGTTAGAAAATATGGATCATTACAAAGAGATTTATGATGTGCTAGCAAAAAATGGGTATAATGTGGACCGAACAATGGCAGAGGTAAGAAATGTCAACGAAAATTTTCATATTTACTTCAAATTTGCAACTACGTATGAAATAAATAAACACACAATAGCTGCACGCTACAACTAACTGCCGCCCACCTGCGCAAGTAAAGTACTATAGAGGCCGTGCCTTTGCCATGCTTATTGCGTTCTAAAATTCCTACTATTTCGTTGCATCTGGCCGTCTGTTCATTGTATTATTTGTATCAATGTTCATGCAAACGTATTAAGAATAATAGATTGGTTGATTGTATCGTAACTGGAATCGTTTGGCCTGATAAGCTCGGCCTTTGCGTATGCGAAACTGTGTTTAAAAGCAACGGTCTATTTATTTGTCGCCTAATTTTTAATTTTACGCGGTGGTGTTAAAAAGTAAAAACTGCGTAAAAGTAACTTTTTTGTATTGAAAGTTAAAATTTGATTTTTTTGAAAAGTAATGGGTAGGCACTGCCTGCCCTGCTTAATAGAACGAACCGCCACTGATGTCATACTATACAATATGCATATTTTTATGTGAAAATTTAATTTTACTAATTAATTCTGAACCAATATAAGGCAAGCATTCTGTTTTTTTCAAATTCTTTTACGAAAAAATAAAGAGAGAAATAGAAGTGACACTCATCTTTTCATAACGCGGTAGTATACCTAAAATTAAAATTTAATTGCCATTTTCTTTCTACAAATGTCTGCCTAGTTTGTGTATAACAGTAGCACTTAAATGCCACCTTAAGCTCTATTGTAGCCAGTTTTGATCAGAGCCCGCAGATTTCATTTAGCTGCAACCTAAGGCAAGGCTTTATAAATGTACTGTCTGCAACGAACCAACATAATAATTGTTCTTTTCAAAGTTTTTATTTCCAAGGCGAGATTGCGACAGTTATTTTGTCTAGCCTCTATCTAATACAATATCTGTGCCCGGAACTGAACTGAGGTCGTCCTGCTCAAAGCTTAATTAAGTTTATTTTTCTAGTTAGCTCAACCATGTAATAGTATGGTCAAAAAATGTTTTTGGCGTGCGTCGGAAATGCCATGTTCACAAATAATACAGTGGGTAAAAACCACTAAAGGATATTGTTGTTCATTTAATTATTATGAAAGACGTCAACTTGCTGACACCATAATGTAAGCATTCATATGTTAAAAGTAATATTTTTGATAGAACTATGTCTAGTTAAATTGCCAAACATGTAATATAAAACAATTTAGTTTGTTATGTGCTTTAACGGTTAATTAATGTCAATGTGTTGCCATTTCGTTTTAGATATATTATGTTTAATTGAATTTTCGTTGGATTATAGTAACACTAATTTGTTTTAATTATTACAGAGATCCTGACAACAAAAATGATACATACATGGGCTTAATAGGTTCAAATTATGGTTTACGTTTGATACTGGATGCTGAAGAAGACCAATACACATCGTCCATTAAACCATCTTATGGATTCAATGTAACCGATTCTTCTCTTTAATTCTGAACACAAAATTTTTGAAAGCAAACATTTATAGATATTAGTGCAAGATGGAGCTGATTATCCCGATATGCTACTAACTACTAATACATTGCTTACCTCAGAACAATTAAAAATATCTGTAAAGCCAAATATTTATGTTAGTTCTAAAAACGCTAAGAGTATTGAGCCCAAGAAAAGAAAATGTTTTTTTGAAGATGAGGTAAGTTTCTATTTTTAAACTGTGTTATATTAAGGTAGTTTTAATTTATGGTAGAGGAAACCTACAGTAGACCTCAATATAGACAAAACTAACACCTTTTATAAAGTTCCAGTTGTATTTCTTTTTATTTCTTTTTATTAAAATTATGACATCAAACTCGTACTTTGACTCTCCTGTTCCTCTTGAAAGGCATCATGGTGAGAGGTATTTGCCGAGACCTAGGTAACCGCTGCTCTTGGAGAGGCTCGTTCGTTAGTTGGGTGTAGTAGCAGGTTGGAGCAGTGTTGCCACGTCTAGTAAAAAATCACCCGATCTGACTATTTTATGGCAGTCTTGTGATTGGTGACAACTTTTGAAATTACACAAAAATCTGGTGATTGTTCAATAATTTAGAAATTAATTGAAATATTAATGAAATTTGTGCCAGCAATTGCGGTTATTCAAATGATGCAACTAAAACTAAAAAAAAGACTAATTTTCGTAATTCAATACTGAAAAATTAAAACGCATTTATTTTTCATACTTAGTTTAATTATTTTCAAAATAACGTCGTCTGTTTTTCTGCCACTTATTTCGACTACTGGAAACCCCAGTGGTGAATTTAGAAGAAGGCAGAATAGCCGCTATCAAGAGGTATCGAAAACCCCCCAATGGTTTTCGACAACAACAGTGCCGGCTTACCACGCAGATGAAAAAAGCGCTTGCCTGGAGTGTTTAAGCTTGCAGGGGCTGAAAATAATATTTAATATTAGTTATAAAATAGCTTAATCTACTGTTTATGTAGCGGTACACATTAAGCTCTTTCAATACATAAGGCTGCTCAAGGACATGAAATCTACGCAAATAAATGCGCATGTGGTTCGCCTAGTAAACGGGATTGAAAATCAGGTCAGAGTCTCTCTACGCTAATGATGCACGTGAATGCTTAGACGGGTGCTAAGAAACGATAGTTAAGGGGCCTTTCAATCCATTTGTGCCCGAGCCCTACAAATACCTTAATTCGCCACTGAGGAACGCAGGATTATTTTTATACTGTTTTTTTTTTCAAAAGAATCATGAAGCCGTGCGTGAGCACGACCCCATGATTCCCATCCCACCCCCTTACCCGGGCTCAGCACACTAAGGCTTTTCACCGGTCTAACATGCCCCACCCCTGAAAGACATGCAACCCAACATACACACCTACATACACCATCCATGGACTCGTCAGATTTAATTTATTCAGAAAAATTAGTGACGAGCAGTGGAGTCGAACCAACTGCCATTGAGAGTCTAGTTTCAAAGCCTGGGACTTTAACCACTAGACCACCCGCCGGCCCTATACTGTTAGGATTCGGCAATTATAAACTTTCCCGTACAAATGCGTTTGTTTATACATCTTCTTTAAGTGCTCTTGCGTAGTAGTATAAACAAACACACACACATAGGGAGAATTTTATTTAAAAGAGAAGATGCCGTTGTTTGTTTACGCCTACACAATGCCTACAAACATTTACAAACGAGACAAATTTGCTATTTACTACTACTAAATCTGCATAACTGCTGCTGTTTTTAATGTTTTTATTACAGGCGTTTAAAAAAGAAAAAGCGGGCTTTGGGTGCACAAGCAGTGGTATCTAAAGCCCACTCGACTCTCTTTTTGAACGCATGTTAGTGAATAATTCTATTTGGACATCGTAGAATGCGCATCAAAAAAAACAAAATTAAAATTATATCAAAACATATATCTCCGATTTTTGTTGCAGAATCATATCGAGTGGATTTCAGCATATAGTTACAAAACATGTCTCAGCCAATGCACAGCAAGAGCAATGTTTAAATTATGTGGCTGTATTCCTTTTTATTACTCCTTTGGAGGTGAGTTTTTATAATATTTATATACAACAAATCTTAGTTAAAGATACAATTTAAAAAAATAATATTAAATGAAAGATTCTTCACGATTGTATTGACTATTTATATTTTGTTAAATTGTGTTACATTATAAAAAAAAATGTAAAGAAAAACACTGTTACCTTTTAGTTTAACAAGTACTATTAATATATTATTTATACAGAGTGCCCATTTTAAAACTCCGAGCCTAAATTTTCTTAAATAGGCAACACACAATGCAACCCCCAGATCACTATGCATTTCTACCTTTGTTTTTAAATTGAGATCAGAGTTGTTTTACAGTACATGTATCTACTAATGATTAAGTACAAATTTAAGGTTACTTTAATAACTCAAATTTAATATTTGACAATAATAACTACAATAATTTAATAGGAACATAGTACAAAAACTAACGAAGCAGGTGTTCAGATTGCTTTCCCCCTTCGCTTTCGCAGAGTATAATTCTTCTACGCATCGAACCTCTAACACGAGCTAACATTTCCGGTGTGATAGAGCGACAACATTGAATTATCCTTTCACGTAGATGTTCTTCATTTCAAACGGGCACTTCATAGACATCATTTTTTACTTTGCCCCACAAAAAGAAGTCTAGCGGAGTCAAATCGGAAATACGGGTAGGCCAAGGATGCAATGCACCTCGTCCAATTACACGTCCCTCAAAACGTTGGTTAAGATAATTTCTCACATCCCTATGAAAATGCGGAGGTGCACCATCATTTAAAAACCACATGCTATTCCGTACGTTTTGAGGAACTGTTTGGAGGAGAGCCGGTAATTCATTAATTAAGAAATTTAAATACATTCCACCATCTAAATTTCCATTAAAGAACCTATTACAAAATCGCCAATAACACCGCACCACACATTAAGAGAAAAAATTCACTGAAAATGAGTTATCCTGATTCAGCGGGGATTGTCTTGGGCGTAATAGTGGCAGTTATGTCGATTAACCATGCCGTTGTTTGAAAACCTTGCTTCATCACAGAATAATACCATACTTAAAAATTCCGCATTGCCGTTTAATTGCCGTCTAAGAAATTGACAATACTGAACACGATGCTCATAATCCCTATCTTCAAGATGGTGTATTGTATAAACATGGTAGGGGTGAAATTTGTTCGCCTTAAAAATATTGAAAACAGAACCTTTGCTAATGTTTAAGGCATTTGCAATCGTTCTTTGACTTGTATGGGGATTATCCGTAACCATTTAAATTACAGCTACTTCGTTATGTTCAACCGTAACTTGCCGTGCGCTTACTTTTGGTTTTGAAAATTACCCATACTCTTGTAAATTCAGAAGAAACATTCTAAATGTTATGTCTGTTGGAATTCGTCTACCTGGAAAGCGTTGCGCATACAAAGTACTGGCAGCACTCGCATTTTTTCGACATTCACCCAGAATTAGAAGCATGTCCACTTTGTTAGCGTTGGAATACATTTTGCACCAAAGATTAGTGATCGCTAATCTTTGTTTTGCACCGTTCAAGTAATGTGGCTTAACGAATCTGATTAGTAAACTGTCAAGTTTATCCACACATGATTGCCCTGATCTTAATTATAGAAATATTTTGTTTTAAAATAATAGTCGGCAGTGACTTGTATTATGTGTTGCCTATTTAAAAAAATTTAGGCTCGGAGTTTTAAAATGGACACTCTGTATAATATTTCGCTCTGTGTAATGAATATTGTTTTGCAGAATACAGACGAACATGTACTTTCTTTGATGAACCTTGTCTAGAACTTAATAGATGTAAGTGTTTGGAAAATTGTTTATTTACCGGGAAAAACATTACATAGCTTTATTTGCAGTTAAATACTCATCACTGCACCTACTTGAGAATTTGACCACAAGTAAGTATTTAATTTATTGTTATATCATTATGTTTTTCTACATAAATTGTATTACATGTTGGAATAAAGAAAGTAAACAAGAAGATGAAGAAGAAGGAGAAAGAGAGGAAAAAGTGTATTGCAACTGCTATCTTCAGTGTAATGAAAAAATGTTTACTGTTCAAGCAAATAGAGCAAAAGTAACTTCAATGTATGTAAAACCTAAAAACAGCATGATCTAGTTATTATAGTATTAATATTATAGTTAGAATTCTTTTCCTCAGCATTGGTTATGAAAATTCAAATTTGAGCGTACTAAACGTATTCTATAACGGCGACGACTGTGTTAAAACTCAAAGAGATGTCTACTATACATGGTACCGAATCTTATGTAAGAATTTAATTGATTTCAATTAAATACTGTTTTGATAATTAACATTTCAGCTGCAGTTGGGGGTATATTTTCGTTGTGCTTAGGGGGTTCAATTATAAGCGTTGTAGAATGCTGTTACATTTTTGGAAGATGTATTTACAAATTCAATAGCATGCAATCAAATGTGAAAAATATTTCAGAACTTACTGAAACAAACTTCAGTGTTTATACACTCCATCAACATGGAGATAATTTTAAAGGAAAATCAGTTACACATTCTAAAGCACGGATGTTTGTGAAGGCTTTTGGAGATAAATAATTGGAATCAAACAATGCACGTAATACGAAAACCAATAGTTAAAAGTAAACACGAAAGTTTTAAGTACAAACATACAAAACGTACGACCGACACTACATTTTTGGTTTATGTATTTCTAAATCCAAATTTACTTAAGTTGTTTAAGATAATTGCTGAGTTTACTACTTACAATGCACGTTTTCCATTTTTATATACACCATTAAGCTGAACATCAAAATACCATTTAAGTACCAAAAGTAGCACTTAGGCAGTAATAATCGACAAAATTTAAGGCTGAATAAGTTTTTAAATTGGGTTCATGCAAATTAAGAAACAACAAATTGTGGTAAAAATCCAGGATATTTTGAAATAATGTGCAGAAGATAACCACTATCTTTATGCATTCGAAGCTTCAAATTAGCTGTTTCACTTCGACAGGAATAAATATAATTTATTCCTTCATACTCATTTTAGTTTATCAAGAGTACGAGGTTGTATAAAATACGCTTCCCACCTTCTCAGGTATCTTCCGCTCAGAAGTAATGCAGGGTTGATAAAAAGGTTTCAGCGAAGCAGCAAGGGCAAATCTTCAGAACACATTAGACCATATGGATGCATTTTCTACAATGCCCGGTCTAGCTTTATCACTTGTGACACCGTCTTGTTGGAACCATAGATCCCTGATATTGTGGGTATACAGCTTTATTGGGGCTTCACAAAATTTTAATTATTTGGACCATTACGGCGGTCTAACCTAATAGTTTGATTAAAAAATTAAAGACCATGATGTAAATGGATTAAATTATACACCACACTAAGTTTTGGCGCATGGTGTTAGTTAATCATTGTCCAATAACGAAAATTCTGTTTATATTTAAAATTATTTCAGTGGAAAGGAACCTCATCATTCAGAAACATAAGATCTGTTATTCCAAGAATTTAAGCTTCCAACTTTAGTAATGGACTCCTGATACTCAAAGTGTAAAACGCTCGACTTGAAACTGCTTATGACCACAATCCAGTTAATCTAGTCCCAATTATGGATTTTGTTGAAATTCACTATAGATATGCCAGTTATTACTGCTTATTTTAACTAATAATAAAAATATAGAATTATTTTCTGCAAATTTACGTTTAAGATAACAAATAAAAAAATTAAGCCTCTCTTGTTTCTTTATTCTTAAAATTCAATGAGCTGCTTTTTCTTAGTTTTAATTAGTTAGTTTCTCTCTCCCCCTCTCTCTCTCTCTCTCCTTTTCTTCTTCCCCCCACCGTCCCTTCCTTCCTCTCTCCCTCCCTTTTTCCTTCCTTACCTACCCCCTTCCTCCATCCCTCTATCCTACCCTTCCTCCAGCCCTCTCTTCTTCGCTCCCTTCCTCTATCTCTCCCTCCCCCTCTCTCTCCCTTTCTTCCTCCCTCCCATCCATCTTCCCATTTTTCTTTCATCCTTCCTTCCCCCTTCTTCCCTACTACAGCACATTATAACTATATTGAGAATTTTAATATAAAAGATAATAATAGTTTCCACATTAGTAATTACAGGCCAAAATATTCGAAAAAATACACAAAAACATTAATTTTTGATAACATTTTGAAGCAGCTAACAAGCAATATAATTTTGATAGTTAAGAATTACTTAATTATTTACTAGGAAATGAGTAAGTTGTAGTTTCTAAAGCTTTCAAAAAGCTAATGTATTGACTGTGTGTTTCCAAAGTTAGAAATTGTAATTTTGAACGTAACACAAAAATTAGAAGTAATGAAGTATCTTTAGTTAGGCGCAAGGTATATTAAGGCACATTTCTCAATTACATTTTGTACACGACTGTTAGTATTTTGTGCACTAATTCTAATTTATTGCGGCAAGTTATGAGAGTGTAATTATATATTTGTTAAGAAAACAATTTTATAAATGTCAAATGTTTGCTTCATTATGTGGAATGAAATAAAATGTCAATTAATATGGTGTTGTGATATAACAATACTGTATTGTTTCAATCCTTTAATCATTAAAAATGCATCTAGTTTCGCACGATTATTCTTTATATGCGTCAGTTGTTGCAGCTTCGTTTTGTGTAACTATTTGATCGTTTTACAAATACAGGAATATCATCATCAGGCTTTGATAACCAAAATTGACACACCAAATTTTCCTGTGTGGAATATTCGTTTCCCCTCTGTTACGGTGTGCAATTTTAATGTTGTATATAAGGATAACATTAAAAATTTAATGCAAGTAGTGTAAGTTTTAAACAAAATGCTTTGTATTACTTTTACTTAAAATAACTACTTATTCTTGCATTAAAGTACATCACAAGGAATAAAAGAAGAAGTATTTATTGATTTTGTGAAAAACTTGTCATCTCTGATTGAATATGGCAATAGTGTATACAATACCACTGATTATGAACAAGTTTACGAGGTGCTACAACGAAGTGGATATAACACAGATCAAATAATGGCAGAGGTAGTTTGTGGAAATGGCTACTAAAATACGTTGAAACTATTTAATTTAATAAACCTCTTTTTAAGTTGGCTCCACCTTGTAAGAGCATGTTAAAGAGATGTTTCTGGCAAGCAGAAGAAGTACCATGTTCAAAAATAATTCAAACTGAAAAAACTAGGCATGGGTACTGTTGTTCATTTAATTATTACGGATCACGTAAAACTGCACAACAAATAGAGTAAGCTTATAGGAAATTTCTATATCCAATTCAACTAAATTTTAAAATGTGCAACATGTACGAATATCCTGTATAACTTTTTACTAGAGGGAAGAATATAATATCCATTAGTTTCAATCCATTTGATCTAATTTTTATCTACCACCAAGTAAACAGTTATGCAGGACCTTGTATACATCAATATTAATTTCATTCTACTTTCCTAGTAACCACTATTGCAAATTGTTGTTTATTTAACAGAGACCTCGATATTGAGCGTTTTAAGAACATAGGTTTATCAGGTTTGACGTATGGATTACATTTATTACTGAATGTGGAAAAAGAACAATACGTGTCGTCTATTACATCGTCGTATGGTTTCAATGTAAGCAAGACTAGCTTGTAGCTTTATTATGTGATTTTAAAATTAATGTTACTGAACACATAAAATTTATAGGTTTTAGTACAAGATGGAGCTGATTATCTTAACCTGAATCAAATGACTATTAACTCTCTTCAGGCTGGTGAAGAACTAAAAATTTCTGTGACCCCACACCTTTACGTTACTACCAATAATGTTAGACGTTTGAATGTGGAACAAAGGAAATGTTTATACGAAGATGAGGTCATTTTGTGAATCTTTTATATTTTCTATTTGCTATCTGTGAGTGACAAAAGTGAAAACATATCGTTTTGTAGGGAGAGCTGGAGTGGTCATCACTTTACAGTTTTCATACATGTATGAATGAATGTAGACCTAAAGCAATATTTCAAATATGCAACTGTACTCCATTTTTCTACCCTTTTGAAAGTGAGTTTTTGTGTATCGTTTAAAAAAATTGGTTAATTTCCCTTAATGCTTTCAGATTATACGCGTATATGTAATTTGTTCGATGTAAATTGTCTCAAAGTAAATAAACGTAGGTACTATGAAAATTTACTTAAACGTAAAATATATTGTAAGCTTTATTTTTAGATAAATATGCTTCTTTGAGCGTTTCTGATAGCTTCATGCTGGACGGTTGTATCTTATTTATTATTTAAAAATTACCAACATTTTGTATTTATTTAAATTACAGATGAAAAAACTTCGGACGAAGATGAAAATCAGAGATTTTTTTATTGCCCATGTTATCCTCAGTGTGAAAAAAGAATATTTAATATTCAGGCCTTCAAATCTCAAGCAGCTTCGATGTATGTAAAATTAGAACTCGTAGTAATTAGAAATTAAATTTGTTACTTTAGGGTTGGGTTTGAAAATCCAAATTTGAGCATATTAAATGTGTACTACAATGACATTGAATGTATCAGAATTGAAAAAGATGTGTCCTACACTTGGTACGCTATTTTAGGTAAGTAGCTTGTCGATCTGAAAACTCATCTTTCAAAGTTATTATTTTAGCTAAAATTGGAGGAATATTTTCGTTGTGTTTAGGAGCATCAATAATTAGTATTGTAGAATGTTTTTATTTTCTTGCAAAAATGGTATCTAATTGTAGTAACAGCAAACGCAAAGAAAAAGCTCTAAAATCTAAAATTTGCGTACAAGCTTACGTTGTCCAACGACAATAAAATAATTTTTAGTGTAAGACAGCTAATACCTATGAAACTGCTCCTAGATTTATAAAAGCACAAACAGAATTACAAAAATCACAGAACAGAAAGTTTTAAAGCACAAATCGTAGTGGTACATAGTTTTGAACACCAATGGGTTAAAGTTTGTGTTGAGGCAACCGATATTAAATTTTTGCTGCAATATTTTATTGTTTTATAATATTTGCCACCAATAAAAGTGGCAAGTATTATAATTATTGTTGTTTCAGTATTATATAACAATAAAGATTTATTAAAATTCTTTTTAACATTAATAATTTATAAATATTTTTACCACGAAGATATTTTTCGACATTATTAAACTAGCACCTTTATTCTGATGTTCTATTTAACAAAATTTATTTTAACAATGTCAAACAAGAATAACCAAATTGATACAAGAAAGAAAACCAAAGAATAATACAAGAATACGGGGCTCAAGATGGTGCTCCAAAAGTTGGGAGTCCGCATAGAAAGGCTTTGCAGGTTCTGCTGGTTGTTTCTTGCATTGGCTTCGGGCTTCCTTGGGAGCTGGTATGGTCTTATCAGAGTGTTGCGCGGCGCTAGACAGAGCTGGGTGCTCCAAGCCTCTACGATAAGCCGAGTGCTTTAGGCAGGAGCGTCGTTAGTATAAAATTACTGGGGGGGGGGGCACTAAACCAGATACATATATTTCATATACAATTGTATATTATTCTGCAAAGCTTGTGTTTATTTGCACTGGACCAAAAGCTTACGGGCGAGTCGGAAGCATGACTGAGGAATTGCGTCTACTGTAATGACCCGATTAGGGCCATAGGGTTCGTTTAGAAATCAAACATTACATGTTCCAAACTACATCTTTATTCCAACAACGCACAAACATGAATAATCTAAATTCCATATATTTAATACAAAGTTACTTATTAGTTATCTGCGTATTAAACAGAATAAGCAGTATTGCACATTATGGTGGACTTTGTAAGGCGAACGAGGGTAATGCAGATCAACCTTCAGCACAGTAAGGCGGCTTCTGCCTCACTATGCAGACTGCTAGCAGCAGACAACATCGATGTGGCCCTCATACAAGAACCCTGGTTAGTCAAGGGCCGTGTAGCAGGCCTCGGAGAAGCCAAAGGTAATATTATTTATGACTTACACTCTGGCAATGTAAGATCCTGTATCTATGTCAGGAAGAATCTACAGGCTTTAACACTGCTTAATTTCTGTTCTAGAGACCTAGCAGCCATAAGACTGAGCTATCATAAAAACGGAGCCAGCAAGAAGCTAATATTCGCTTCTGCTTACCTCCCATATGACTCACTCAACCCACCACCTTCAGAGCACGTGGAGAGGCTGGAGAAATTCTGTGAGGACTCTAACCTCCAGATGATCATCGGAGCAGATGCAAACGCTCACCATACCGTGTGGGGCAGCACTGACACGAACAACAGAGGTGAGTCACTGTTAGAATTCATAATCTCCAGAGATCTGGTAATCTTGAATAAAGGCAATAAACCAACTTTTGTTACAAGGGTAAGGAAAGAAGTAATTGACATAACCATTAGCTCTCCGTATATCAGCACACAGGTGGCTAAGTGGTATGTGTCTGAGGAGCCATCCCACTCAGATCACAGGTATATACTCCTGGAAATCGTCAATGACGATAAAACATTGGAGATGTACAGAAACCCACGTAAAACCAACTGGCTGAGTTACAGGAGCGAACTGGGCAATAACATTAAGCAGGTTATGCAAAGTCTGAGAAATCCTTATGAAATTGAGGTAGCCTCAGAACAGGTACAAGAGGCAATAATAACCTCTTATCATGAAAGCTGCCCTCAAGTAAGGCGAATCACCAGCAGAACAGTAAACTGGTGGAATGAAAACCTTGCTCAGTTAAGGCAGAAAACCAGGAAATCATACAATAAGGCGAAAAAAAACGAATGAGTGGTTGGAATATTCCAAAACACTCACCGAATACAATCGGGAACTAAGAAAAGCCAAAAGAGATTCATGGAGGAAGTTCTGTGAAGATGTAGAATCTACATCTGAAGGAGCAAGACTCTACAAACTCATGGCAAAGGACCCGATAAATCCACTGGGGACACTTATAAAACCCACAGGGGAATATACGAACAATGGTAAGGAAACACTGGAGGTCCTACTCCAAGTGCACTTTCCAGGTTCGATGAACGTAAACCTTGAGCCTATCAATGACCAGCAAAACCTAGAACAACTCTATCGTAGAGCATCTAGGGACAGCTGGCGGATAGCCAATAGGGTAATAACGTACGATAGGGTCATCTGGGCAATTAACTCATTTGAGGCCTATAAATCTCCTGGTCCTGACGGGATATTCCCTGCTCTGCTACAGCAGGGCAAGCAAGACCTAGCACCAATCTTATGTAAAATATATAGAGCCAGCTTGGCACTAGGGTATGTGCCAAAAGCATGGAACCAAGTAAGGGTCGTCTTTATACCAAAACCGGGGCGGAATTCATACGCCCAGGCAAAGGCATATAGACCTATATCCCTATCATCGTTTGTGTTGAAAACAATGGAGAAACTGATTGAAAAGCATCTTAGGGAAACCTGTCTAATAGAGAGGCCACTACACCCTAATCAGCATGCATACCAAGCAGGAAAATCGTGCGAAAGCGCATTACATCAGCTAATCTCAAAAATAGAGACAGCACTGACCAACCAAGAAATAGCATTAACTGCATTTCTTGACATAGAGGGCGCATTTGATAACACCTCATTTGAATCAATGATACTGGCTGCTAGTAACCGTGGAGTTGAAGACACCCTATGCAGGTGGATGAAAGCCATGTTACAAGGCAGACAGATTCAGACGACATTGGCAGGTGAGACAGCACAGGTGTCTGTGGCCAGAGGATGTCCTCAAGGCGGAGTCCTATCTCCCCTGCTCTGGGACTTGGTCGTAGACGAACTGCTAGTCTCACTGAACAAATCTGGCTACTACACACAGGGGTATGCGGATGATATCGTCATACTCATAGTGGGGAAATATGCCAATACAGTATCAGAGCTCATGCAAAGAGCTCTAAAAGCTGTTGAAGGGTGGTGCATAAAGGAAAACCTAAGGGTAAATCCTACAAAAACAACACTAGTCCCCTTCACTAACAAAAGAAAGCTGGATGGGCTACGGCTGCCAACTCTCTTTAACCAAGTTGTACAGATGAGAGGAGAGGTCAAATATTTGGGCGCGTTCCTAGACACCAAGTTGACCTGGAATCAGCATCTAGACAACATAACCAACAAATGTAAAACGGCATTAATGATGTGCCGGAGAACAGTTGGAAAAACCTGGGGATTAAAGCCACACATGGTACACTGGTTATACATTGCAGTGGTAAGACCCATGATAACCTACGGCTGCCTGGTTTGGTGGCCAAAGGTCAAACAAAAGCAGGCAATCGCAAAACTCACAAAAATTCAGAGGCTAGCATGCCTATGCATAACAGGAGCAATGAAAAGCTCACCCACGGCAGCCATGGAAATAATGCTAAACCTACCCCCCCTCGACATTTTCATCAGGGGAGAGGCCAGGATGGCGGCATACAGGCTGACATGTAACATGAACTGGAAAACCCAGAACAACCTTGGGCACACCAGAATCACAAATGATATCGCAAACCCTCTTTTAAACATGGGTAGCGACACTATGATTCCAAAAATTTCATACGACAAACCATTTGAAATCCAAATGGACTGGGATCAATGGCGTCGTAGGGAAGAACAGAATCCGTCAAGAGGGCTGATCTGGTACACAGATGGGTCTAAGATGGATAACGGGTCAGGTGCTGGAATACACGGCGAAACCCCAAGGCACAACATGCATGTCTCACTGGGGCAAAACACCACGGTATTCCAAGCGGAGATATTCGCTCTGGGAACCTGTGTCTGTGAGAATTTGAGAAGGCAAACCAAAGGCAAACCTATCCAAATACTCACTGACAGTCAGGCAGCCCTAAAGGCATTAGCATCAAAGCAGATAAGATCCAAGCTAGTTTGGGAATGCCTGCAAAACCTGAAAACCCTGGCAAAACACAACCAAGTAACACTGGTGTGGGTGCCAGGTCACAAGGGTATAGCAGGCAATGAAAAAGCAGACCAACTAGCGAGGAAAGGATCTGAGGCAACCTTTATTGGTCCTGAACCAGAACATTTCGACTTTAACGCCCATTTACTCAAAAACCAGTTATCTGATTGGAATCAGCTACATCTTGTTTGGTAGCCCTTCAAGGGTACTATACCATGAAATATAATTAATTTTGAAAATATAAAAACGATCTCAATGGCACCACTCCAAAATTTTTGAAATTTTCAAAAAAAAAAATCTCAAAACCTGCACACACGTTTTTGTTTAAACTTTTTAAGCTGATAGAGATAGGCATCTGCTACAATTTTGTTTTTTACTCATTGTTATAATTTTACTGTGACGCCCTCTATGAATTTTTGAAAATTGAAAATTGGTACCCTTTTATTTATTTAACGGGGGGCAATAAAATATTTCTGTTAATGTGAAAGACCTCACCATTAATAGCAAAATCCGAATATCATATTTTTTTGATAATTTAATATTTAGGGGGGCTACTATTCCCCCTCCCCCCAAATTTTTTCAATAAAAAATTAAAAATTTTGTTTTTTGTTTTGTTTGCTCTAGGAGAATCTTTTTACAAAAAATCAAAAAATCGAATTTTTTGCCCCTTAATAATCTTTTTGTCCTTTCAATTTCACATACTTTCTACAGCAGTTGTATTCTTGGACTAGTCGTTTAATGTTCAGTGTAGGCTAACTTTTTTATTTGAATAGATAGTCTCGCAAACCCAAGAGCAAAGTTGTAGGGCAAATTCTTCTCGATTGTATTTAAGAAAAAAACTTGAGTTTCCAATTTTAATATGGCGGCCACGGTAAAAAATAACTTTTTCTTAAATGGAAACGTGGCATTTTGGCTTTAAAATCAGAAAGGTTTTGAAATTCTAAATACAAATTAATAAGAGTAATTTCTTGCTAAAAATAATACTTCTCGAGTTATTAATACATTTTCAAATATCAATTTCCGCCCTTCCGTTGATTCAGTCCGAATATTTTACCCAACCTTATGCTTGCAGAGCGCAGCGGTCGGTCTTTCTTCAACCGCTTCAAGATGTTACAACTTATAAGAACTATTTACTTTTACTAGCCGGGTCTAGACAGGTGTACATCAAAAGTGTTGGAAAATATAAAACAATGTTAATTTATAAGTATAGGAAAGTCCAGGCGAAGTGTTTCGCTAATTTTTACTTTCCTATACTTTCAGTATAGGGAAGTATTGATTTCATGCAAATTTTCAAAATCGAGATTTTGACGAAAATACATGTTTTGGGCTTCCAGGATCCTAAAAAAGTGGTTTTTAAAAAATGTCTGTCTGTGGGTGGGTGTGTGTGTGGGTGTGTGTGTGTCTGTGTGTGTGTGGGTAACGCTCATATCTTCGGAACGGCTGGACCGATTTCGATGTGCTTTGGAATGAGGAGGTATATCAAAAATTCATCGACAAAATAAGCTTTTAAAAAGAATCCGAAACCGGAAGCGGAAGTTAGACATGTTTTTTTGGTAGCATTTTTTTCAAAAACGGAATTTTGGAAATTTTAATAGTGGAGATTAAAGAAGGCCTTAGGACAAATCAAACAATTTTTTACCGAACTCTCTAGCTTCAACATGGCGGCCGCTACGAATTTTTGAAAATTTCGACTTTAACGCCCATTTTCTCAAAAACCAGTTGTTTGATTGGGATCAACTACAACTTGTTTGGTAGCCCCTTAAGGGTACTATACCATGAAATATCATTAATTTTGAAAATCGAAAAACTATCTCAATGGCAAGACTCCAAAATTTTTGAAATTTTCAAAAAAAAAAATCTCAAAAACTGCCCACACGTTTTTGTTTATACTTTTTAAGCTGATAGAGATCGGCATCTGCTACAATTTTGTTTTTTGATCATTGCTATAATTTCACTGTGACGCCCTCTGTGAATTTTTGAAAATTGAAAATTGGTACCCTTTTATTTATTTACCGGGGGGCAATAAAATATTTCTGTTAATGTGAAGGACCTCACCATTAATAGCAAAATCCGAATATGATAATATTTTTTTGATAATTTAATATTTAGGGGGGCTACTGTTCCCCCTCCCCCCCCAAAATTTTCGCAACAAACTTAAAAAATTGATTTCTTCTTTTCTTTGCTCTAGGAGAATCTTTTTACAAAAAATCAAAAAATCGAATTTTTTGCCCCTTAATAATCTTTTTGTCCTTAGAAGAATTTCACATACTTTCTACAGCAGTTGGAAGTGACTAGAGTTCTAAACGTTCTATGCATTTCTATTGCGCACGCATTCAATAGCCACTTATTTAACAATAACGGGTAGGTCCGGAATAGCATGGTTGGATATGCGGGTGTGTTCGAGTGTACTGCCGTTTTACTGCATAAGTAGTTGTGGGGTCGAGCCTCGGTTGGGTCCAAAAATTTTTTTTTATTTTATAGTTTTTTTTAAAACACTGCTTTTGCGTTTCTAGACAGGTGTATATCAAAAGTGTTGGAAAATATTATACAATGTTAATTTATAAGTATAGGAAAGTCCAGGCGAAGTGTTTCGCTCATTTTTACGAATGCGTTCGTGAACGGTACGTCAATTCGCTGATATCTCTCGAACCCGTACTTCGATTTTGATGAAAATTGGAATGCAGAGCTATATCAAAAATTCATCGACAAAATAAGGTTTTAAAAAGAATCCGAAACCGGAAGCGGAAGTTAGACATGTTTTTTTGGTAGCATTTTATTCAGAAACGGAATTTTGGAAATTGTAATAGTGGAGACTATAGAAGGCCTTAGGACAAATCAAACGCTTTTTTACCGAACTCTCTATCGTCAAAATTATATAATAAACAACAATTTCTTAATTACATTAAACGGAACAACAAATAAGTATTAAACTGTTGTATAAAAAACATTTATTTTTTGCTTTTTACTTTCCTATACTTTCAGTATAGGGAAGTATTGATTTCATGAAAAATTTCAAAGTTGAGATTTTAACGGAAATAGTCGAGGGGGGGTCCATGGACCCCAAAAAAGTAATTTTTAAAAAATGTCTGTCTGTGGGTGGGTGGGTGGGTGGGTGGGTGGGTGGGTGGGTGGGTGTGTTACGCTCCATATCTCCGGAACGGCTGGACCGATTTTGATGTGCTTTGGAATGAGGGGGTATATCAAAAATTCACCGACAAAATAAGCTTTTAAAAAAAAACCGAAACCGGAAGCGGAAGTTAGACATGTTTTTTTGGTAGCATTTTTTTCAGAAACTGAATTTTGGAAATTTTAATAGTGGAGATTAAAGAAGGCCTTAGGACAAATCAAACGATTTTTTACCGAACTCTCTAGCTTCAACATGGCGGCCGCTACGAATTTTTGAAAATTTCGACTTTAACGCCCATTTATTCAAAAACCAGTTATCTGATTGGAATCAACTACATCTTGTTTGGTAGCCCTTCAAGGGTACTATACCATGAAATATCATTAATTTTGAAAATATAAAAACGATCGCAATGACATCACTCCAAAATTTTAGAATTTTTCAAAAAAAAATTTCTCAAAAACTGCCCACACGTTTTTGTTTAAACTTTTTAAGCTGATAGAGCTGAGAATCTTCTACAATTTATTTTTTTGCGCATTGCTATAATTTCACTGTGACGCCCTCTGTGATTTTTTGAAAATTGAAAATTGGTACCCTTTTACTTATTTAACGGGGGGCAATAAAATATTTCTGTTAAAGCAAAATAGCTCATCATTGATAGCAAAATCCGAATATCATAATATTTTTTCGATAATTTAATATTTAGGGGGGCTACTGTTCCCCCTCCCCCCCAAAATTTTCGCTACAAAATTAAAAAATTGATTTTTTCTTTTGTTTGCTCTAGGAGAATCTTTTTACAAAAAATCAAAAAATCGAATTTTTTGCCCCTAAATAAACTTTTTGTCCTTGGAAGAATTTCACATACTTTCTACAGCAGTTGTATTCTTGTACGGAAGTGGCTAGAGTTCTGAACGTTCTATGCATTTCTATTAGGCTCGCATTCAATACGCACTTATTTAACGATAACGAGCAGATTCAGAATAGCATGGATGGATATGCGGGTGTGTTCGGGTGTACTGCCGTTTTACTGCATAAGTAGTTGTCGGGTCGAGCCTCGGTTGGGGCCAAAAATTTTTTTTTATTTTATAGTTTTTTTTAAAACACTGCTTTTGCGTTTCTAGGCAGGTGTATATCAAAAGTGTTGGAAAATATTAAACAATGTTAATTTATAAGTATAGGAAAGTCCAGGCG
Organism: Ctenicera cuprea; assembly: GCA_958336395.1. Taxonomy (NCBI): domain Eukaryota; kingdom Metazoa; phylum Arthropoda; class Insecta; order Coleoptera; family Elateridae; genus Ctenicera; species Ctenicera cuprea. Next base: position 51,854,611 of record OY284488.1, read on the forward strand.
AAGTGTTTCTCTCATTTTTACTTTCCTATACTTTCAGTATAGGGAAGTATTGATTTCATGAAAAATTTCAAAGTTGAGATTTTAACGGAAATAGTCGAGGGGGGGTCCATGGACCCCAAAAAAGTAATTTTTAAAAAATGTCTGTCTGTGGGTGGGTGGGTGGGTGGGTGGGTGGGTGTGTTACGCTCCATATCTCCGGAACGGCTGGACCGATTTTGATGTGCTTTGGAATGAGGGGGTATATCAAAAATTCACCGACAAAATAAGCTTTTAAAAAAAAACCGAAACCGGAAGCGGAAGTTAGACATGTTTTTTTGGTAGCATTTTTTTCAGAAACTGAATTTTGGAAATTTTAATAGTGGAGATTAAAGAAGGCCTTAGGACAAATCAAACGATTTTTTACCGAACTCTCTAGCTTCAACATGGCGGCCGCTACGAATTTTTGAAAATTTCGACTTTAACGCCCATTTATTCAAAAACCAGTTATCTGATTGGAATCAACTACATCTTGTTTGGTAGCCCTTCAAGGGTACTATACCATGAAATATCATTAATTTTGAAAATATAAAAACGATCGCAATGACATCACTCCAAAATTTTAGAATTTTTCAAAAAAAAATTTCTCAAAAACTGCCCACACGTTTTTGTTTAAACTTTTTAAGCTGATAGAGCTGAGAATCTTCTACAATTTATTTTTTTGCGCATTGCTATAATTTCACTGTGACGCCCTCTGTGATTTTTTGAAAATTGAAAATTGGTACCCTTTTACTTATTTAACGGGGGGCAATAAAATATTTCTGTTAAAGCAAAATAGCTCATCATTGATAGCAAAATCCGAATATCATAATATTTTTTCGATAATTTAATATTTAGGGGGGCTACTGTTCGCCCTCCCCCCCAAAATTTTCGCTACAAAATTAAAAAATTGTTTTTTTCTTTTGTTTGCTCTAGGAGAATCTTTTTACAAAAAATCAAAAAATCGAATTTTTTGCCCCTAAATAATCTTTTTGTCCTTAGAAGAATTTCACATACTTTCTACAGCAGTTGTATTCTTGTACGGAAGTGGCTAGAGTTCTGAACGTTCTATGCATTTCTATTGCGCTCGCATTCAATACGCACTTATTTAACGATAACGAGCAGATTCAGAATAGCATGGATGGATATGCGGGTGTGTTCGGGTGTACTGCCGTTTTACTGCATAAGTAGTTGTGGGGTCGAGCCTCGGTTGGGGCCAAAAATTTTTTTTTATTTTATAGTTTTTTTTAAAACACTGCTTTTGCGTTTCTAGACAGGTGTATATCAAAAGTGTTGGAAAATATTAAACAATGTTAATTTATAAGTATAGGAAAGTCCAGGCGAAGTGTTTCGCTCATTTTTTACTTTCCTATACTTTCAGTATAGGGAAGTATTGATTTCATGCAAATTTTCAAAATCGAGATTTTGACGGAAATACATGTTTTGGGCTTCCAGGATCCTAAAAAAGTGGTTTTTAAAAAATGTCTGTCTGTGGGTGGGTGGGTGGGTGGGTAACGCTCATATCTCCGGAACGGCTGGACCGATTTCGATGTGCTTTGGAATGAGGAGGTATATCAAAAATTCATCGACAAAGTAAGCTTTTAAAAAGAATCCGAAAGCGGAAGCGGAAGTTAGACATGTTTTTTTGGTAGTATTTTTTTCATAAACGGAATTTTGAAAATTTGAATAGTGGAAATTATAGAAAGCCTTAGAACAAATCAAACGTTTTTTTACCGAACTCTCTAGCTTCAACATGGCGGCAGCTACGAATTTTTGAAAATTTCGACTTTAACGGCCATTTACTCAAAAACCAGTTGTTTGATTGGGATCAACTACAACTTATTTGGTAGCCCTTTAAGGGTACTATACCATGAAATATCATTAATTTTGAAAATCGAAAAACGATCTCAATAGCACCACTACAAAATTTTTGAAATTTTCAAAAAAAAAAATCTCAAAAACTGCCCACACGTTTTTGTTTAAACTTTTTAAGCTGATAGAGATAGGCATCTGCTACAATTTTGTTTTTTGCTCATTCTTATAATTTCACTGTGACGCCCTCTATGAATTTTTGAAAATTGAAAATTGGTACCCTTTTATTTATTTAACGGGGGGCAATAAAATATTTGTGAAATAATGTGAAAGACCTCACCATTAATAGCAAAATCCGAATATCATAATATTTTTTTGATAATTTAATATTTAGGGGGTCTACCATTTCCTTTCCCCCCAAATTTTTTCGATAAAAAATTAAAAATTTGGTTTCTTGTTTTGTTTGCTCTAGGAGAATCATTTTATAAAAAATCAAAAAATGGAATTTTTTGCCCCTTAATAATCTTTTTGTCCTTGGAAGAATTTCACATACTTTCTACAGCAGTTGTATTCTTGTACTAGTCGTTTAATGTTTAGTGTAGGCTAACTTTTTTATTTTAATAGATAGTCTCGCAAACCCAAGAGCAAAGTTGTAGGGCAAATTCTTCTCGATTGTATTTAAGAAAAAAACTTGAGTTTCCAATTTTAATATGGCGGCCACGGTAAAAAATAACTTTTTTTTAATTGGAAACGTGGCATTTTGGCTTTAAAATCAGAAAGGTTTTGTAATTCTAAATACAAATTAATAAGAGTAATTTCTTGCTAAAAATAATACTTCTCGAGTTATTAATACATTTTCAAACATCAACACGCTTCCTTACTGGTGCCTCCGGTTCATTTCAGTTCGGTTGTTTTACATGTACTCAGTTGCGGAGCCAGCGTGGTAATGGTACGTTTAAGTTACGCTCTTCACGCTTGAAGTTTTTATAAACGCTGTTTACTTTTACTAGCCGGGTCTAGACAGGTATACATTAAAAGTGTTGGAAAATATAAAACAATGTTTTTTTATAAGTATAGGAAAGTCCAGGCGAAGTGTTTCGCTCATTTTTACGAATGCGTTCGTGTACGGTACGTCATTTCGCTGATATCTCTCGAACCCGTACTTTGATTTTGATGAAAATTGGAATGCAGAGCTATATCAAAAATTCATCGATAAAATAAGCTTTTAAAAAGAATCCGAAACCGGAAGCGGAAGTTAGACATATTTTTTTGGTAGCATTTTTTTCAGAAACTGAATTTTGAAAATTGGAATAGTGGAAATTATAGAAGGCCTTAGAACAAATCAAACGTTTTTTTACCGAACTCTCTAGCTTCAACATGACGGCCGCTACGAATTTTTGAAAATTTCGACTTTAACGCCCATTTACTCAAAAACCAGTTATCTGATTGGAATCAACTACATCTTGTTTGGTAGCCCTTCAAGGGTACTATGCCATGAAATATCATTAATTTTGAAAATATAAAAACGATCGCAATGACATCACTCCAAAATTTTGGAATTTTTCAAAAAAAAATTTCTCAAAAACTGCCCACACGTTTTTGTTTAAACTTTTTAAGCTGATAGAGCTGAGAATCTTCTACAATTTATTTTTTTGCGCATTGCTATAATTTCACTGTGACGCCCTCTGTGATTTTTTGAAAATTGAAAATTGGTACCCTTTTATTTATTTAACGGGAGGCAATAAAATATTTCTGTTAAAGCAAAATAGCTCATCATTGATAGCAAAATCCGAATATAATAATATTTTTTCGATAATTTAATATTTAGGGGGGCTACTGTTCCCCCTCCCCCCCAAAATTTTCGCTACAAAATTAAAAAATTGATTTCTTCTTTTGTTTGCTCTAGGAGAATCTTTTTACAAAAAATCAAAAAATCGAATTTTTTGCCCCTAAATAATCTTTTTGTCCTTAGAAGAATTTCACATACTTTCTACAGCAGTTGGAAGTGACTAGAGTTTTGAACGTTCTATGCATTTCTATTGCGCACGCATTCAATAGCCACTTATTTAACAATAACGGGTAGGTCAGGAATAGCATGGTTGGATATGCGGGTGTGTTCGAGTGTACTACCGTTTTACTGCATAAGTAGTTGTGGGGCGAGCCTCGGTTGGGGCCAAAAATTTTTTTTTATTTTATAGTTTTTTTTAAAACACTGCTTTTGCATTTCTAGACAGGTGTATATCAAAAGTGTTGGAAAATATTAAACAATGTTAATTTATAAGTATAGGAAAGTCCAGGCGAAGTGTTTCGCTCATTTTTAGTTAACTTATGTCACTTTTGTGTTTTTATTTGAAGTCGGTTTTCTTTTTTTTTAAAAGTTATTTATTATTTTAATAGATAGACTCGCAAACCCAAGAGCAAAGTTGTAGACAGGTGTATATCGAAAGTGTTGGGAAATATAAAACAATGTTATTTTATAAGTATAGGAAAGTCCAGGCGAAGTGTTTCGCTCATTTTTACTTTCCTATACTTTCAGTATAGGGAAGTATTGATTTCATGCAAATTTTCAAAATCGAGATTTTGACAGAAATACATGTTTTGGGCTTCCAGGATCCTAAAAAAGTGGTTTTTAAAAAATGTCTGTCTGTGGGTGGGTGGGTGGGTCCGTTACGCTCCATATCTCCGGAACGGCTGGACCGATTTCGATGTGCTTTGGAATGAGGGGGTATATCAGAAATTCACCGACAAAATAAGCTTTAAAAAAAAAACCGAAACCGGAAGCGGAAGTTAGACATGTTTTTTTGGTAGCATTTTTTTCAGAAACTGAATTTTGGAAATTTTAATACTGGAGATTAAAGAAGACCTTAGGACAAATCAAACGATTTTTTACCGAACTCTCTAGCTTCAACATGGCGGCCGCAACGAATTTTTGAAAATTTCGACTTTAACGCACATTTACTCAAAAACCAGTTATCTGATTGGAATCAACTACATCTTGTTTGGTAGCCCTTCAAGGGTACTATACCATGAAATATCATTAATTTTGAAAATATAAAAACGATCGCAATGACATCACTCCAAAATTTTAGAATTTTTCAAAAAAAAATTTCTCAAAAACTGCCCACACGTTTTTGTTTAAACTTTTTAAGCTAATAGAGCTAAGAATCTTCTACAATTTATTTTTTTGCGCATTGCTATAATTTCACTGTGACGCCCTCTGTGATTTTTTGAAAATTGAAAATTGGTACCCTTTTACTTATTTAACGGGGGGCAATAAAATATTTCTGTTAAAGCAAAATAGCTCATCATTGATAGCAAAATCCGAATATCATAATATTTTTTCGATAATTTAATATTTAGGGGGGCTACTGTTCCCCCTCCCCCCCCAAAATTTTCGCTACAAAATTAAAAAATTGATTTTTTCTTTTGTTTGCTCTAGGAGAATCTTTTTACAAAAAATCAAAAAATCGAATTTTTTGCCCCTTAATAATCTTTTTGTCCTTAGAAGAATTTCACATACTTTCTACAGCAGTTGTATTCTTGTACTAGTCGTTTAATGTTCAGTGTAGGCTAACTTTTTTATTTTAATAGATAGACTCGCAAACCCAAGAGCAAAGTTGTAGGGCAAATTCTTCTCGATTGTATTTAAGAAAAAAACTTGAGTTTCCAATTTTAATATGGCGGCCACGGTAAAAAATAACTTTTTTTTAAATGTAAACGTGGCATTTTGGCTTTAAAATCAGAAAGGTTTTGAAATTCTAAATGCAAATTAATAAGAGTAATTTCTTGCTAAAAATAATACTTCTCGAGTTATTAATATATTTTCAAATATCAATTTCCGCCCTTCCGTTGATTCAGTCCGAATATTTTACCCTACCTTGCTTCCAGGGCAGCGGTCGGTCTTTGTTCAACCGCTTCAAGATGTTACAACTTATAAGAACTATTTACTTTAACTAGTCGTGTCTAGACAGGTGCATATCGAAAGTGTTGCAAAATATAAAGCAATGTTATTTTATAAGTATAGGAAAGTCCAGGCGAAGTGTTTCGCTCATTTTTATGACGATTTTACTGATAAAGACAAAATTAAAATTGTATATCATAATGTTAGGTCTTTGCGAAAACATATATCAAACATCATCAGCGATGTTTGGTACACTAGCGCCGATATATTAATATTTTCAGAAACATTGACACAAACTAATAACACTATAGGTATTCCTGGTTTCATTACAATTTTTTACTCAAATTCTGTTAATACGCGAGGAATTATTTGTTTTGTTAAAAACGCTATTAATTGTTGTAACATTCAGCACGCGTTAAAATATGTAGGGAAAAGTCATGTTGATTTGTTTTGTTTTAAAGTAAAAAATATTCACATTATTAGCGGTTACAAGTCTCCTACCGTTACACATGCGATGTTTGAAAGTTGTTTTAACGAAATAATCAGTAAGTTACCCTTAAATTGCAAAATCATTGTATTAGGAGATTTTAATTTCGATATGCTTAAGTTTGATACAAGTTGGTATTTTTCAAAATTTATGTCAAACTATCACCTTAACACTGTCTTAAATTGTAAAACATCTACAACGGATAATAACACGCAAATAGATGTCGTATTTAGCAACGATAAAGGGGTCATATTCATATCGGCCAATGTTCATATCGGCCAAAAGCAGATTTTGTTCATATCGGCCAATTTTACGTGATCACAACGGCCAACATGTTCAGATCGGCCAACAGCACTTTATGTTCATATCGGCCACTTTTAGTTTTGATCATATCGGCCAACGACGCCGTTAAACGTAAGAAACACCGATAGTAGCCGAATCTTAACTTTTACGCAAGGACGACCGACGCCTTATACTTGTTCAGAACGCCCATTACGTAATCATATCGGCCACTTTCATTTTTGATCATATCGGCCAAAAGTAGTTTTGTTCATATCGGCCAACGTGTTCATATCGGCCAAAAGTAGTTTTGTTCATATCGGCCAACGTGTTCATATCGGCCAAAAGTAGTTTTGTTCATATCGGACAACGTGTTCATATCGGCCAAAAGTAGTTTTGTTCATATCGGCCAACGTGTTCATATCGGCCACTTTTAGTTTTGATCATATCGGCCAACTTTTAGTTTTGATCATATTGGAAGTTTGTGTTCGTGAACAGGATGGAGCACCGCCACACTTTGCTAACAATGTGCGTGATGCACTAAATGCGAGATATCTCTCGCGGTAGATTAGACGAAAAGGACCACTTACCAGCTGGCCCCCATGACCCACTGATCGCAAGCGTAAAACATACTAATTAAACCTAATTATATACACACAAATCTCCCTATTTCTGTGGCGGCTAGTGGGTTCCAAAGAAAGCGGTTCTGCAGAGAGAAGCAATCGAATATTCTGTTTTATATTTATTGTCGCCTAATTTATCTTTCTTTTTTCCTGCTTTTATCTCTTATTTTGCGTTTTTCAACTTTCTAAAATCCGGGCTATACTGAATACTGATTACTAAATAAAGTGGCGGTTATGTCGTTCTAATTCGAACGAATTGTTCAATGGGTGTCCTATCTATAGGACAAACAGAATAGTTTACGATATAACCCCATTCTTCATCTGGCCTCTGGTATTCCTCAGCGCGGCGTTGCATTTCATTACTGCACTGCTCACATAGACCTAAATGGTTGCAAGGCTGCAGCAATATTGTGGGAGGCTCTACACCGCAGATCATACATAACGCGCCATCGCGTTCATTGACTGCGCTGTTGCCCTCTTCTTCTACTTCTTCTTCATTATCATGTTCGGTTTGACCATCTGAAATTTGGACAAATTAACAGTTAAAGGTATAAAGTTATTAATGATAGAAAAGAATGGTTATAATCAGTATTGCTGAAACGGAAACCCTCAGTACTCAACCAATGTTTGGCGAGACAGGTTTTCGCAATCTGACGCTTCTATAAGACGCCTATTGGAAAAGTTTCTTTAAGAAAAACATCCGTGTACAAAGAAAAATTAAAGTTTTTAAAGAAAAATAAAGTTTTTTTTTGCGAAAAGTGAAAATTCTTATAAAACGAAGAAATGTCTTTTTGTTTTAAAGCTACTACATCTTGATCCGTTATAATAATTTTTTATTTCATAAATCAATAAACACTGTGTAGATACTTGATTAACCAGTAAGAAAATTGGTAGGGAGGGGAATTTACAAAAGCTGGGTATTCGCGAGTACCGAATGTACATCAGAAAATCTGTATTTTGTTAATGGATAATAATATACTAGTATAGGAAACAGGAAATCTTACCAGTTATATCGAATTCTGCTGGCAAATTTTCTTCCAAAGGGCCCAACAGGTGTTCCTCATCAGGCAAGTCAAGTCTGCCACTCAACCCAGATTGAATCACGCTGTCACTGCGGTGGGAGATGTGTTCCAGAAAAGAAGCAACATCTCCATTAGCAGCGAACAATGCTGTCGCATCTCTAATTCTTTTTTCATTCGTTCTGTAGCGCCTTTTTTGTAGTACTTTAATTTCTTCTCCTTCTTCTATAAATGACGAAATCTCTCGAATCGTTGTTGCCGTTAATTCGCGCAGACTGTCTAGAATTAAATATTTAAGTTGTAGTCAGTATATATGTGTTCTTTGACATTTTAAGTGTTTAAAGATAATATATAGTATTGTAAAATTGCATACACCGATCGAGTCACCACTCGCCCTAAAAGTAGTTGAAGTATTACATATAGAAACATTTATGAGTCAAATCGTCAATTATAGCATATTATATGTGGATAATAGTAAGCGGTTAAATGTACAGGTTCAGTCATTCAAACTAAACGAGATAATATCACTTGCTTAATCTAACCACGCTTTTCCACTTCGACGATGGACTGTTTATCAAATTTTATGTATGCTTATGTACAATGCCCGCCGGAACCGACAGCTTTGTTTTAAAATCTATCCGAAATTACCAAATCGATTAAATAAAATTTACGTTTTCGATGATTACGGATTGATTTTTAAAGAGCACCATTCGTTCCTGCGGAATATTTCACCTAAGATAGATAGATAATTTGTAGCAGAGTATTCTCGAAATTGACATACCAAAAAAAATTTATTACATAGACGGTTTATTAATGTTCTGAATAATAAAATAAAATAAACCAGGGTTTTTATTAGCCCCATTCCTGATGCAGGACAGTATAATCAGCATATAATTGAATATTCTTGTAGAAAACGTATATTAATTTTGTTAGACAAAGAAATTAAATACTTACCAACAAACTCCCACACGTTGGGTCCTTGCACCCTTAAGTGCCGTAGTAAGGCCGCGTGAAATGATTCGGCGTCATTATTCGTTCTCCTTGTTCTCTGATACACGGAGATAGAGCCTGCACCCACTCTTCGCATCCACTGTCTCTCGTGATAGCTATGAAAAACAGCGCAAACGTAAATTGACGAACATTTTCTTCGGAAAGATTAACAAGAACAATTTAAATTATATTTTATTATACCTAATCAGCATTTGGAACTGTCTTTACAAACCATGTTGCCTTATTAAAGATTTTATGTAATCCAATGCTTCCCCGAAGTTGTTTGCCGGAAGCAGGGGCAAGGAAAGCAGTAAACGCAAAATTTTTCTTGCCCTACCACTACCGCTCAGGAATTGGTGCATTCCCAAGCTGTTTGTTTGACGAATAACGGCCTGAAATGCAATAAATCGAGTTTATAAATTACGTCAAAAAAAACAGCACAACGCAGAAGAGTGATAAAGTGTAAAAAAAAATTCAAGCAAATATGGATACACCAAAACATAAACATGATGGAAAACGTTACTTTACAATATGTTATAAAAGTACTTACTTGACAGTAATGGAAGTAACATCCCGCCTTGTGGGCGTTTGGAAATTGCTGATTTAATGAAGCGCCGCTTCATAATCCGTCATTATTAACTTGGGATTAAACAAAGGCACAATTCTTTTCAACTCAGAAAAAAGAGCATTGTACGCAGGCACTCTTCGATTTGGCATTAGCGAAAATGCAGAGGGAAACGCCTAAAAAAAGCAAAAATAAACTAGAGATATCGAATGACTTCAATAATTGTATTATTTCATCATTATTATTTCCGGTTTTTTAACGTTTCTGACAACAATTCTCTGCTATAATGTTCTGGATGACTTAGAAGAAAGAACTTTATATGACTAATAAAGTAATAAGCTAATTAGAGTAAAAATAGAAAAGTGCAAATATATACAAAGTGTTCTTTAAAATAAAAAAGTTTCTCTGTACACATTTTTTACTTTCCAATAATTTAGTATAATATGATTTCAGATTACGATAAAAAGGCCTAGAAAAAGGGCGTACTTACATAACCATATTTGACAACTAGTATCGTCACTAGCTGACTACTTTTCGGGTTTTTCGGCCTCGTCTTAAACGTGCCGTCTATATGGATTTCCTTCGCTTCCGATAGCAGCGGTATCAAGTCCTCGGCCAAAAACAACGCGGAAACGTTATTTTCAGTGCCTATAGCCCCCCGACAAAAGGGCTTGTCATCGACTCTCCCAAATCTCAAGTTGGTTTGTGAAACATTTCCGCACTCTTCCAACGAAGTTGGGATTCCTGGCTGAGCCTTCCTTCTCTCTCGTCTCATAGTTTGAGCTATTTTCGGAAAAGACAGTTTCGAAGCAGCTTCAACTTCCGCTCTAAAACAAAGTATTTAACAAATGAGAATCGAAATCTTTTTGAACAAAATTACACATTTTCTTCAAATGGATTGCCAACTAAGTTATGGAATAATGCTAACATTATAAATGATTTTATGAATGAATAAAATACATTTAAAAAAATTATAGCTGATTTGGATGAAGCGTTGAACACTTAAAATATTGAAAAATTCAGTTTGACGTATTATTATTGTTTTCTGTTACAGTAACTTACCTTGCACCTTTTTCTATAAACATCGATCGGACTTCATTACTTGTGGTAACGGCATGAGTTACCATCTCATGCTTCAGCAATAAAGCATCCTTTTTTGCTGCGTCCGGGAGATGACCATGTTCATCATCCCTAGCTACTTTAAAAAAAAAGTGTTCGTTGCACTTGGCCCTAGCCGTGCAGTTTTTTTCTACGCAGACCAAATACATATCTCCATTTTTACCATATGTTTTGCGGCGATAAAAAAAACCTTGGCTAGCAATACAAGTATAATAGGTAGAACCACTTTTATACCCTGGAATCTTTTGTACGTCCATTTCCAAGCTAACTTCGATAACACTATACAAACACTACACAAACTACCCACGCCAGATACGTACGAAAAGTGTATTACAAAATTACCGAAACTCTCGAAGGAAACCTACGGCTTAGTTCATTAACCAATCATAACTTGGTATCTGCACCCCCACCGTTTTGAAATAATAAAAATAAATTTCAAAAGTTTAATTTAAAATAATTTTTCTTAATGACTTTTTCAGTTGTCCAGACAAAAACACTTAACTCATTTGGTTTTAAGTTAGATGCTTTACAATAGGTGCTGTTGCCTTCTAATCTATGTATAATTAGTTTAGGTATACAAATTTGGCCAGCACCTATTAGTAATAACTAAACCATCTAACTTAAAACTAATCTTAATAAGCTAATCGGTAACTGAGTAGTGTGTTTTTGTCTGGACAACTGAAAAAGTCATTAAGAAAAATTCTTTTAAATTAATCTCTTGAAATTTACTTTTATTATTTTAAAACGGCATGAAATAATATATAGGGTGTTCTATTTAAAATAGCAAAGTTTGCTTTTGTCCAGGAAAAACGAAACACCCTGTATAGGTCTAACTAATTTTAGATTGTGCATTTTGCGAAAACAAACAACTTTTGTATTTACTGTTTTCTTCTATAACCAATAGTAGAGTAGATATAGAGGAATTTCACACTATTGGGGCACCCTGTATAAGATACATGGGGGATCTTGGGGCCATTCAAAGCTGCCCCCTCCCCCCGCATTTAAAAGCAATTTTATTGTAGCATTCAACTGTCTATTGCAACTAATCGTCTATTTAAAAAAATCACGTTTTCTATTAATGTTTTATAAGTTCGGTAAGAGTAATACGATTGTTTAAGGGCAAATGGCATTTGTTTTACAATTTCTAATCAGTTGTGAGTGATTCTCAATAAATCATGCCCCGCTTTAAAAATATATATTTCCTGATTTAAAAAAAAAAAGAAGTACTAAAATTACGATTGAAGTATATCGCCACCATGAAGTATTTTTCGCGCATTTCGTACGGCATTTTGTACCACAAATCCGCATTTAACAAAATAAACGATATACTTTGTATTTGGCCGTTATGATCAAAAATTAAACTGGTCGTTGTGAACAAGTTGGCCGATATGATCAAAACTACTTTTGGCCGATATGAACAAGTTGGCCGATATGATCAAAACTACTTTTGGCCGATATGAACACGTTGGCCGATATGAACAAAACTACTTTTGGCCGATATGATCAAAAATTAAAGGCGTCGGTCGTCCTTGCGTAAAAGTTAAGATTCGGCTACTATCGGTGTTTCTTACGTTTAACGGCGTCGTTGGCCGATATGATCAAGTTGGCCGATATGATCAAAACTAAAAGTGGCCGATATGAACAAGTTGGCCGATATGAACATAAAGTGCTGTTGGCCGATCTGAACATGTTGGCCGTTGTGATCACGTAAAATTGGCCGATGTGAACAAAAACTGCTTTTGGCCGATATGAACATTGGCCGATATGAACAGGCCCCCGATAAAGCATTAACAGCAGGTGTTTATGAGAGTTACTTTTCAGATCATAAACCTGTGTACGCTATCCTATGTAATTCGTCAGGACAATCGGTTGTAAGTCACGCTAGGGATTCGTGCGTAACAACTTTTTCGGGAGAGTCTACTACTAATCGTACTATTCCAAATTACGGGAATCATTATATAGGGTTTGTTAATAGCGATGGCGTTTCTTGTTATGCAAATAGCGTAATTCAGTTTATAATAGCGTTAAACGATTTCAAGTATGATTTATTACAAAATTTCAAAAGTGAAAATTGTCTCAGTAACACAATTATAGACATAATTAATCAGGTAAATGACAAGTGTAATAGTGTTTCCACTAATCGTGTTAGACATATTTTAGCTCAAAAATGCGACGTTAATTTCAATAACACTGTACAACAAGATGCTCATGAATTTTTACTAAAACTGTTACAACACTTAGAACTAGAAAATGAACTATTATGTACAAGATTTTATCACGAAAGAACTTTATTAAAAAAGTGTTTCAGCTGCGATTATGCCAGGGAACAATCGGAATTGGATACTTGTTACTTTCTTCGGTTCCAAAATAATACCCCTTTAGATTTTTCTAAACTTGCTCGGCCTTATTGGTTTGAGACCGACATCGCCTGTCCTAATTGTTCGATTTCCAATTTGTTAGAGAAATGTACAATATCTTCTGTTAATGAGTACATTATAGTAGTTTTGACGCGATTTGATAACAATGCAAAGTTAATGAATCCAGTATTGAATTTTAAAGAAACAGACGTTTGTATTGATGGAATGTCTTTTAAAGTTAAAGGGGCAATTTTACATCATGGGCACTCTATACACGAAGGTCATTACACTTGTATAATAAATGTCGATGGTTGTTGGGTTAGTTATAATGATTTTGGAACGAAACGAGTCGAGTTTCCAACAAATTTAGAAAACGTTTATTTGTTATTGTTACAAAAACAAATCAGTAATTAAGACACAGTTCTGTATATGTCTAGCTATTTTTTTTATTATGGTGGCTTTTATATGTTTTTCGTGATATTTCAAGCTTCCTTATATGTCTGATATCTTTTGATTTCTTCATACTTCTCTGCAGAAATTAATTATTAGTTTATAAGAATACAAACCCTTTTCGTTTATAATCTTTATACCAGTGATATTTAAATTGTGATAATTTTGTTTAAGTAGTTAAATACGAACCTTTTTACAGTTCTATTCTATGTACTAGTGATATTAAATCTGTGGTAGTTTTATTTAAGTAATATGTAATATAATCTTGCGCCCTATATATACTGGAATGTGCCCGTACTGTACAATCTTTATCAATGTTTGTCGCCGCTCCTAGCGTACTTCGCTTTATTAAGCTATGAGATGATAATAAACTTTGCTGGTCAAACTCAATATGCCTTTAACAATTACAATATATTATTTCTATAAACGTTTATACAATACGTCGGTCGCAGCGTCAGGGTACATTTTCTTATTGCTCTATATTTTCAAAACTGCTATTATTTTTCATTTCAACAGTGCCGACCTCTGCCAATTTATATGGTGGGTGCTGTTTGAAATTCTATTCTTACTTTTTGCTTTATTATTCTTCCTTACGCATTTTAAATATTTTTGCTCTACAAAATATTATTTTTCATTTCAACAGTGCCGACTCTCTGCCAATTTATATGGTGGGTGCTGTTTGAAATTCTATTCTTACTTTTTGTTTTATTATTCTTCCTTACGCATTTTAAATATTTTTGCTCTACAAAATATTATTTTTCATTTCAACAGTGCCGACTCTCTGCCAATTTATATGGTGGGTGCTGTTTGAAATTCTATTCTTACTTTTTGCTTTATTATTCTTCCTTACGCATTTTAAATATTTTTGCTCTACAAAATATTATTTTTCATTTCAACAGTGCCGACTCTCTGCCAATTTATATGGTGGGTGCTGTTTGAAATTCTATTCTTACTTTTTGTTTTATTATTCTTCCTTACGCATTTTAAATATTTTTGCTCTACAAAATATTATTTTTCATTTCAACAGTGCCGACTCTCTGCCAATTTATATGGTGGGTGCTGTTTGAAATTCTATTCTTACTTTTTGTTTTATTATTCTTCCTTACGCAGTTTTAATATTTTTGCTCTACAAAATATTATTTTTCATTTCAACAGTGCCGACTTTCTGCCAATTTATATGGTGGGTGCTGTTTGAAATTCTATTCTTACTTTTTGTTTTATTATTCTTCCTTACGCAGTTTTAATATTTTTGCTCTACAAAATATTATTTTTCATTTCAACAGTGCCGCCTCTCTGCCAATTTATATGGTGGGTGCTGTTTGAAATTCTATTCTTACTTTTTTTCTACCTTACACATTTTTTAATTTTTTGATCTTACAAACTATAAATTTTAATAGTGTTGACAATTTATTGCTATTGGAAATTGTATTCTAACTTTTTGTTTAATTTTTTTCTTACCCATTTTTGATGCACTTATATAATTGCGGTAATAATAGTAACAAAACACAAAAAACATAATTTGACTTGGACAAATAGCATTGTAAAACGGAAAATACATAATTTTTATTGATCCGAAGTGTTTTCGAATCAGAAGTGACTGTCAATAAAACAATTACCGTCGTATGTATTTCGATTTTCTTATTTATATACATGTTTTGGTTTCATTGCTTCTGTTCTACCAGATTTATCTTTTACAGTTATTAAAAATTCAAGTTTTCTTTTACTAATTTTTCAGAATAGTGCGATTTTACAAGTTTAGTTTATAAAAGTAAAATGATGGAGGAATGTAGGTGTATTTTGCTAGAAAAATTGACATATACAGGGTGTCCCAAAAATGGCGCAAAATATACATGGGGCGTTGTAGGTGACTGACAAGGGAGTAAGGGAAAAGTAATAAAAAAATTCTACCTGCCGTGTTTTTGTAGTTATTAACCAAAAAAGATGTGCACAATCTGGCACATGCACATTTTATAACTTGTTAGGAAGCTATTTATTTTGATTGTTACCTACTCATTATTACCTTGGAAGCCAACGACTGGTTTTTAAATCGCAACACAATGTTGCCAGACCCATTTTCGCGCTATCTCGATGTAAAAATTTTCTTCAGTATTAATTTAATAATTTGTAATTACGTGCTTTTTGCAATTTTTTAAATTTGGAAACAATAAAAGACATTATTTTCTACAAATAGAGTACCCTTAGCCAGCTTCATTTCCAATTTTTAAAAAGTTAAAAGTGTTAACTTTACATCTTCATATCTTACAAATTTGAGCGAAAACATTTTTTTTAACATTTTTCTCACACTTGTTTAGCGGTACTGAACAGCGTACCATATATATTTTGCACCATTTTTGGGACACCCTGTATAAATGTTTTGGCTGTATATGTTACTATAAACAATGTTGATCAATACATGTAAAAAAAAAGGAAGTTTCCTAAGAGTATATTTTTGCTATTTTAATACTGTTGTTGTTATATTGCTGAGCAACATTTTTGTTCCTATTAAAAAATAGTAGGGGGTGCTTCGCTGGGTGCAGGTATATTTTCAGATTGTCACAATTTTACTAACAACATAGAAATATGTGCAATACGGAAACACAATGAGATATAGACAGTGTTCGGACTAAGTGGGGATTCAATTATCCATGGATACTTTTAAAATTTTTTCTAATTTGTCACTGAAATTACCCTTTCTTGTTGCACTAATATCCTTTCTTGTTGCACTTATTACTTGCCAATGTTTCGTAGTTTACTGTAAAACAGTGACAATTTGTATATAGCTGGTAGTAAAAAGGTTAAGTCACAAGAGAATTTTAGATCTTTATTATGATTTATGTATATTTAATTATGTATATTTTAATTGACACTTCAGATAGTTAACAAAAAAAAAACTTTAAAAAATAATGGAAAATGTAGATTTAAAATACATCTTTGCATGATTGGATATTTAAATATGTAAGTAATTGTAGGTAAAGAAGAACATTAAGTAAGGTCAATTTAATAATTAAGCAATTAGCAATTACTTAATAGGGAATTTGCGGCAGGGTAGTTTTCCGTTACAGTTTTAAACAATTGTGCCTTATAAGTAGTGTACGGCATAAATAAATAAAATTTATTTCGCTTGTGTATTAATGTTAAATTTGTTGTTATCACAAACTCGCAGCTGTCGCAATCTTTGACAATATTAAGTAACTCATTTCAAAACAATAAATCTTGTAAAATTATTCGTATACTATTACTAACACTAGCTCGCTAAGATACGAACTGCTAATTTCTAAGAAATATAATGTAGTAACTTCCAACGCATAATGAGTTTTTTTTTGGCTCCGCGTTATTATAAAAATAGCGAAAGTAGTAAATACCCATACTGCACTTATAGCAACCTCATTATAATTATAACTATAACGGAGCTTTTTAAACAACGAAAAACTACCCCATCAAAAACTCTATTAAGTAAAACACGTTATATAGTATTTTTTAAATATAAGAATAACTACTACTACAGTGTGATCAACAAAATACATAATCATAAGTGCTTTGAGAAGAATTCCGTGTGTCTTTCATTGAAACACAATGGCGGTTGTATGCTGTGAGCCTGTGACTGCATTGTTTTATAAAACAACCCTCGACGAAGTTACAAAAAACCTAGGCACTTGCGATTAAGTTTGTTGTTGATTACACACTATAAGTATATGTTAAGGTAGAAAGTATTAGTTACCTATGGTTAGTTTACTTCTACGCAGGCAGGGTTTCCACACATTTTTACGTTTTTAATAATGACTATTTAAATTTGTTTGGAAAAATTCCAGTAACTAACTACCTACACTCTCTTTATACGATGTATGCCAATCAAAAAGGCATTTAAAAATGTTTGGAACTATGGTAGGTTTACAAGGTTTTCATTTTCCAACATATAATTTAAAACTTTAAACTCCAAGACTTACACCTAATCCTTTTCCTTAATCCTTCCCCTCCCGGTAAGGGCTGCTCAACACGTTCTCGCCGTCCTTACGGAGCGATAAGCGTGTGTATTTGAAATCACGTTTTTCGGCGAAGTTTGAGCGAATGCATATTATGACTAACTTTCTGCAGTTTTTGTGATTCGTTAAGCAATAACTACATATAAGTATAGTTTCAATTATTCTATATGATCTTAAATACAGTTCTATTTGTGTACTTAATATGGTTTACTATGAATAACAATTGTTTTATATTTTGATAGACATGCTAATTATTAACGGCGTCGTTACATTCCTTGGAGACTCCATTATGAGGAGATACCAACAAAGCATATTAAAGAAACGTAGCTCCGTCACATGTAAGTGATTCCGAATTGCGATGTAGCTAGATATTCGTAATGTGTCTTACATTTCAGGTCTTAATGGACGAAATACAAAATATTGCGAACCGGCTATCGGAGGGCAAAATATTAGCCAATTAAAGAAAAGGATTGCTCGATGTATTTTTTCATACTTTCTACAGCAGTTGTATTCTTGTACTAGTCGTTTAATGTTCAGTGTAGGCTAACTTTTTTATTTTAATAGATAGACTCGCAACCCCAAGAGCAAAGTTGTAGGGCAAATTCTTCTCGATTGTATTTAAGAAAAAAACTTGAGTTTCCAATTTTAATATGGCGGCCACGGTAAAAAATAACTTTTTTTTAAATGGAAACGTGGCATTTTGGCTTTAAAATCAGAAAGGTTTTGAAATTCTAAATACAAATTAATAAGAGTAATTTCTTGCTAAAAATAATACTTCTCGAGTTATTAATTCATTTTCAAATATCAATTTCCGCCCTTCCGTTGATTCACTCCGAATATTTTACCCAACCTTATGCTTGCAGAGCGCAGCGGTCGGTCTTTCTTCAACCGCTTCAAGATGTTACAACTTATAAGAACTATTTACTTTTACTAGCCGGGTCTAGACAGGTGCATATCGAAATTGTTGGAAAATATAAAACAATGTTAATTTATAAGTATAGGAAAGTCCAGGCGAAGTGTTTCGCTCATTTTTACGAATGCGTTCGTGAACGGTACGTCATTTCGCTGATATCTCTCGAACCCGTACTTCGATTTCGATGAAAATTGGAATGCAGAGCTATATCAAAAATTCATCGACAAAATAAGCTTTAAAAAAAATCCGAAACCGGAAGCAGAAGTTAGACATGTTTTTTTGGTAGCATTTTTTTTTCAGAAACTGAATTTTGGAAATTTGAATAGTGGAGATTATAGAAGGCCTTAGGACAAATCAAACGCTTTTTTACCGAACTCTCTAGCTTCAACATGGCGGCCGCTACGAATTTTTGAAAATTTCGACTTTAACGCCCATTTACTCAAAAACCAGTTATCTCATTGGAATCAACTACATCTTGTTTGGTAGCCCCTTAAGGGTACTATACCATGAAATATCATTAATTTTGAAAATCGAAAAACGATTTCAATGGCACCATTCCAAAATTTTTGAAATTTTCAAAAAAAAAATCTCAAAAACTGACCACACGTTTTTGTTTAAACTTTTTAAGCTGATAGAGATAGGCATCTGCTACAATTTTGTTTTTTGCTCATTGTTATAATTTCACTGTGACGCCCTCTATGAATTTTTGAAAATTGAAAATTGGTACCCTTTTATTTATTTAACGGGGGGCAATAAAATATTTCTGTTAATGTGAAAGACCTCACTATTAATAGCAAAATCCGAATATCATATTTTTTTGATACTTTAATATTAAGGGGGGCTACTGTTCCCCCTCCCCCCCAAAATTTTCGCTACAAAATTAAAAAATTGATTTCTTCTTTTGTTTGCTCTAGAAGAATCTTCTTACAAAAAATCAAAAACTCGAATTTTTTGCCCCTTAATAATCTTTTTGTCCTTAGAAGAATTTCACATACTTTCTACAGCAGTTGTATTCTTGTACTAGTCGTTTAATGTTCAGTGTAGGCTAACTTTTTTATTTTAATAGATAGACTCGCAAACCCAAGAGCAAAGTTGTACGGCAAATTCTTCTCGATTGTATTTAAGAAAAAAACTTGAGTTTCCAATTTTAATATGGCGTCCACGGTATAAAGTAACTTTTTTTTTAAATGGAAACGTGGCATTTTGGCTTAAAAATCAGAAAGGTTTTGAAATTCTAAATACAAATTAATAAGAGTAATTTCTTGCTAAAAATAATACTTCTCGAGTTATTAATACATTTTCAAATATCAATTTCCGCCCTTCCGTTGATTCAGTCCGAATATTTTACCCAACCTTATGCTTGCAGAGCGCTGCGGTCGGCCTTTCTTCAACCGCTTCAAGATGTTACAACTTATAAGAACTATTTACTTTAACTAGTCGTGTCCTAGACAGGTGCATATCGAAAGTGTTGGAAAATATAAAACAATGTTATTTTATAAGTATAGGAAAGTCCAGGCGAAGTGTTTCGCTCATTTTTCTATTTGCATTTACGTTTTACTACTGTGTGTGGTTCAAGATTTTTCTTGTAGACGTTCTTTGTTTTAATATTTAGACAAAATCCGATAAACTCGTTCATTGTTCTACAAATTTGATTAACTTCGCTCCTATAAAAATGTAAGTCGCTTATCAAATGTCTAGCACAAAAAACTGCCACATTTTGACAAATAAAGATAGTTTCATTTATTTTCCTTTTTTCTACACTTAAAGACGATTCCTCAGGCACCTAACAACACTCGATCCCTCCAAACTACCATTTGTAACGAAATCGAAAAAAGTTTTTAGAAATGCAGGTTTCCGCCCTACTGTTTTCCATCAGTGGCGTAGCCAGAGATTGCAGCTGGGGAGGGCTACAAATTGATTTGTCAATTTTTAAAACATTTTACGTCTGCATTTTACACTTTGAAACCAGCAAATAAATTTTTTTTAATCTGTCCCATTAAATGTCCTTACGCTTCAAAAAGAT
This sequence comes from Ctenicera cuprea, assembly GCA_958336395.1. NCBI lineage: Eukaryota > Metazoa > Arthropoda > Insecta > Coleoptera > Elateridae > Ctenicera > Ctenicera cuprea. Next base: position 51,875,144 of record OY284488.1, read on the forward strand.
GTACGTATGTATCCGACTTAATTATTATTTCCACAAGAATACGAAAAATGACAAAACTCTGAAAATTTTTCTTTCTTTCACAATGAAATTTTATATTTCCATAAAGAAAATGCTATACGGTACTTGAAACCGAAATTAAAAATATACACTGTTCCCAGAACTTTATGCAAAATGCATGGAAAATTATATTTTTCTAGATTTTATGTTCATAAGATACTTTGGCTAAGAATTTAAACTGTGTTATTGTTATTAGCTGTTATTAGTGCTATTTAGTCAAAAATAAAATAACTTCTATATTTAAAATTAGCCAAAAATCTAAATGAATATTAATAAATCCAAGATGTGTCCTTTTAATCCCAGAGCAACAACGATGTGTTCTAATGTTTTCGTAGCGAAGCCGTTGAATTAGCGTCTAGCTACTTGGACTTACAGCCGATCCTACCTCACATGACTTGAGCACCTCCTTTGCATGCAGCTGAAATGTATATAAACCACAACATCGTAGTGGCACAGATTTATATGCGGGTGTGTTCAGGTGTACCACTTTTTTACTGCATAAGTAGTTGCGGGGTCGAATCTCGGTTGGGACCAAAATTTTTTTTATTTTATAATTTTTTTTAAAACACCGTTGTTGCGTTTTGCTGTTTACGCGAGGTTATTTGTTAATAGCAGTTATATTTTTAAAGAATAAATACGAAGACAAATTTGCATTCACTCACTGATTGACGGCATACTAACACGCAAGTCTGGTAATAAACTAAAAAAAAAGATTTGTTGTTTTCTATCGAATGCAATGTATTAGCAATGAAAAAATCGGCTTTAACAATGCAGATCTCGATGTAAATATCATACTCGCACATATGCGAGCCAATATTAGATGATATTGCGCAATTCAGGATCGGCTGTACGTCCAAGGGGCTAGACGCTAGTAGCGGTTGAGGATGATGTCTTCTACGCAGAAGTCCATGGTTCCAATCCTAAGCGCGACAAACTTTTTTAATTTTTTTTCTATTATTTATTTAATTAAACCAGTTTTACAATCAAATAGTAAAAATAATACGATTTGTACAACAAAGTGTAGATTTAATATTTCAGGTAATGAAATACTTAAATTGATACGTATTTTATTATTATACGATAATTTAACATTAAAACTTTATGAGAAGATGAAAATACTTAAAGAAAATTAAAGAAAAAAGTTTGGCCCACCCTGAATTGGAATCCGGGATTTCTGCCTAGGATACATCACCCTCAACCTCTTTGACACAAAAACATTACTACCTACATTATTAATATGTTCTTGTTATTCTGGAAATTAAAATAACACGTGTTGAATTTATTAATATTTATTTAGATTTTTGCTTAATATTAAATATAAAAATCTCTTTGACTAAACGGCACTAATAAGAGACATAAAATCTGGAAAAATATAATGTCCCATGCATTTTTCATATAGTTCAACTTTTCTGGAAAACCCTGCATTGTGTTATTAAATAAAACCTTGACGACGGCACTGCTTCGAAAAAAGAAGAGAGGGGATTTGTTTCAAGTACACCAAAACATGCACAAAAACTGATGGTTTTTGACGGTCAAGGATAAAATATTCAGAGAAAAAAATATCAAAAATTATACAGTATCTATCAAAAACATGGGCTAAAGGCTACGGTGCTGTATAATGTATATCTATATGTATTATTATAATGTTATTAAAATATTCTAACAAAAGATTTATAGTAAATAAATATCCATAATTTTCCTAAAAAGTTTCTGACAAAAGTTACTTATCAGTGTATTTATACAGGGTGTCCAAGATAAGCACTACATGCATGGGGATCTCGTAAACGGTAAGAGATAGAGATTCGGTTAAATAAGAAGAATTGTTCAGCATCCTAAGTACTACAAAAATCTATACTCAATTTCTGCAATTAGTGCTTCATTTTCAGTACAGACTGAAAAAACAAAAATTTTCAGTTTTCGTTTTTTGTATATAATTTGGTTATTATTAAAGATAGCGCAAAGAGGTTTTGACATTATTGAGACACTTCTTTACACAGATTTCAAATCTTGAATTAAAATTTTTATAGCTCGTTTACTTTTCAAGATATTGTCATTAACTTTGCTTTTTTAAATATGTGGTAAAGGCGGCCATGTCATCATTGAATAGAGCTCTTTTTTTTGATATTAGGTTTAATTGGTTTATTTTCACAAATAACGGAGTTATAAACATAAGCAAAATATAAGCAAAAAACTGTTTTGTTATGTTGCTGTGAAAAAACTGTAAAAAAAATGAAAAAAAAAAACAAAACACCTGAATGTTTCAGGGAATAAAGCCATTAAAAATGTATGTTCGTATAACAATCAAAAGACGTTTAATTTGCCATGAGCAAACAATTTCTAGATTATAACTTTATTATTTGGGAAGATAAACGGATCAAACCTCAATGGAAACAAATGTAGCCATTTGTTTTTTGTTTTCTTGTTTTATTGTTAATGGTCAGCCTACCCAAGAAAACAGTTTTTCACAGCCTACTATTAAAAAGAAGGTTTTTTTGCCTATAACTCCGTTATTTGTAAAGATAAACCCATTAAACCTTATATCAGAGAAAATAGAAAAAAGAGCTCTATTCAATGATGACATGGCCTCCTTCGACGCATATTTAAAAAAGCGATGTCAATCTCTTGAAAATTGAACGACCTATATAAAAATTGTAATTTGAGGTTCGAATTCTGTGCAAAAAAGTGTCTTAATAATGTCAAAACCGCTTTGCGCTATCTTTGATAATAACCGAATTATATACAAAAAACTAAAAATGAAAATTTTGGTTTTTTCAGTCTGTACTGAAAATTAAGCAAAAATTGTAGGATTTGAATGTGGAACATAGTAGTACTTGAGATGCTGAACAATTCTTCTTATTTAACCGAATCTCTATCTCTTACCGTTTACGAGATCCCCACATGCAGTCCTTATCTTGGATACCCTGTATAAGAAAATGCACTTTTATACATACCTATTTTCGACTAAAAAGTGAGAAGTTGTTATTCATTATCATTAGCACAAGTAACTTGAGAGATAAAAGTTTTAAATTAGACAAGGCCGTTACAAGAATTTATTGAACATATACAATTTCCATTCGATAGACAAAAAAATTGTGTATGAATAACACAAACAGAAACTGAAGCTTTTTTAAAAACAAAACTGACTGGTTGCCATAGTATTGAACAAATCTAAATCTATCTCGTTCCTTTAATGTTAAAACAAAACTATTTTAAAATTGACTTGACATTCGCAAATAGATTAATGCGAAATGACAAATATCATTTGTCAAATTTTGAGCAGTCGTAGATAAAATTTGATATGTCACACATGGGATAATGCACTATTATGGCACTCATTTGATTTCACGACTTGGTCTACGACCTCGTCGTGCAACTTTCAAATTCGTGTTATAATAACGCCTTTATGCCACTAGTAACATTAATATCTATTGTGTGTGTTTTATTTAATTTCATTATAAGTATATCTTTTCTTTTGCCCTCCTCAAACGTGAGTTTCAATAACGTAATACCACAACGTAAGGTTCATTATACAATTCTTGCGAGCTGTGAAAACTCGCAAATAGGTGAATAAAGGTATGAAATTTGAAATTTACTCTTATTATATCACTGGGGCACAGGTATAAGATCGTGTCTACACCGTTACAGCGTAAGCTCGCAAAATGTACTAATTTGCAGATGCGTTTATTGTTTAATTATCAATTTAAAAAACGCATGATAAGTAGCAAACTTTATTGTGGCTACATATGTTTGCATCTACCTGTTTAAATGAAGATTGGCGCTTTTGCAAAACTTCTCCCTTATCCATTGTGTGAATTGGCCAAATGAAATATAAATGGAGCTTTTGTGTTTGGTTTTCTGTTTTCAAAGAATTAGCCACTTTGACATTCGATTTCGTGTGTTCCATAATTAATTATGTTAAAACCGATAATTAATTTAGTTTGTTTTGACATGATGCACTGACATAAAAACAGCAATATTGATAATGATGAAATCAAATATCCTATCTTAATAAAAAACATTAATATGAACGGAACTGTAAACTTAAAAACATTAATAGCACGCGTCATTTTTATCTTTAATGTGTCGAAAATTTCAAAATAAATGATTAAAAAGAGACTTTATAGTTATTATCAGAATAACAAATTATTGACTACATATAAAACTTGTATTAAAATTTCAATCACAGTTAGTATGAGTGATACATTATTGTTGCATTATTGTAAATATTACGTTGTAAGCACACTTTATAAATCTCTTCATGTAATATCTCTTTTTATTAAGTTTTTTTCGTTTTTTTATGGAATTACCAAACCATAGATTAATAATAGGAGTTATTAATCTATGACCAAACGTTACTTCGGAAAATAGATAACACTGGATTTTACAGGATACACGTCATATTTGTAGAAATATACTGATAACGAAGTTGGTCAATATAACAATATCAGAATGCTAACCATCAATGAAAAATAATCACTATTAGAAAAATACTATTCTACTACGTACTGAGAATAATTTCTTAATTTTTGGTAATATGTCAAAATTTTTAATTGTTTCGTAATTATTCATTCTTTCTGGTAGTACAAACATTTTCAAAGGAAAGTTGAAAAACTTTAAGTAGGTGTATAAGAGTAGGGCGATAACCAGTTGGGTAGTTAAAGTTACCCTTCCTTAACAGTAGATATGAAACAAATTTTGACATTCATGTTGGAAGACAAACTATTGCTATTTTCCTATACAGAGTTGGGCAAAAGTATGGAACAATGCAAATATCTCGAATGCGGCAACCGCGATTTCGAAAAATTTTTCTACCTGAAGGTTCCGATATACGGCGGATACAATGAAGGTATTGACGGTTTAAAAGGACCTCCGGTTTAGCCGGAAATGATATCAACTATTTTATTTGAAATAGAACATCCTGTATATTTTTTGATATATCGATAAAACTCTTTTTTGCGAGTTCAGTGATATAAGATTTTATGCTTTTATTTTCAATAATTGTAGAGATATTGAACAATAATGTTTCGTAATTGTTATCTAGCAGCTCATGAAAACAAAAGAATGTGAGAAGCCTAAACAGTTCGTTCGCTCGTTCTCCGGACCTAAATCCATTGGATTTCTTTCTTTGAGGACATTTAAAATCTAGAGTTTATACTGAACGACCAGATAATTTGGAAGAATTGAGACTCAGAATGTTTGGTGAAATAAGAAGAATTCCTGCAGAGCATCTTGTTAATGTAACTGAAGGATTTGTACATACACTTAGTCATTGCCAAGAAGTAAATGGTAGTCATTTTGAGCATCTTCTCAAGTGATGTTATTTGTGTTTTTTTATTTGTTTGTTTTGTTTGTATGTTTGGTTGTCCTGTGTTGTTAGGTAATAAAACAATTAATTACGAATCATTATTGTTAAGTGTTTTGTTCAATATCTCTAGAATTATTAAAAATACAGGCATCAAACCTTATATCACTGAACTCCCAAAAAAGAGTTCTATCGATATATCAAAAAATATACAGGGTGTTCTATCGAAATTATAAAAGTTGATATCATGTCCGACTAGACCGGAAGTCATTTTAAACCGCCAATACCTTCATTGCATTCGCCGTATATTGGAACCTTCAAGTAGAAAATTTTGGCGAAATCGCGTTTGCTGTATTAGAGATATTTGCATTGTCCCGTATTTTTGCCCAACCCTGTATGTATGTGCTTCACACCGTCTTTTTTACCCCAGTAGTTATTTATGCAGAGCTGGCTCTAGGGCGGGGCGGGGCATTACCCGAAGGGTCGGAAATAAATTAACATTGATGTTAGTTTTTTATAAAAAAACATATGTAAAACATGTGTTTCAATTTTATAGCTATACAAATTCAATATTGGTTAGGTGTCGAAATATTCAATGCTTTGAGATGTTTTTTCTATTTCGGTTTTTTAAGGTTATTCTTAAAGCACTGTTTTAGCTACAAAACAGTGTTTTAAGAGAGTCTTTTAAAGCATTGTTTTTAGTAAAATTTCACCAACAAAGATTGGTATTCATGATATATTCATGATCAAATTTGGTAAATTTAGTATGTATGCCAACATATACATACTAAATTTAGCAAATTTGATCGCAGCAATTTGAAACTTGCTGCCAACATATACATACTAAATTTACCAAATTTGATCGCAGCAATTTTTATAACGTTTTTTCATTAATTCTTCTTAATAGAAAAAATAGTATAAACAACTCGTTTCATAAGGCGTCTTGACGCACTCGTCCATTGAAAAACTCGGTCGCTACGCTCCCTCGTTTTTCAATCTTGGATTTGTACGTTAAGACATTGCCTTATGCAACTTGTGTTTTAATATACTATTTTAAACTTATAGTTATATTACAAAAATAGCTTTGACTATGCACCGTATCCCAGAAAAGTTGAACTATAGACAAAATGCATAGGAAAATGATATTTTCCAGATTTTATTTTAATTAAGAATTTAAAAATTATATTATTGCTATTAGGTGTTATTAGTACAGTTTAATCAAAAAATAACAATTTATTCATTTAAAATTAAGTAAAAATTTAAAAATTCAAGAAGTGTCGTTTTAATGCCAGAGTCACAACCATCTTCTCTGTTTTGATGGCGTAGGGGCAAGGCTTACTGTTTTGTAAGCAGAAGTCCGCTGTTCTAATCCTAAATGAGGCAAACTTTTTTTAACGTTTTTATTTATTTATTTAATTTTCAGAGATGTAATTTAATAGATCAGGTTATGACACAATTAAATTAATACCTATTTTGTTTATTCATTCTTTATTATCATTATCACTATTACGTTAGGTTATAGTAATGAAATAGGTAGTAATTTAATTGTGTCACTACCTGAATTATTAAATTTAAAATTTACTTTACAAATCGTGTTCTTTTAACTATTTCATGGTAGAACAGCTGTGAAAATTAAATAAATAAATAGAAATGTTGAAAAAAAGTTTGTCTCATTCAGGATTAGAACTCGGAACTTTTATTTAGAAAGCAGTAAGTTTTGCCACTATGCCATTAAAACGTTAAAATAGATTGTTGTTATTTAGTATTAAAATGACACGCTGAATTAAGAGTCAAAGCGTATCAAAACGCAAATTGAATTGAATTCAAACGCGATAAAAATTAGTTCCTAACTAGCCGTTTATCCACAGGCGGCGCTATAGACTTGGGCGACACTTTTTATTTTGGAAAAGAAAAATCGGTTGGTTCATTTCCCGTGAAGGGGGGAGGCGCTATAGGGGTCTTTCAAACACCGCACCGGAGTCCTAAGCCCCTTTTCAGCCAAGAAAGAATAGTAAGGATGGGTTAGAACAAGGAATTTGGAGATAAAGGAGGTCTTCCACGGAATGTACTGTCCCAGTACTCACCTTTTAGCTCAGGAAAACCGCGGAAAAAACTGAGCCAGAACAGTCGGCCAGGCCGGGAATCGAACCCAGGGCCTTCCGAATGAAGGGCGGACGCGTTAACCGCGGAACCACCTCTCTCGGTTTTTATTTTAAATTTATGCAGTAAGTGACAGTCGCTAGCAGTCCACGTGAAGCATATACATACATGTATAGTCAAACAAAAATTGTAAAAGCTGAGCAAAAACTGGAGACTTAATTATTTCTAATTGATTTATCCCTGCGCGCGTATTACAGTCTTTACTTATTTGTCAATCAGTACATAAAACAAAAGGGTGATCCAAGAGCGAAGATCCATTTAAAATTCTTCGGAAGAAAGTTACGAAAATAAGTACCTAATAAATAAAAAATAAGGCGCACAAAGAAGTGGCTGCCTTAGACACTGACATGATCCTCAACTTTTGTCCTCGACCATTTTTAACTCATATTCTTCCACGTCTAAATAAAATTCAATTAATACAAAAGTGACAGCAAACATGCAGGTTTGTCTACCTTGTATGTCACTAAGCAGCAGGCGACTTCCATTTCCTGCTACGGTGGCCACGTCTCCAAATGTTTGTTCATTCTGCTATGCGACAGTGTTCGATGTTTCTTAATTTTGCTATGTGCCGACGGTTAAAAAAGTGTATAAAAGCTCTGCATTTTAGACGAAGAATCAGTTTGCTTTAGGATCTAGTAAAAACATTTGCTGCTGGACCAAGCGCAAACTAACGGTCCTGCTTGGTTTTCCGGACTAAAAGCGGTCCAAAAAATGAAACTATTAAAAATAACTGGTGCTGGATCGAGCAAAAGCTAATGCTTATACTCAGAGAAAGTCCTACTGCGCCCAGCTCCTTCCAGAGCTTCTGCGGAGAGCCTCCAACAGCCCCAGCACTTTCCATAGCACAACTTTCGATAAAAGTCGCAGAACCTTCCCGTTTCCTGCCCAACGCTCGTCAGGCGTAGGACCTAGAGAGTCGCTGCTACGCAGCAAATTACGTAGTGTACGTAGAATGACGTTTAAAGGTAATAAGAAACTAATATTGCAGCATTCGTGCAAGTTACGAGTTACGTTCCAACCAAAGCCTGCTTAAAGTTTGTTACAAGCACCAACCGTAGGTAAACGAACGTTTTTACATTCTCTGAAAGAATGTTGTCTGAAATCTTTGCTATGGAAAATATTATTCCTAACGAATTATGCACTGCTAAGCTATTATTTATTTTAATTAGTTTTTATTAAACAAATATTTAAATGTTTTTATTTTCTACGTCTACGCAGTTTTTGAAATTCGTCGTAAGAAATTAGAGAAGTCGATTTTGAGTCAAAAAAAGGAAGGAAATGAAAATAGTTATTGTATAATGTAGACCTAGTTTCATAAATTCTAAAATATTAAGAGTTTTGCACTTTATTGGAGGTGCAACAAAAGTCTCAGGAACAGCATCAAACTTAACATGAGCGAAGCACTTCGCCTATTCTTTACTATACTTTATTATAAATTGGTTGGGCCGGCGGGTGGTCTAATGGTTAAAGTCCCAGGCTTTGAAACTAGACTTCCAATGGCAGCTGGTTCGAGTCCACTGCTGGTCGGTAATTTTTCTGAATAAGTTAAATCCGACGAGTCCATGGATGGTGTATGTAGGTGTGTACGTTGGGTTGCATGTCTTTCAGGGGTGGGGCATGTTAGACCGGTGAATAACACTTAGTGTGTTGAGCCCGGGTAAGGGGGTGGGATGGGAATCATTGGGGTCGTGCTCACGCACGGCTTCATGATTCTTTATAAAAAAAAAAATAAGTTGGTTATCCTTATCATTATCATAATTCTCAACGTAAGATCGCAAACAGTGAAAAGGCAAAGTGGGCAACTAACGAGTGCAACAAAGAAAGTATATTCAACTAATTAGTGCGACAAGAAAGATAATGTGTGCTACATGAATTAGCATTTCACAACATAAAACTGGTTCTAGACTAATTAAAGATAAATACTGTCTTTAAACCGAGACTCACTATATTGTCTAGCAAGAAACTATGTAATGCGCTGCGACCTGTCTTTGAGAATGGAAAAACATTTTTTATAGCAAGGTAATCCAGCAGTGTAATTTCCAAATAAAAGAATGTATTAATACATGTAATTCCAAATTTGAAAAGTGAGATTAACGAACTGCCATCGAATATTAAATTTAATTTATGAACAATTTTTTAATCGTTTCTTAACATAAATTTTGTGTAAAACATTTTAATATAAAATAAAAATAAATGTTTAACAACATTAATAACAAAACTAATATTGATTTTACAAGTATGCACTAATTTCATCCAGTTTTTTATCCAATCAATTCGAACACGACGGTAAAAATCTTTATAACAAATTCTGGTAAATTGACACTATTATGTTTTTGACACGTCACTTAGTCACTTTGTGACAAAAATAAGTCGACGAATAAAACCTGTAAGAAAAAATGAGCGAAACACTTCGCCTGGACTTTCCTATACTTATAAAATAACATTGTTTTATATTTTCCAACACTTTCAATATGCACCTGTCTAGACACGACCAGTTAAAGTAAATGGTTCTTATAAGTTGTAACATCTTGAAGCGGTTGAAGAAAGACCGACCGCTGCGCTCTGCAAGCATGTGGTTGGGTAAAATATTCGGACTGATCAACGGAAGGGCGGAAATTGATGTTTGAAAATGTATTAATAACTCGAAAAGTATTATTTTTAGCAAGAAATTACTCTTATTAATTTGCATTTAGAATTTCAAAACCTCTGATTTTAAAGCCAAAATGCCACGTATTTATTTCGGGGAATTTTCTTACGCACCTGCATGACCGCATCGAAATCGACCAATTCGTTCGGCAGATATGATGCGTACACATATATATTCATACCCACCCACAAACAGAAACTTGATTTATTTTCCCATGAAAAACAGAAAAATCGTTTGTAACTTCTGGTAAAGCGCATCAGGGCCAACGATAGAATGATGCGGAAGCGGCCGTTATGGCTCATTTTGCCTGCACGTTATACCATGTCTTGTTCGTTGCACTATGGGTATCTTCCTATATTTGTGTAGTGCAACAAAAAATGGGATATGTGTGACTAACTTGGTGTACTTTCAATTTGGAGTAGTCAACGTACTACGTGCAATTTGTACTGCTTTAGAACGACTGTCAAATGCTATGGAATTTTAAAGCCCTTGCGCCCTATTGCTAGAAAAATGTGTGATTGAATGAATAGTTATTGTTTCAGTTTTGTCATTGTATTTGCTGCATCTAATATATTTATGTCTTATTTTAATTATTGCAGTACTGTAAATATGTATTCATAAAATCTGAAATAGTTAAAAAAGTTTATTTCGTTTTTAATTTTTTCCAGCCAATAAACATGGGGGAACCCTTACAGCGTCACTGCTGTTGGGGCCACAATGTTGTGTATAAATACTTTTGAATATATTAAAAGCAAATGTTTATAATGAATAGGAAAATCCAAGTAAAATGCTTGGTTTATACTTTTTTGTCAGATTTGAATCCCAACCCCCCGGTGGAAAATATCAAATGATTTTTCGAAAAAATACACACGTATCAAAATTTTGGCAAAGCCCAAGCGGCCATCATTTTGAGTGTGCCAAGTACGACATCGATGAATTCGCATGGCGAGAACATTGTGAATTTTTTAGATAAATATAATAGAGGTCGAGTACTTTTAAAACCTCTTACCGACTGCCCCAATTTCTTCGATGACTTTTGTCATAACAGAAGAGATCCAAGTTTTTGTAAACTGTGAAAGAAGTAAGTATTTAAAAGTTTTTTAAAGAGAGAATGAGGAGAAAGTAATTTCCTTTGTGAAGTTAACTGCATCAAAATTCATTTTTTTTGTGTCTCGATTCGCTTTGCATACAGACAACCATTGCCGCTAGACTGACTGCTTCTGCTTGAGTGCTTGGCTTCTGGGATGGTCTTACTTTGCGAATCTTTATCTACGTAGCACGTGGTCGAGGACTAATCCGTTCGCGGTCAGTTTAGGAACCCCACCAGCAGCTTCGCTTAGGCAACCAGAGATAAATAATGTAACAAAAGCATATGCGGTCAGTTTTCCTTCAGAGTTAATGCGAAGAAGTCGTACCGCCGTATCTATTCTGTTGTTACTTTAAAACTTATGGAAAATTCGAAGAGCCTTAGCGTTTATAAATTGTGTTTAGTTAGAAACTATTGTGTTTTGTGCATTTGCTATTTTCACATTGAAAAGTAAGCGAGCGCGCAATCTACTTTTGGACCACCAAGTTTTGAAGGTATGGAAAATACTTAGGTATTTGTCTAGTTTGGGGATTCCCTTATTATTTTCTTTAAAATAAAGTGCAATATTTTCAAACACTTTAATGTGCATTTCCTATGAAAATGGTTTAATAAATTAACATTAACCCTGATGCGGCAAGATCGTGAAGGATAAAGTTGGTATGCGTTGCTATAATTACACTTTTGCGTTACCTACATAAAGGTACAAATGTTTTGAATACTTACAATGATTACTATAAGAATATACCCCCAATGTGCGCAGCTTTCAAATATCCCCCTATAAATAAACATTAATAAAGACAAGAAATGTATTTTTTTTTACGTTTAAACTTAAGATTAAAGCGCACTAGAGACCAGAAAATAAAAATTGTCAACTCGAACTTGAGGGTGGGGGGAAGATTAACCGGCCTAAATGTTATTGTATCTAAAAATAAATCTGCGATCTTATTCTACTGTTATTGACGAGCGATTTTGTCTCCTACTATTTATTAAAATGGCCATTAATTCCAAAATCACAGAAAGCGTTACCCAAAAGATGGGATGTTAAGGAAAAATTAAATTGTAGCCAAGCCATAGCTCATAATATTTTATTGGTATGCTATGGCCAGCGTAAAAGGTAAAATAATATAGAAAAAGCAACTACCTACTGTCTTTCAATAACTCTATTTAATGACAAACATATTAAATACAAAAAATAGATAGACATACATTATTATATGGTAAAAAATGTTGTTTCGAATTGGGCCTAAATTTTTTATAATCATAGCCACAAAATTCAAAAAAAATGTAGACAGAACCGAGGTATAAAAAATCGCTATAATTTAGAACAATATTTATTTTCATTTAAATCGATTTTTTTTTTAATTTTAATTGACCGTTTAAATGCAAATGTATTTCCATGATCTTTCTAACTAAAAATCATTATTTACATTTTAAGTAATTTTTTTGCCAATAGGGTTCAAGAACAATGCATTTTAAAATTTTGGAATGAGAATATTTAATGATGAATTAAAAGACATAATTAAGTAAATTTGAAAATTTTAAATCAGCGAACAAGGGTCAGTTACTCATTTCAATCTGTTGTATCCTGCCTTCTTGGGGTGACTGTAGTTGATTTGCTGGTTTAAAATTTTGATTTAAATAATGATTTATTAAATCACCTGGTTTAAATCGCGATTGAAATCACTTATTTAAATCAAGTAAATTAGTAAATTGCACAAATAATAATCCTGGCTTCCTGGGGTACTTGGTTTGGTGATTTTAAAATTTTGATTCAAAAATAAAAACAAAACAACTACATTTTATATTTTAGATTTTTTACGTGGATTATTTCTCCCCTGAATTAATTTTTCTTGGTATTTTTTTTCGTGGATTTTTTTTTCTTGGATTGTTTTACCTAGATTCTATGGCCAGCTAATAAAAATATTTTTTTTTATTTCTATAACCCATAAAAATATTATTTTGTCAGCTTTGACGGTTTCAAGAATGTCGTTATACAGGGTGATTCAGCATTATGGTGCAAAATTTATATGAGCCATTCTAAGCAAAATAAATGAAAAAGTATCTACAAACACTGGCCCGAAAACGTTTCTTTACGGAGTTACAGGCTCTTGAAAATGGAGCAGTCTAATTACTTTTTTGTCGATAACTTCCCACGCTTCCTATGCTTTACTAGTTGTTACTACTTACCTATAATATTTTAAAAAGTATTTTTATATCAACTTTGAGCCCTTAGACTTACGGTAGTATGCAACTATAAGCTTGCAGTAGTACATTATGACAGCGGGCACAGTCACCTGCATATCATACTGTAGTTAGAAACCGAAAGTTGTGTTGTGAGAAAACGCATTATTTTTTTTTGGGGAAAAGAAAGTTTGAGATTAAAAAACATTAGAGACCAAAGAATAAATTTGTTCGCCAAAAATTGGGAAGAGAGAGAGAGAGAGAGAGAAGACTTAGCTCCTGTAAATATTAAATTATTGAATAATTAAAATTAGATTTCTATTCTACCAATAATGATGAACGTATAACTTAAACAAATGTTTTATCGTCTTTAGCGTATTAAATAAAATGACACTAATTTTCAGTTTTCTTATTCTAAAAAAGTGTTGGATATGCATTAAACTCTTCTATCACATTGGTTATTCAGAAATATAATTTTTCGAAAATTACCCAACAAAATATGCCTAAACATTTTATATTTCCAAAAGTATTTAGGCGCAACGTTGTAGTTTTTTCAGCAGTGCGGCTCGTTTAAGCATCAGTCACTACGCGTCTAGAATGTTTAGCGGCTCCAAAAATGTGACATCTTTATCGTTAACAAAAATTAAAACCAGAAATAAAATAACATATTAGTTACAGCAAATACAATGCCAATAATGAAACAGTACCTAATGTGAAATTACACATAATATTTTCTAACACTTACAGACAAACGCGCAACCATTACACAGCTATTATGCTGTATTATACTAGTATTTACCTCTGCACGCGACGGTTGATACAGCACCAAGCTATTATAATCGAGTACATAAATAGGTGCTAAAGCCAAAGTTTTCAAAAATTCATAGAGGGCGTTACAAAAAAATAGCGAGCTGGTATACGAACCAAATTTTATGCTCGCTTTTGCTCTATGTGCCTCCGAAATTAATATCATAATTGTGTTGCTGGTTTTTGTGCAATATATGTTTGAAAATTTTCAAAATTTTGAAATAATTTTTACTTCACAGTTTTTATGAGTTTGAAAATTTTCGTAGATAGTAATATTGTCTCCCCCTAGAGCTATAACAATACCAAATACGATTTCGACCTGTACACACGTTTTTGTGTAATAAAAATGATGTGTTAAAGTCAAAATCTTTAAAAAAATCGCATTGGTCGCCATTTTTAAGCTAGAAAGTTCGAGAAAAGCGTTGAATTTGCACTAAGGTCTGCTATCAGACTCCATTATTAATTTAAATAATTCGTTTTTTGAAAAAAAAAATGAAACCTAAAAAACATGACTGCTTCCGGATTCAGGTTTTTGTAAAAGCTTACTTTGTCGATTAAATTTTATATACCCCTAAGTTACAAAGCGCGTTCAAATTAGCACATCTGTTCCAGAGATATGAATCGTCACAGACACACACCGGAGGTTCAAGACATGTATTTCTGTCAAAATCTCAAATTCGAAAGTTTTCATGAAATTAATACTTCTCTAAACTGAAAGTATAAGAACGTAAAAAGCAATATTCTCATTACTTTACCTAAACTACATCTAATTCACATTTAGTTTCAGATTTCCATTCTGAAATAAATTTAGAAATATTTTCCAGATTTCGAGAATAGCTAGGTTTAGAGTTAACTTCTGTGCAATACAAATCGTTGAGACCTAGTTATGAACTGGAAAGAGCTTCTGAAGAAGTTGGCATGCCGGCTTTGCGTATTCTGTATAAAAACATCAACTGGTAAAAGAATAAAACTCTTTTTATACTATCAACACCTATTCCACAATACGATATTGTTTAAGTTTTTCTTGTTGTTGAAAGTTTATGTGCATATAACAAAATTTGACAATAAAAATGAGCGAAGCACTTCACCTGAACTTTCCTATACTTAGAAACTTTTACGTTGCAGCCCTACAGCAGTGGCAGTACAAAATAAACTCACATTGATATTACTTAGCAAAGGGCATGTGCAACACGTACAGCTACCGGTTCTGCAACGAAAAAGAAATAACATGACGTTGGGTCAAAACGAGCAGTTAAAATTTTTTAACATTTAAAATTTTCAAAATTTTGAAAGTAGTTTGAATCAAATAATAGAAAAGAAGGCAACGGACTTGTGCAAGAAAGGTTACGTGGCGGTTGCGCAGCAGTTTTTTCTAGAGTGCCCACCTACTCAAGTACTTGTAGTGACCATTCCTGCTAGCCCCTAGAGTGGTCACTTAACAGATGTTACTGCATTTTAAGTACTTTTTAGTGCTTTTATGCATTATAATTATTAATACAAACTTTAATTTCAGAAGGAGACAGTTTACAAATAATGGCAACAGTAAAAGTAATAGAGCCACCAGCCAAAGTTATTCGGTTTCGATATAAACGTGAAGGACGCTCAGGTGGATTGATTGTAGGTGCTTCCAGTACACCACAAAATAAAACTTTCCCTACAGTTTTGATTGAAGGATATCAAGGCAGAGCTCGAGTGAGGGCATCATGTGTTACTAAGGATGAACCATACAGGTATACATATAATAATATTCTTATATCTTTTTTCTCCATAAGTACTTAAATTTTAGTATCCAACAAATACCATTTTACATAATGATTATTTTTCAGACCCCATCCTCACAAATTAGTAGGCAGGGAAGGTTGCTGCAACGGAGTATGTTCAATGGAGGTGTCTACGGAAACAATGGCTGCGGAATTCACAAGTTTAGGACTTCAATGTATGAAAAGAAAGGACATTGAGAAATCTTTAAAAATGCGGAAAGATATAAGAGTAGATCCCTTTAGAAGTGAGTACGAATAAAATTCTGCATATTTGCTTGAACAAAAGTTACAGAGAAAACATTAAGTACCTAGCCATAAGTTTGAATTTTAGTTAAAAATTTGTATTATTTTAAAGTCAAAATTGTAGATATTTTGAAGACATTCTGTTCTTATTTTAGCAAAATCAGTTATGTAGTTTGTTCCTATTGCTTTAGTTTCAATTTGATTTCGATAACAAATGCTGGAAATGTACCTGACTTTAAAAATGCATTATTTAAATATAAAATATGTTTTCATAAAACGAGTAATTTTTAATTAATAGTTGTTTATTATTGTTACAGCTGGATTCGCAGATTCACTGTCAAACTCATTAGATCTGACTGCAGTGCGTTTGTGCTTTCAGGTGCTCTTGCCAAATGAGCATGGAGAGTTTAAAATTCCACTAACACCTATTGTTACGGAACCAATTTATCACAAAAGGGTTGTTAGTGACTTGACTATTGTTAAACTTTCAAAATGCGTTAGTCCGGTTACCGGAGGAAGAGAGGAAATCCTACTAGTGTGTGATAAGGTAAATTTAGTTGTATACAGGGTTTTTCAACGAAAAGTAGCCACCCTCAGCATCTTTCAAAATTATTTTTTGCTTGAAAATCGCCAAGACATGTCAACAAAGACGGCAAGGGGGACATCTTTCTACGTAAAATCCAAACCAATGCAAGAAAAATTGTTACTAAAATTTACTTAATCTTAAAATATATTTTTCTAATTATTCACAATATAAAGTTGAACCATCCACTTTAAAACCTCCGTCACCATTGAAAAAAAAATGAAAATTTTACCCCCTCCCCATAATATAATAAAAATATTAAAATAGCGCGAGCCCGAGAGTGAAAATATTCATAGCTCATCACTGATTATGAATAAGTTATTCAAAGTGTGTTTAATTCCAGGTACTAAAAAATAATATAGAAATTCGATTTTACCAAGAACAGGGTGGTGAATTACTGTGGGAGGGATTTGGTATTTTCCAACCTAGTGATGTATACAAACAAGTAGTAATTGGGTTTAGAGCACCCCCTTACAAAATCTTAACTGTGACGGAACCTGTCCAAGTCTTTGTACAGCTTCGAAGGCCGTCTGATGGTGAAACAAGTGCATCTCGGGACTTTGAATATCTTCCTGTTGAGACTGGTAAGTCGCAGTTTGAATCTTCTACTATGCTTTTGCATGTTTTTGAAATACCGGGTCATTCAATCTAGATGTTCCAAGCTATAATATTCTAGTTATTTGCAAGTTTTCAAAATTAGCTTTTGCGAAAAATTAACTTGAAAATCGACTATTTCTGCATCAAACTTAAAAGGAGAAAAACAAAGCAATAAATAATAATAAAAAAGCTAATTTTGGTAACTTAAAAATAATTGAAATATTAGCTTTGAACATCTAGGATGGGTTGGTCACCCGGTACAAATTCTCTCAATAAATTAATTGTTTTTCTTTTTGTTTTTAATGACTTTTACTGGTTTGTAATACTTTATATTTTGAAGCTGTGTAACAATGTTTTAGAACCTGGAATGTTGAAGGATATGCGCCAGAAATTTAGAAACTTGCAAAGAAATGCTTCTGTACCCCCTTTGCCAAAGCAAGAGAGAAATAGTAAGTTATATTTTAATTTTTTCATTAAATGATGTTGATTAGGTAGAGATATTTCCTACACTTATATTGAATATAAATTAAAAAATAATTTGATACACATATATTAGGAAATATTCACCTTATGCACATGCATTGATAAAATGTTATCTTAAAATGAAAATACTGTTATATACAATTTTGATTTTGTCTTTCAGCCTTTTTATTCCCAAAACGTGAAGAAACTTATACTAGTAGAAATCCGATAGACATGCCCAATAATGTTATACCTCCTCAGCGACAGTTTAGTTTGCCCACGAACATGATGGACACAACACTTTTGGTACATGACTTAGAACGTAGACTTTTCCAATTGCCTAATAGAGAGTTAAATGAGTCGCTTACTTCAGATAAATCTTTAAATAAAAAGGAATATAAGACCACCTGTAATTGGTGCCAATCTGAACTGAATCTAAATTATGATCTAAATTCAGCTTACACTCCTAATGTGCCTTCATCTTCACTGCAGAGGATTTGTTCTTCGGGTATGTCTAATGTGCATCAAATGTAATTTAAAATTGAAATGAAATAGTAACTGTTTAATTAAAAAGACCCATATAATCAATCATCTGTAATTGGAACCAATCTGAACCCTTCTGATTATTAAACGTTTTTGTAGGTACTAACCAAAACTCAAATGATGGGGGCAGTTATGATTTAAATTCAGCCTACACCACTAACCTACCTTCATATGCACTGCACAGGCCTTCTACTTCAGGTATATCTAGTGTGCTTTGAAATTAATTTAAAATTGAAATGAAACAGTAAATATTTAATTAAAAATAACAATATAATCATATGTAATTGGAACCAATGTTAATTAATAAACATTTTTGTAGGTACTAATCAGAACCCAAATGGTGCGGGTAGTTATGGTTTAAATCCAGCTACTAACCTGCCTTCATCTTCACTACAAAGGCCTTCTTCTACTTCAAGTATGTCTGATGTCTATTATGAATATAATTTAAAATTGAAATGAAATAGTAATTTGTTAATTAAAAATAAAAATACAGTCAACTGTGATCAATCGGAACTAAACTGAACGATTTTAACTAATATACATTTTTGTAGGTACTAACCAGAACTCAAATGGTGGGACCAATTACGATTTAAATTCGACCTACACTCCTAACCTGCCTTCATTTACACTTTTACAACCGTCTACTTCAGGTATGTTAATATGCAATAAATATAATTTCATGGAATCAAATAGTAAATGTTTAATTAAAAAAATTAAAGCAATCATCTGCAATAATAACAAATCTCAACTGTTCTGTTCAATACATTTTTTAGCTACTACTCAGAATCTAAATGATGGGATGAACTATCATTTAAAATCAGTTTGTACTCTTGACCCGCCTTCATCTTCACCGCAAGTGTATCCTATGTCTGTGGATCTCCTGAACTCAACATCTCCTTCAACTAACCCAGAGAACAATTTTCTATTTGAAAATATGGAAAATGTGCCTTCTCCTCAAAATTATAATATTGAAAAGGTCATCATTACAAAAACGCAAAATAATCTTGGTAGAAGTAATTCTAGTGACATGGAAATTCCATCTTTTAGTAATAATTTTAGTAGAAGTAATTCTAGTGAAATGGGCATTCCATCTTTTAGTAATAATCTTGCTAGAAGTAATTCTAATAAAGTGGTCATTCATAATTTTAATAGAAGTTATTCTATTGAAATGGACATTCCGATTAGCGATTTATTAATTAACGTGAATGATCGACAATTGCAGCAAATAAACATTGATTCTGGAGAATTGGATGCTATGCATACTTCAACTTAGCATGAGCTCCTTTAGTGATTTATAAGTTAATTTGTGAGTAAGTAGGATATATTATTTAAGGCTGTTACCATATGTGCAATTCGCATCTATTTTTTTAACTGCAGGAGATGCTCATACAATTTTCTGTGAAAATTGTGTTGCTTTAACTACTTATATCTACGTTGTTAGTTTTCAGAATTCTATATTTTTATATTAAAATATTATACTTTATATATTATATACAATATACTATGTTTATGCAATATTTGTAATTTTATATTTGAAGCATTATTAAAGTTGTATTGTTAAAGAATGTTAGGCATTTTTAATATCTTCATCAAAATATAAGACATTTATTATGGCAGCTCAAACATTACAACATGAAACTAGAAACCTGCGATTTCTTTACGGTTAAATATCTCTGTTCATAGTGAAAACAAAAAAAAACCTACAGGAAAAAGTTATAGACCTATTAAGGCTGTAATAAGAAAAATATTTGCAAGAATGTATTTTGTTTCGTTTTTGAGATATAACACAAACATGCAATTTTTTAAATGGAAACAGTATTTTATTTTAGCACCATTAAAAATGTTATTATTTTCTTTTTTCAAGGATATCCCATTTGTTGTACTTAATTTTAAATTCAAACAAGATATTGATTAAAAACGCTCTCAGCATCAGTAGGTCATAAAACAAGTCGGAAAGTCAAGAATGCCGATCGATTGTTTTTATCATTCCATCAAATGATTAGATGTAAAAACAATAGAAGCAAATTCTCACAATTATTTTTATAATCTTGGTATTAAAACATTGTTTCTAGTATAACTGCTTAAAAATGTTTTCCTAAGTATTTTTAGAAATTATTAAAAAATTAAAGTTCGTTTTTTTGGGGTGTCTTTCTTTTTGTTTTATGCTACTCGATATTTTTAATCAGTGTCTTTTTTGAATATAAAATAATTAGACAACATTAATCTAATTTAACCGACTTCGTATCTCTTATAGTTGGCGAGATCCTCATGCTGTGCAAGTTATTCTGGGCACCCTCTATACAGGGTGCCCAGAATAACTTCAGGAATTTATAGAACATAAAAAATAATAGAATTTAGTTATAAAAACGCGATCAGAAACCTAATCGTTTAAATACAGGATTCACTATATAATAATGGTTACCCCAAAACTTTAATCAATAAACTCCTATTCAGCACACCTACCTCTCGACCCCCACAACCTAGTAACACTTTGGCGGAGGATGTTGTCTACAGGAAGCTCCCTCACATAGAATCTGTCACACCCAGACTTGTTAATGTCCTTAGAAATGACCGTACTAAAATAGCTAAATATAATTTAATAACCGTCAATAGCTTGTTTTCAAAAATCAAAGACAAAACTCCTGTGTTGAGTAATTCGGACATTGTTTATTCCATCCCTTGTGGGGAATGTGATCAAATTTACATTGGACAGACGTGTCAATGGCTGAAATCGCGAATTACGCAACACAGAAGCGATGCCAAAATTGGTAAAAAATCATGTGCTTTGGCAATTCATTCGAAAGAACGTAACCACGTGATTGACTTCAATAACGTTAAAATTTTGGAAATTGAACATAATTATAAAAGCAGACTTTTTTTAGAAATGGTCCACATTAATAATAATCCAAATGCGTTAAATTTTAGAACTGATGTAGAAGGACTTAGCTGTGTTTATTCGTATATTTTAAATTTTAAAAAAATACACAAAGATCAAAATGATACTTTAGAGTTAACCTTTTAAGAATATGTTTTAGATCGGTAATTAGCTAGTCTAAATTTCATTCTCAATGACACGTGTATATCCACATTTCAATTCTTAAATTTTTGAACAGTTAGTACCTAACGAAAATTTTAAATTAAAATCTAGTAACGTTGTTATTGTTCCGTTTACAAAATTTTGTTCATATTTATGTCAATGATCATATTAAAATTTCAACATTAAAAATAGTGTTTGGAGAACGATTTTGTAATTTTGTTAATGTACCTGATGAGATTTTCACCAGCTTATTACCTACTCACGTTTTTGTAAGTAGTGTTAATTACTTTAATTTTATTCAAAGTTTCTATGTTTGCCTAATGTCATTGTAGACCCCTGATGAAGAATTAAATAAATTCGAAAGCTTGGGATTATAACAAAGAGTTTTTTCTTTGCATCAGCCCTAAGGACCGCAATACCCGTTACGAAATTTTCATTTTGTGTTATATATATATATATATATATATATATATATATATATATATATATATATATATATATATATATATATATATATATATATATATATATATATATATATATATATATATATATATATATATACATATAGTATGGAAGATACCAAGCCCGGTACATACATCGGGCACTCAGAAGCCCGGGTCTATTTAAAGCGATACGCACGTACAAGTCAAATATATAATTCATTTGAAGCGTCATAAATACAAGCAACCTGAGAGGGGTAAGATTATTTCATATACAGCAAAATTTATATATGACTGTTATAAGGAAGCCATTGACATACCACCGATTATATGAAACCCATCTGTATAAAATGCGAATATTTCACGCATTTTACGAGTCCATGCTGTGTTGCCTTTTAAATATTCTGAATGTTGTTTTCACTAGCGTCCACAGACACCGATTCCACTGGCGGCTTCAACTCACCGCGCCGGTTTGCACAATATACGAGTACTCGCTCGGAAATTCAAATATTTTTAATTATAGGCATTGCGTAATAATTAAATATTTATTATTTTTATACTGTAATAATTATTTATTATAATTTGGCAATGTTTTTATTTAACAAATTTGTAATTGCCATTGTTGCGGCCATTCAAAAAAAAAAAATCGTACAGAATTTCCCTAAATAAATGACATAAATAAATTATTAAAACCCATGACTTACAAAATAAAACAAGGTAAAAGATTACTATCGTAATCAGTTATTTTAAGAGAATTGAGCTAACTTTGGCTTCAATTAAGAACAAACCGCCATTGTACAACATTTGCAATGAACATCATTTCCCCACAATAAAAACATTAATACTCGACGACGCCGACGTCTGTTTGCAATAAGAAAAAATCTAAAAAGGAATAAGTTACACTTATTAAAACCGTCGGCTTTAGAGACAGGGTCCATTACAGTGCAATTGTTAAACACTATTTTAGTGGGATTCTGTTTGAATTTCTAGCGATTTTGTTGCGTAGCAATATTGTTGCTATGGTATGGTATGGGCCATTCTATTGGTCATAACCATGGCAATAACAACTTTTTTAAATAACAACATTGCTAAAAATGAAACAGAATTCTATCGAATAATAGCTTATGTAATAAGTACATAATGTAGGTCTTTATTGGACGACCCCTATAGTTTATGACAGAGTGAGCGCAGCGAGCGAGGCCCATAAATAGGGCAAGTCCAAAAAGCCTAATTATGTACGAAATGCATACAAAGCTTTATGTTCGAATGCTAAAATTGGTCGATTTTCGAAAAAAAAAATCAATTTATAAATTTGACAATTTGGCATAAAATATTTAGTTACCATTGAAAAACTGCATATATCACAGTATGCTTGTGCTGTTGCTTAGCTACTTAGCTAGTAGTTGTATTCAAACAGAATTTATTTTGACATTGACAGTTGACGTACAGGTACTTTATTGTACTAGTAAAATAAAGTAACTTTATTTTACTAGTACTAGGGTGAATGTGCCCTTCTTCGGCCACGTCCGGTAGTCGACCACTTTTACAAAAAGTTCAACATAATAAGAACTAACGATATTATTTTGTATTTTTTTTACTATACCAGAAGTCGGCCACGTTCCTCCCGCTCAATTAAAAAAAGTACAGAAAATAACCTTAAAATTGTGGCTAACATAAATCAAGTTGCGGGAAGGTGTTGTGATGGTTGAGAATTGGTAGGTAAAACAAACGTTTTCTGTACTTTACATGCTTACACAAATTAGTCCATAACTTTGTTTAAAAGTTAAGTTTTTGAGTGTTGATGGTTTATAAGTGTTAATTAAAGAGTCAAAGTTAATATTTTATGACTAAAAAATGCTAAAAT